>CM062841.1:391417-579384 GCA_031772345.1 Himalopsyche anomala | reverse complement strand
AACTCGTATTTAATTTTAGATTTTTCCGGAACATAATTTCTGAAAGTAAATTAAGAAAAAAACACCTTTTCCTTGGCTATTTTTTCAAAAATAAAATAAATAAATATGTAGAATATATTCAATTCATATTATAAATATTGTTTAGTACATAAAGAAGTCAAATATATGTTTCTGAAAGGTTCTAACCCAGCTGCACACATTTTACACCTATTGTATCAAAATCCTTCTAGGACTTATGAGACATTACTTTAGATACTAACTGAATAGAAAAACAGTTAAACAAGGATTGTTACTTACTGTCTGTAATAATTTACAATAATAAAGGTAACAATAAGTCCACAAATTAAGATTTGAAAACGAGGTAAATTTTGTCATCTGACAGCCGATGTCATCCTAACCTCAATTTTGTATAGCTAGGTAATTCGTAATAAACATTCTCGTTGCTTAGTTACACCGCGCGTTTGCTGGTGTGTCAGTGGTTTGAGACCTTTTAATATACTATAATATACTATATTATTTGTATAACACAAGTAATATACTATATTTATATAATATAAGTATTTGTATATTATATGTATAATATAAGTTATTTGTATAATATAAGTAATATACTATATTTATTTGTTTGTATAACTAATAAATATAGATAACGTTATAAACGCTAGATATAACAAGAAATAAATTATATGGAAATCGTTGAAACACATGTTTTTCTGCATGAAGTAAAATTTTTTTTTTTATTCCATGTCCGCTTCCATTGTGGAGCATATGACCTCCTAATGAAGGTATCTCAACAGAAGTTTTTTCTATGAGAACTGTTTGTTACTCAGTCGCTCAAAATGTATACGTACAAAAAATACACAGCACAATTTGAAACACATTTTATTGAATTGTAATATTTTAGTTCTTCTATAAAAATAATATGTATATTACTTTATAACACTAGATATTACAAATAAACCATCCGGAAATTGTTGAGACACGTGTTTCTGCCTAAATTATAAATGGGTTATATATAATTGAACTAAAAAAATAAAGGACGAAATTTGTACACACGAATATATATTTTAATACTTTACATTAAACATTGCCCACTAGCACGAGAGAACGCCCAAAAATAATTTTCAAATTTTATCACTAAAAAACTCATAATATCCACTTTGTACGGACAAAGTGGAAAATATGAGTTTTTTTTAGTGAGAAGCTTACCTTTGCAAAGTGGTGGATTTATATTTCGGAGAAGAATGATAGGTACGCCAATTTTCAATGTTAAAACGTGTGACAGCATGGCTGGCTCAAGTGAATTTATGAATTCAGTTGGATAATTGACAACTTCATCTTGATTCATTACAGGATCGATGGACTGATATGTTTGTTTTCTCTTCGTCTGGTATTTCGTTTCGAATCCTGAAGTTGATGGCATTAACATCGTGTTTTTTGGCTGCTAATATAACACTTTCTCTGAGCCACTGTTGATTTTTGTAATTCTTTGCAATATTTTTGGGAAAACTTTGTGAATCAATTCTCTTATTGTTTTTGTAATTTTACAGAAGTTTGATGGCAATGTAATACATTGTGTGGATTCATGTATTTCCAATTTTCCATTCCCAATATCAAACAATTATTTTGCGAAATGTTCAGCGGATGCATCATATTGTAGTTCTACACGCATGCTGGCCTTGAAAGCCAATTTCTGCATAAAACTGATGATTTGAGACATGCATTTAATTCATCAACAGCTGTTGAACGTGTTATAACTGGTAGGATTTGTCAAAAATCACCAGTCAATAAAATAAGTGCGCCACCAAAGACCACTATTCATTTCCTTTCAAATCTTTTAGTGCAAACTATACAGCTTACAATGCCTTTTTGTGCGCCATAGTACATTTGTCTCATATTATGAGTTGGCATGATTGAAGTACTTCACGCATTCCGATTTTTTTTTTTTTGATATTGCATGTTAGTGTCTGAGTGATTTGCATTAAAATGCAATTTCAGTGCTGAATGCGCTGTTCGACCACCATCCAAAAATATTCACACCACAGACACGCGAACTGACGCTAAACCATATGAAATACACACATTTGCTAAATTAAGAAAAGTCACCAGAAAAGGCGATAATTCTTAGAAAATGCGCCATAGAGAATTCTAAAAATAGCCAATCAACGGATCCAAATTTCACTTTTCGCAACCTATGATTTGCCATGAAACTGATAGCCGTGACACGCAGATCGCTTTATTCGGCGAAATTTCTCTTCATCTCATTTCAAATTTCTCATAAAATGGCTGCACTCTGGGGTGGCTGGAGGAAGCTCAGAGGGGCTCGCGCAAGCTTTTTGTGAAATTTTGCTAAGGTCGGCCAGCCTCTTGTTAATTTAAGAGAAAACAATATTCTCAAATCAAATGAGTACATAACTGCAATTTCTGACTTACATACATTATCTCTGACAGCATCAGTATACACAGTAGTACATTTTCGGCCATTTACATTGAAGAGTTTACAGTATATTGCATATTGTTACGTACTGTAAATGTATTACTTAAAAATAGATTGCTTGTTTAAGTAGTCCATCAGAGTGATAAAAAACTCACTGCTTCCCAGAATACCGAGAATTGCTTTGATAAAAAGCGGGCACCTTGTAAACGCATTGGCAGCCTACCGCTGGTTGTACTAATTCAGAAAACTTTAAGGGCGTCCGCACAACAAATCATCAAAGTTTTATTGCAATCGGATGAACGGTATAGAAACAGGAACGCATAAAGGAAAAACTACGAATTTACCGTATTGGCAGCCCATCGTTGTATGTTTTGATTCAAAAACCTTTGCTGGTGTCCACAAAACAACCCACCAAAGCTTTATCGCAATCAGATGAACGGTATAGGAACTCATACGGAACAAACAAACAAATAAACGTATTGGAAGCCCACCGCTGGCTGAATGTATTCAGATACCGCTGCGAGTGTTCGCACAACAACTCACCAAAGTTTTATCGCAAAAGGATGAATGATATAGGAACAGGAACGCATAAGAGACAAAATTACAAATTAACGTACTGGGAGCCTACCGCTGATTCATATACATTCGCAGGCGTCCGCACAACGGCTCGCCAAAGTTTTATCGCAGTCCGATGAATGGTATAGGATTGCATACGGAAAAAACAAACAAATTAACCTATTGGCATCCCACTGTTGATTTATATACATTTGCAGGCGTCCTCACAACAACTCACCAAAATTGTATTGCAGTTGGATGAACGGTATAGGAACGCATACCAGACTAACAAACAAACTAACGCATTGGTAGCCCACCGCTGATTCATAAATCTATTCTGGCGTCTTTATAACAACTTACCAAAAAAAATATCGCAATCGGTTGAGCGGTATAGGAGCGCATATGTAACAAACAAACTAACATTCATTTATATATATAGATAACCAACAATTTTAATAATTGTTAAAATATTTTTCTGGCCATAATGTATGTAATCATTGTAGTAAAACCATGGACTATTTTAATTGTAAATAAGCAATAATTCATTAACAAACTGTACGCACATCTATGGTTGTGTATCACTGACGCCGAAGCAAAGTAGAACGAGAGATTTAAAATGTTGTGCTGTCTCGTTTGCACAGGATCCATCTCACTCGCACTTGCGCACATAAACACGCCGGGAATGTACTCATCCCGATGTTTTGAAATTGCATATTTTGACATTAAATGCATGAAAATAATATAAAATTGGATGAGTGTATAAAGATCAAAGTATCTATATGATAAATAACACGAAAATAAACAATTATAATTTAGTTTGTGGCCAGTAAACGAGGTTGAAATTATGTCGGCTATACGTCGACGTTCGAGTGGTAGACCCGAATCGTGATGTCGACTATATGTCGACGTTCGAGTTCTAGGAGTTAAGTTTGAATAAATTTGCTTTGGATTAGACAAATTTTCTTCATACGTAGTGTAGAAATTCATCGTTTGCAAACAAACAAATTCAAATGACCAAGTCTTGATGATGAACGAGTCAGTCATTCTAGAATTGTCGGGAATAATTTACTTTGTTGAAAGCAGGCAAAATGACAAAACCAATCACATGTGTAGAATTCAATCATAATTTAAGCGCAGCGATACTCAATTCACGCCAAAGTGAATCATTTTCCAGGTTTAGTGAAATGGATAAAATGATTTTAATATAAATATTGATTGGGAGACAAACGATTGCACAATGGCCACTTTTATTATATCGGTTTAGTAATGCCGCCGTGAATTCATGAATCACAAACCGAACAACCTTTCGTTGGCAGCAGTCCGTTTCACAATATAAAAGGGTCAGCATTATTTTCAAATATAATCGGTCATCTTGCATTTAGTGTATAGTTATCTTTATTGCTGAATATTATTAGAACAGATTGAATTTGGTGAGTATTAAAATATTACTCATGAATACCAAAATAACTTGAACAACACATATTGAGTGCATTGACACGTATGTAACCCATTATGTGTGTTAGAATATTGCCTCATAAATACCAACGCCTACAAAAATATTGAAAGCCAAAAAAAATCTTTAAGTCAACCATAAAACAGCAATTTTTTCAAACGGCTGACATCTAAAAAAATATGAAACATATATATTTTTTACCATTACTTCATAGTCTGAGCCTTTGCTTAAACATTTCTTGACAAATATTTGAAGCTAATATTGAACATCGAATTTATTTTTGGCCGCAAAGTCGTATGTGTAAAAAGACGCCAATGCTATGTATGCGGTGAGTAACGCTTGGATAATGGAGGACGCCAATGCTATGTACGCGTGAGTAAGGTGTTAAGACAATAAGTTATTTAGTTCATTTTTTGTGAAAAATGCACTCTTGTCACATTCTCTTTAGATGACTTCATAAAAATTCCTTTGATATTAATATCAGAGAACAGGACACACAGCGAAGTATTCAAATGTAACAGTAAAAAAATAAAACAATGATTAGGGGAATATAATGACCGAAACGAATTCCAGGAAAAGATCTCTTTACAGTATAGTTTATAGGATACAAAAAATAATAAATAAAAAAACCACAAGTACTTCCTGTTTACGTGGAAGTATATTATTGGTCACTAGGCAAAATATTTATTTACATTGACCTGATGCTGGTATCGCAATTCTGACTGGATGCATGCGGTATATGGTGGCATTTTTATACAATATAAACTTGTCATGAAATAATTTAAAAAATACTCTTATAGCCTGTCTATAAAACCATTCTCTTTGTTCAGATTATCATATGAAAAATATTTAAAAAGTTCACCGTGACAATATTATGATCCGTCGGTCCCCTTTTATGAAAACAAGTTGTGATGCATCCCCATGTTCTTATCGCACAAACTTATAACGTGGTTACGACACTGCGAATGAGTAGATGTTACAATCAGCATAAAGATAGTTCAGTCGGCAGCCCTCCATTAATCCAGTTAGTTTCAAAATTGTGATGAGACAATGATAACTAATCAATTTATCGTGCTTGGGTTGCTAAGAGTGAATTGGTTTTCCAGATAATTCATGCTAGTTACAAAATATATCAAATCAAATGGGGAATAAAAGAGTTTGATATAATCAAGTTTAAAATAAACTTCTGGCTAAAATAAACTGCGAGCGAGACTTGTGTGCGTGTGTACCAATAAAAAGTAATTTGTCAAATGCGTTTCCCGATGGTTGAACTACGAGTCCTATGTAAATTATGTATGTAAAAAGAGTAAAGTAAAAATCAATGGATTTAAATACAGGCAGACCTTCAGAATGATTAAGCTGACTTTGATGTCATAATATATTGCGAAATGGACAAAAGAAAATATCATTTCCATTGAGTTGCCAACAGGTTGCAGTGAAAACTTTAACCTTTGATACAATAAACGATTTTATCATCATCTTTGAACGAGCTAAAAGAAAATATATGCAGGGCATGTGAATCAAAAGATCATCTTTGCAAACGCACTTCAATTGATTTCAATTGTTTTTTGAATAAACAGTAGAACCTCGATATAGCGGACTTCGAATGTAACGGATAAGATATCTGGTTGAATAAATAAAGGATATGTAAATTAGAGATAATCTTTTGTAAAAGTAAGGTGGTGGGTTGCATTGTCATCTATTTTCTATAGATATTCTCGAAATTCTTATTGAATTTTCATTATTGTTTCATATATCGATTACTACAAAGCCATCAGTGATTTTTGACAAATTCATTTTCTCTCAAAACATGTTAACATTTGGAAGCTAGACTACAGCCATATATCAAATTTAAAAATCCATTACTCTTAGGGTCAATAGAGACCCACATGTCTACCGGTGAACTTTCAATAAAGATCTACGCCTGAATCGGAAGTAAAATCTCTCAGATAAGTTTGAATCATTCAAATTATGTACTTTCACACAAGTTTTGTCACTAACGATCCGGATTTCGCATTTCGACATCTTCAGGCGTTTATGTGCACAGATGAACTTGAACTGACTCTCATAGACTGCTCAGATAAGTCTTTGAAAATAATGAATAATTGAATTTACATTTTTTTATAGTTGTGGGGTTATATAATGCAATTCGTACTATTTCCAAAACCAAAACTTTTCAGTAGAATCAAATACTATAACGAATAACACAAACAAAATAAAATTTGCATAAAAATATGATTTCCAATTTGGAAGCGACGGTCTTGTAGACTTTATATTAAAACTAATAGGATCAGTCGATTCCTTAGGCTTGAATTACCCTACCAGCATACCTAACTCAACATCGCTCATTTTGGAAATAGTACGTTTTGCATTATAACCCCACAATTATTGTTTTTAAAAACTGCCCAAGTTTTTTCACTATTCAAAATAGTGAATTTTATTCTTTCAATATTGACAGATAGAAAATATGTTTTTATATTTCTTTAAGTAGTAATTTTAAAAATACTCGTAAAAAAAGCAAATGTCATTTAAAAAAATATTTGTTTTTCAGAAGTTCTACATGCACAAACATACTGAAACTCCTTGAAAATAAATAGAATTTGCTGTTACTGGAAGATAAATTTTATGGTAAAGCCGACTTTAAATGTTTTTTTTTTAAATAAATATCTCCAAGCGTTCATCCACTTCATTTTACAGATAATATTCTGTTACAGTTATGAGCAGGTTTATAACGAAAGCAATCGACGTATAGTTAGTAATAATGCAATGACTCCAAGTCTGGCTAAATGGAATATTACCATAATTCTGTCGGGCTTCAGTTTAGTTAAGATTTCAGTCATGATGAAAGTGAAGACAAAGACTCGGTAACTATTATTTTAAGAGTCAATTAGACACTATAATGCTTCGATTACCAAAATAATATAATTGTTTCCATTTACGTAAAACTGGGTGATTACATTTAACTATCCATAGCCGTGCGTCTTCAATTAAAAAGGGTGTCATTACACAACGCATTGTTTAAAAAGATTCCGATAAATTGTGAGAAATAACAGAGTTTGTAAATGATGCCGTCATTGGATGGCAATTATTAATAATGCATCTGTTGTTACCTCTCAATGTCGAAGCAGTAAAACTTAAACACAACTCAAATGACAATTATTTACTACACTATAAGGCAGGGTTTACAAACTTTTCTAATGGCATTCGTCCCTTTGAGCAATGGGTAGAATCGTTGACAAAGAAAAAATTCCCTCTCAGTTAGGGGAGACTAGAAACACGCTGGTTCCACAATCCTGTGTATGGACCTGTAATTTTGCTATGTCTAAAATCTCTATAAATATTTCTGTTTTTATACTGCTGATATTTATATGTATACAGCTCAAACGTTAAGTGACAATACTCTTAAAGAGAAAATAGTTGGTGTCGTTAACTATTTGTAAATGTGTCACACACATAGTCTTGTTTTCAGGATTGCGAAGAGAGCAATAAAAGTATGACACTACATCCATGATTGCACAAAAACATCGATTCGGGAAGTCTAGCTTATTGATCACAGAATGGCATGGGACTTAACCACTCAGCAATTAAAACCTAATAATAATATACAAACATCTGCATATACATTAAAAAAAAAAAAAACAATATAGTTTATTTAGCAGGATACATTTGTGATATTAGATGCAAATTTGATATAAAGTCCAAAATATAAACAGAACACTATCCATATATATAATAACAGCTAACATATGTTAAAATGTTTAATAAAGTGCTATTGATAAGTGCAACAAACAATTGAACAGTCATAAATGAGTCGATATTAGAGAACGATATTGTATGAAAGAGCACAACATCGATATTGAAAATTGGTTTATATTTGCGTATATTATTTTCTAACAAGACAACACTTTCGAAATACGGCTATGTAATCGAATATTTGAAACTGATATTCTATTTTCAAATATCAGTGAGGCGTATGTTACTTATCGAGGTAATAACAGATATGACGAAAGCAAATCGAGAAGACCGCTACGAAAATAGTCGCCGTAAAAATGACATTTGAGTGTAGGTACGTTTTATTGGGAGATATTCACAGTTAAATTTTGGTTAACATAAACAATTTCGTGTGAATTGAATGAGCTACGAACGTATTTGATCACTCTTGTACCGTACACAACAGTCAGAAAGCGGTGACAGCACGTTTTGCGGGATGATTTTGCATTATATCGCTATCACAAAAAGGTATAATTACATTCGAAAATAAAGAACCATACTGCGTTACTACGCGAAAATTGGTAACGTAAAAAAGCGTCGAGAGAATGGTCAATTGTCTGTGCGGAAACAGGGAACCGAATCCAAGTTTTCGGGCACACAGTTTGAAGGGTCAGCAGAAAATGTAAAACTGCATTCCGTGACGTAATTGGATCTTGGCAGTTTTACGAAGTGCTGTATGTCCGCCATCGAAAAACGTCTTGTCATCATGCAACTAATACGACATTCGACAACCCGTTCGTTTGATAAATAAATATCTACCTTCGAAGTTGGATCGATTTTGAACTTTCACAATAACTGGCGACACATTTTCGCCGGCACCATATTCCGAAATGCAAAATTCGACGTTCTAAAAAACATATTGCATGGTACGAGAACACCGAATATATGCCAATGTCACAAATAAAATCCTCAAATTTCTGTCCTTTTCCAGATAACTTATTTAAAATTTAACACAATTGTGATAATAAACATGAAAATTAGCGAATAAACTTCTGACTGATCGGTTTAATACAAAGACACTCTGGGATGAATTGCGGCGGCCATGTACATAGGTTTAACAATTCTTCCGCTAGAGGCGCTAGTGTTGTTGTGTTGCCAAGCGGCGGAAACAAATAATATTGGGAACTATTTTTTCAGTGAAAATCAAAATAATATAATATTTATTTACCAGTGCAGCTGGTATCGTAGTCGTATTATAGTCGACTCCGAAGAAAGGTTAGATTGTATGGCTCGTGATTAAAACTTTAACGGTTGGAAATATGTACATAAGAATTCTGATGAGGTGGGGAATATTTTGAAGGATCAATAATACTATCATTCAAACTATGATTTGAATTGCAAATCGGGCAAAGGTTAAATGCAAAGATAAACAACGCTTTGCGAATAAAGATTTCAACCTTAATATATCAAATAATTAATTTCATGCATATATTCAGAAGTAAATTCTATATTACAGTAAAAAAAGGAGCAAATCGCAAGACATAGAAATACAGGAAAGGTAACGGCAATGTTTAGGAAAAACATTTAATATCAAATAAGATGTAAATGCAACAGAAGGCAAAATGCAAGTATTGTTAGTCGTCGTAATTATTATACTAAACGCAAATATGAGTTGACTATGATGATTTTTACCAACGAAAGTATTTATGTTACATTTTTTCTCTGTTACGTATACTATATAATATAAAATAAGTTGACTAAAATTGCAAAAGAATTGCAGTTTCAGTTACTATCGTTTCAATAAATAGCTGTATTACTCTGGTTTAAATAAACTACCTAATTTATTATCTTAGAGCAGTGGTTTCCAAACTTTATGTTACTACGCCTCCATTCGAAGAAAAAAGATATTTTGCGCTCCCTATCCTTTTTTTCATATCGTAATAAAGATTTTTTTTTAAATGGAAAACAAATATTTTTAACTTTTCGCGCCTCCCTTCGCTTCCCCGAGGAGGCCAGGTTTTAAATTACCGCCTTAGAGGGAAAACTAACAATGTGTTAACTATCAGTCCTCATAACTTCACCTCAATTGATAGTGAAATATTTATTCATCCAGTTGAAAAGTTTGATTGAGCGATCAACGTTCACTAAATCTTTGACATAACACTCAATATTGAAAGCGGAGGATACGGCGAACAAGATTGTCTTTCGAAAAAAAACCTTGGATACTGATTCGTTCGGGTCATACAGACGCGATCCATTCAAAATGTGTCCCGCACGTCCAGGTTACATTAGATAACGATTTAAACTTCAGAGTAGAATATTGATACTTGAACGTGTATTGTATTCTGCTTTGAATGTTTACGCATATGGTTAATCGTTAAGTCACAAGTCAACGAACGGTGCTAACACAAATTTATTAGACAATATGTGACAAGTAAAACTGTCTTAATACTCAATATTTTAGTATTTCAACGAAGAAACTTTGCAAAGTTATCACAAGTGCAATGTACACAAAGATAGAAAGAAGTTTTATGAAATAAACGACATGTTTTAGTTGTGTTCTGCGTAATTTAGTGCATTTACTGTAAGAGCGATTTGCTTGCGAGGCATCTTGTTTCATTATTAGATTCGATGAAGAATTCTCTCACGCAAATTAATGAAACGAAACCCATCAGTTATAAACTGCCAGTACATTTGCATATCATTGTGGTGGCGGTGGCGCTCTCAACTACTACTGTTATCATGATAGAAGATACTTAATACAACGATTTACAGCATATATTATTTCAATCTTTGTTTCAACAGGAAAAATTAAAAAAAGACAGTTAGAAAAACACGAAAGATATCCCGTACGTCACGAGACAACTAGAGGAAATAAAAAATAGAGCAGCTTATCGGTGAGTCTGCGATATAAACTAGCAGTGTACAAAGTGGGCGAGACTCAAGATTAGTGCAATAAGCAATTGGATATGACTAGTAACGCACGAGACAGCGGCAATCAATGGTAGCTGTAATGATTCGGATCGTCCCAGCGCGATACAATAGATCGATTCTTTCGCCATTGTGCGTGTGTAATGATTTCAGACTGGCAGCACAGTCATTGAAGCGGTGCCCACCGACTGGCAACAATTTACAAGACTTCTATTGATTGGGTGTGCATGTATTTTCGATCCGGGGGCGTTCGCGATCTCCTGCCGGCTAGCATTGCCCCGCTGCGCTCGTATTGCCCTGCTGTTTCAGCCGCTCTCAACATTTATGTTCATCGCGAAAATTCCATTGGCCGTTCGCAAGGCTTTTGCTAGTAAATGATTTTTGGATTGGTTTCCACCACCCACATAGATTTCGACAAAAGGAGTACCGTAAAACCCCCATTTACACTATAGTCGGGACCGTGTAATTGGGGGTGTGCATCTTATACAAAATTAGGGATTTGGTTTTTTCCCGCGGAAAACGCAAAACTAAGATTTCCCTTAGTTTTGCAAAAAAGTAATATGTACGAAATATTTAGTTTTTGTAGTAGTAAATATCCCGCACACAGACTGATGCCCAGCTAGGCATGTATAGCCCCTGGCACGTGTTGAATGCACAGACGCTAGCAAACATTTGACAGTATGCGCGGTACGTACAGACGACCGTCTCTTAGTAACGACAATGGAATGCGAGCGTACAATTGGGGGATTTGCGGCGAATATTTCAAGCCAGCGCGTAATTCGGGGTAGTGTAATTACACTACCCCGAATTGCCAATTGGGGGTTCCACTGTATTGTCAAAATCCGCCTTATCTAAATAGAAATAAGTTTCCATCCAACACCATTTACTTCCACACGGAATATGTAGACATGTTATCAGTTTTACTTATAAATTGAAAATAATTTTGAAAAAATAGTATTGGTAACAAATCAGCGTTAATCGCTTCCAAATCATTGGAAGGAGTGTCTTATAAGAACTAACAATAGACTTGGCTGATATGCAAATGTGCTGAAATAAAGATAGATAAGTAATTGGAATTGAACAACTGGATTAAACAAAATTAGTTATCATTATTTATATTTCTTAAAAAAGTTAATATGTCAAATACTGGGCTGACGGTGTGGCGGCAGAAAAGTCATTTTACACCCCCAATCATTTGAAGATATATAAAACAAAAAAACCAACTAGCAACTTGTGCCCCCCTGAAAAAAAGCTGTAATGGCATCCCTGAGTGGCGACCGTTTCGTGATCCAGGAACTGGAGCGCGTTCTGCAATATACCTATTAATACACGAGGCGTGCTTGGCACGAAACTGTTCCGCACCGCTGGCGTCCGCCCGCTCATGCCAAATGTCGGTCAAAGTGGCGCGCCGGCAACGAAAAATAATGGTTCAATGACATCTCGCGTCGCACAAACGCAAAAAAAGCCGCCGAAAAAATGAACACAATGATACTAAAAAAAAAGAAACAAGCCAGTAAGTGAACAAGTTATGCACGCATGTACAACCTAGCAGCACTTGTGCGATGCGTGTAACCGCTAATTAAAAATCGAAATCAAACCCGCCCACTCGGTCATGTGGGAAGCCAGGTCCTAGTGTGGACATAGTCGTAATATGGGCCGGAGGTACCAGAGCCATTCTTCAAAAATAAATGAATTTAGATAGGTGTTTCTTAATCTAAATAAAACAATGGCTACCATTTTCAACAAAAAACGTCAACAGGTAATTAATAAATCGAGGGCTTAAAGTCAAACAATGTTAACTAAAAAAATGTGTGTTTTATGTAATTGTTCATTTTCGGCTACATCGGCAGTCAAACAAGAGTGCGTCAATAAACTTTTCAGATAAACTTTTGTGGATACTGTTATTTTTTGTCTTTATGCCTTCGAAATATTACAGTATTTTGTCGTCATGTAACAACAGATTTGATTTCCTTGTAGAATAAAAAATATGAAAAATACGTTTGATACTAATTGCGAATAACAAACGATAATATCGATTATACTGAGCTGTTTTTAACTACCGATGGACTCGGATAAAGTGACGCACATAAATGAATACGGTCGCATCTTATGATCGACAGTGAGGGTTGATTCGTATTATAACAATATCCAATCGATTCCTTCGGCCTAATAGCCGTCCTTTAAATGAAAATTCTTGCCTCTTCTATCAACGGTTATTAATGTTGTCCTCTTTGCTTTCTTAATGATTTAACTAGATTTCAGATAATGATAGAACCGAGAGAAGTAGAGAAAAAAGATCTTGAACAATCCTGCATTAATAACTAAGAAGTGTTATTGTATTTGGCGATGCTAGTTTGATATTGCGAGACGGGTGAATTCATATTCCACCGTTTGGACAAGCCATTACAACTGAAAGTATTATTATTTTTTTGGTATACATGTACTTACTATGTGGCAATTGATCAGGTTTCTAATTTGATGAAATAATAAATTAAATAGTGGGCTGTTTAGTTGAGTAAACTTAATTGATCGTCCAATAGATAGACACTTGAATAATATGTTATATTATATGCTGAAATTTACGTGGAATTGTATTGACACGGCGCAGGTTTGTATCGATGAGCAACGTTTTGTATCAAAACTAAATTTTAATAAGACTCGATTGCATATTCGACAGTTCAAACGGTTTTTTTCCGCGCTTCAAGGCAACCGTGTTAAGAGGATACAGTACCTTTTTTCGCCTGAAAACAGAGTAAATCGATCGTTTGCCGTCGACTAAATCTCGTGAACCGTTCACTCAAAAATTTTTTTTTTCAATAATTACATTTTCCAAACGCTTTTTTACACTATTGCATTTTTTTTTCATGAGAATAGTCATATTTTAAAGGAAACACGGCAAACACAAAAAACGGAATTTGAAAAACTGCTTTACTTTGAAATCATTTTTAGAGATTATTATAAGATACCGAAGTTTAATGTCTTAGAAAGAAATGCAGATAAAGGTTTGTTTAAGTAAGTGAATTGAGCAGAATTTCCAATTTATGTTTTGTAATGATTGTACATCCATTTGAAATGTACCATTTCTCCCACTTTTTCTGACTG
The DNA here is from genome assembly GCA_031772345.1 of Himalopsyche anomala. Lineage (NCBI taxonomy): Eukaryota > Metazoa > Arthropoda > Insecta > Trichoptera > Rhyacophilidae > Himalopsyche > Himalopsyche anomala. Next base: position 565,195 of record CM062841.1, on the reverse strand, counting down.
ATTTTTAAAGCATAATTGGATCATAAATACTTCTACAAAAAATTGGAATGATAAAACGTTTTATTGTTTACATTTAAAAGCAAAAAAAAAAAAAATAATAATAATACCAATAAATGGTAACCATTTTTCGGGGATGTCTTTTTCTTACCTACCATTCTACAGTTTGAGCTCAGTGTGAGATGAGGCTTGGTCTAGAGTGGACGTGTCGAAAATTTCTTTAGATATTTTTAAATCACTGGTCAACGAACATTAGAGATATGAATCAAAGCAATGCATTTTTTACACTACCATAAAAACGGTTAAATATCGGTTGGGGTTAGGGTTGCGCAAAGCGCTGATAAATAATATTATTATTTATAATATAATAATGTCTTGTTCAGTCGAAATACTTGTAAAGGCCAGTATTACTTTAGTTTATGGATAAGCATTTTGAAATAATTATTCGGCAATGGTTTTAGAAAGAGATTCTATTCAATATAATAGTAACAGTAGTTGAATAAAAGTCTTCTAAATGGAAAAAAAACTTCAAAATTATTGGATAAGATGTTAAAAGTAAATATTTTTTACATAATATACAGATAGTAAACCATGTTTTTTTGCAACATAGAGTTTTTTTTAATTGAATACACTTTTCTACCGTCAAACGTGTTTTTATAAACTTATAATTGAACAAAACAGAATGCTAGAAAATATTCGAAATTAATATATGAAAAATATATATACATATGTATGGATACATAATAAACTTGTGAAATATATTAATTCATACATTTAAGCCATTGTTTTGTACCACCCAACAAAGTTAGTCAGATGCAGCCGATATAACTTAACGACTTTAATTTTTCTATTATATTAAATGATTGAAAACCATATTTTTTCGATAACTTACCAAATTATTTAACAATATTATACATACAATACATTAATATTCAAATCAATCGCATGGCTTGAATTATTTTTAATATTATTAGTATTATGTTTTCTTGGCACAACCCTGCATTTTGAACTTATATTTTGGCTACAGAGAGAAGGTTCTCAAACAAAAAAAAATACGAATATATTTATGCATTCTATATAAATTATTTGAATAACTTCTTTTGATCAGATATAATATTTATTTAGTTTCTTCCTTATTGAGTTAGGCTATATATAAACTTGAAGTAAAAATAAGCACATAATAAAATTTGCTAATGTCTTGAAAGAATTATTAACATGGATTATGAATATTTTCGATAGTTTCGGTAGTCACTTAAGAAAAAGTCATTTTATAACAAATTAACTTTGTTATTCCACTGATCGTTTACAAATTGTAACACGTATTTGGCTTTTTCGAGAAGCGTCTTCAGACCAACTATTAATCGTCAAGCTATTAGTTAATGATGTTTACATTTATTCTAAGCAATCAGTGGAATAATTAAGTTTTCTGATAAAAAAATATTGTTATTCCGCGCATTCAGTAAAATATACACCCAATCCTTTTTTTTACGCGATTTATTTTTTCGCGATTTTGAGTTTCCGCGATTTTTTTGGACGGCACCGTTACGCTTTTTCATACATTTTTGGTACTTTTTTACACGATTTTGGAACCGATTTATCAAATTATATGAAAATATTTTGTTTTTACGCACCACTATCTGGAACCAACGGATCATCCTGAGATTTTGGATCCTAGATTCACAAGGTCAATAGAAATATGGAATCCGCAATACATTTTAGACGCTATTAATAAAAAACGTAAAGAATTCACTGCGAAATGTTCAATCGATTTGATAAGAAGGATTACTTAACTTACAATAATTTAAAAATATCGAAGTTTTTTGTCTAACACGAAATAAAAGACAAAGTTAAGATAATTTTCGGATTAAATACATAGTGAAAACTATAGCGCGAACCAGAAACAACTATCAATTGCAACTTATAATTCTTTTACTCAATACTTTTCTATTTTAATCTTATTATGTCAATATTTTTTATGTTTTAATCTTTTTATGCAACAAAATTATTTTTCAAAACTGTATTCATCAATATCAATATCATAACAAATCATATTAAAACAATATCATAACAAATAGGTTATACAAAATTAAAAATAAAAATTAATTATTTCAATATATTAGAGAAAGTTTGAGAATTTTGCATTGTATGGTTTGTTTTGCTTCTCCGAAAACCGTTACTTTATGATATACGATAGCTTACTGTTACATTGCAATACCTCATTACTGTCTATATACCCATTCGTGTGTTAGGTGGTATTGTTATTTTTGTAATGAAATATAAAAATGTTTTGCTTGTTTTGATACTGTAAAAATACGTATAGTGGTGGTTACCTATTTCAGTCAGTGCAATATTTATGCTGTAGGTCAAATTAAAGTTTTGCATTCCTACTGAGTCGCCTTAAGTAAGATATAGTAAGTTTCTTTGGTCGTATTCAATGAGCAGATGTTTAATGATCGAAGAAGCCACGAATATAATTATATTATAGGCTTGTATAATAAGGTGAAAAAGTATCAAAGTATTTTAGTTCTACCAATACTATTTTATATATGGTTGATAGGAATGGCGGCCAGTGGCGGATTAAGCACATGGGAGGCCCCAGGCGCAATGAAATTTGGAGGCCCTGTTTTTCGGAAAACATAAAATCGTCCAAGTAAAATATTTGAAATTTGAACGAAAATTATTATAAAAGCAATTTTTGACGTCCTAAGATTCGGAGGCCCCAAGCGCGCGCCTCTTGCGCTTATAGGATAATCCGCCACTGGTGGCGGCCGTTCAATGTGGCATTGGATCAATGCACCTCTTGTATATGCGTGGGGAACCTGCGGCCTTTTGGCTACTCTGGTACGGCCTTCTAGCCAATTCTCTAATTCTGTAAATTTTTGTAATTTCGTAAATTCTTGGGATTTTCGATGTCAAAATCCTTGAAAGAAAAGGTCTCACAATGGTAATTTTGAGAAATCTATTGCGGCCTTTATGTCGAATCGGAAAAATGAATGCGGCCTTTAGAGAAGAAAAGGTTCCCCGCCCCTGCACTAGAACAACTAGAAATTGATGCGACATAATCAAGCCAATGACATCATTAACAACCAAACAAATATCAACCAGTAACCGTTACTAAAACCCTTACAAGACGATAATGTAACTAATTATAAATAATCAATTAACTTTAAACTAATTTGCTTTGAATAGTCCCATATTTGACAGGGGACGTTCGAAGATTTGTTATGTAAAAACATGCAACCGCATCCCCATCTCATTATATTGTTCTTGTAAGCTTCACATAATATGTATTGCAATTTTGTTTGTAAGTAAGTTTAAAGTATTGTGATAATATCGACCCGTAATCGGCAGAAAATCGTGAGCGACAAGTCATAAATTTTACAGAAGAAGGTTGTTATTTTAATTTCTTCTCGTAACAAGCTCGTGAAAAGAGACTTTAGCCGCTTGAATACCGCGCAAATAAATCATTAATATTTCCGAGAGATACTGCGTGTTATTGAGAAAAATATTTTTGCCTAATATACACTCGAATTCAATATTTTAAAAACCTATATTGACTCAGTATAGATAGCACTACACATATTCATTAAAATATTGCTTATATTCTATTAGAATACCAAGTATTTGTTTTTTTAAATGTCTTGGACATCCGTGTTCGCTTGCATATGTTCCGGACACCGGTGGTATTCAAGTGGTTAATTGACGAAATATTACTACTAACATTTATTACTCAGTTTTGCTCACCTCTCTTTTTCGAAGAGAGTATGACTAGTGGTTAACTGATCGCTCTCTCTACGCCTTATTTTAGGGATAGCAAAGGTGGAAGAGAATTTAAAACACATACATCCATTCATCCGGACGGGACAGTTAAAATATAAAACCTTGAATGTCACTTTGTAAAAAAATATACATGTTCAAATTATGCCATCATGTGTGCTGCGTCGCATGCATACGCCCTAAATGTGATCGTGTAATTTTCGCAGATCCTATTCATACCGGGTGTGATGGCAATTTTATATCGGTTTGAAATTCACCTCGTATAATGTTTTCAGCGTTGTACAAAATGTGTCCAATTGTCACAATTAGAAAACATGTATGTGGTGCCATTAAACAGTGCGCTGCGCTATATAATGAAATTCGGCGATTGGTTTAAATTTCGCCAAATTGATAAGTGAATGTAATTAAAAAAAAACGTTGCTATGCAATATTGTGAATTTCATTTCACGGACAGCGGACATGCAGCGGGATTATCCGAGTGTTTAACACTGTGCTGTTATTTTTTTAGTAAAATGCATTTCTATTATTCAATGAATTCATAAGTATACTAACAACAAAATGGCGTTTAAGATACAACGTATCTATCTAGTAAGACCAGTTGTACTTTCTCGGTGTGCACAGTTACGGTATCTGACAATTGAGGGTATTACTTGCAAGCCCGGCTTATTCCAAAATTGTTGAAACGTGAACCATGAATGTAATTTAGTAGATAAAAATAAACTTTGAAAATTATTTTAGAAATCAGTCTCAAACATGATTTGACAACATCCAAAATATCATTCCAAAGTAATGTAAGACTAAAAATACTTTAAAATGTACATTGTTTTTCAAAATAAAATTCAAGTTTCATTTTTAACCATTTTGGAATAAGCCGTGTTTGCGAGTAATACCCTCAATTGTTAATGCTATAAGGCAGCGGTCGGGAAACCGGGGTAAATTACTCCAAATTGGGTAAAAAATATTTTTTTGGGGGTAATAAGGATTTTTTTCTAATTTGCTATTTTATAAACGTGTTATTATTTTTACAGACCATTCTTTAAACTTAAACAATTTTCAAAATGGGGTAATGGTTAAAAAAGTTCCTCGACCCCTGCTATAAGGTAATTCATCGATTAAATATTAGATGTTTAAAAATAAAAGCATTCTTCACAACAAAGATGAAACGTTTCTGATGAAGATATTTCCAATTAATTACTACCAATAATCAAAATTGTGAAAAACGTCAAATATACAAGCTAATAAATCATCAGTATTTTGTTTTCATGAATGCATAGTCCTCAGGTAGTAACAGAAGTAATCATTACGCCAAATACGTATTAAATAATGAACTGTTAATATAGGGTGACTGTTCCTATAGTCAGCCGTGTCCAGTACTCAGCCATTTACCTTAAACATTAATAATAGTGTTGACACTGAAAAAAACGGAATTGTTTAAATATGTATCGGTTGTTAACCACTTCTATGAAGATGTATATTCATACAAAACTGACTTCCAAAAGTTAATGCCTATGGAAGGCTAACTACTGATTTTTGGTGACTGAGTATGTAGTACTGGATCTTTGTCATTTTTTGGAAAACTGTTCTTATTTTATATGTGGAACGATATTATCCGTTTTTATGTTCACTTTATTACATACATTATTTGGTACCTGTTTTATAAAATACCAGTGGAAAAAACATATATGTATTAATTAATTCATTACATCTTTCGAAAAAACACCCGTCCCTTAACTGCCTGACTACTGAAACAATCACCCTACATTATAATTCAATATTTTGCTTGTTTCCATTCTGAAAAATATTTGTCACAATTGACATAAGACATTACAAGCATTATAATAAAACATTTGATTTTTATCTTGAAAATATTTCAATGTACGGAGTATTATGTGCACGGAGTGTTATGTGTGCGGAAGAGTCTGTGTTCGGAAGAATTGGTGTACTGAGTATTCTTGTACGGAGAATTCGTGTTCAGAAGAATCACTGTACCCTTTGATACTGTAGTACGAAAATACTTCTTTTTGACGACATTCATTTTATCAATTTAATATTATAAACACGAAGAAATGAATCAAACGTTGCTTGCGAACTTATGTATACTATAGATAGAGAACCAGCGGGGTGGGGTTAAGGTCACACACCGCCTCTTCTAGGTCGTCAAGTGCAGTCTTTTGACCGAAAGCAATGTTATACAAATTTCACAGTTTATTTTCTTGATGCGGGCTTTCAAATGAAACCCCCATGTACTGTAGTAGTTGCTTTGGTCAGATCATCGGTGTATGGTAATTGATGCCACCGCCATTCCAGGAAATTATAAAAAAAATACACATTACTATTTTAATTGCCGTAAACAGACAACTTGATAAAAAGGTAAGAAAAAAAACCGCAGATTTTACTCTCATCAAAAACGTTACGATAAAGAAAGCTTCTTATAGATAAGTTAACAGTAATTGCATTAGGTTATATAAGACGGGAAACTTTTAGAGCTGTCTCCCGGGGAAGGTGGATGGGGTAAGTAATACAATTATCGTATAGCTGCCTGTCACGAAGAACTTCGCTTAATATTTTGTCCGTAGTGTGGGGTGCAAAAAGATCATCGAGGCCTCTGGGATACTCGGCAAAGGTATTGATAAACTTTTTCAGTAAGATTTCGACTGAAGGTGATAGGTGGATTTTCAATATTGAATTTGAATCGTTCAAATTATGTATATTCACAAAGTTTAAAGCCATTGCTGGCGAAACGGATATTTTATACTACTACTTTTTATGACACAATTATCTTTTATTGTGACATTTATTTCTTATATACACACGATCAGTGGTGGCCGGTCAATGTGCCATTGGAGCAATGCACCCCTTGTATACGCAGGGGGGGTTATATATTATAAATATTTAAGAACATTTTATTTTATACAATACATGAAGAATTAAAATGAGTGAATGGTATAAATGTTATGTTTGAATATTATTTCACGAAATATAACCGCCTCTGTATATACAAGGGGTGCATTAATCCAATGCCACATTGACCGGCCGCCACTCCACACGATATATTCATTTACTAAACGTCAGTTCAAGTTCAAGTTCATCTGTAAATATGAACGCCTGAAGATGCCGAACGGCGAAACCCGGGTCGTTAGTGACGAAACTTGTGTGAATGTACATAATTTGAACGATTCAAATGTAGTATTGATAAACACTTTAAAGTTTTAAAGATATTTTTCAAAATTGGCAATGTAAGGCAATCAATTTAAATGCAATCTAAGGCAATCTAGACAATTTACTGTATAGGAAGAAATAAAAAAGAAGCCGAAAAAAATATATTTAGTAGTTATTCTTTGATCACACATTTTAACGTTAAATATAAAATTTACAAAATGTTAGTTGATCCGTATCTATAGTTGAAGTTCTTGACTGGTAGATGTTGTAGAATTGCTAGATAAACAAAACATAATCAAAAGTTTTCACTTGCGTTTAAGATAAACAGCGATAATAAATTAAGTCATAACAAAAACATACAGCATAACGACGATGGTCTTGTATTGACATCTCTCGTAAATGACATTTAACTTTTTTCCCCCAACGGTTCGTTAAGCCGACAACAGAATATGGAATATAGTAAAATTAAAGAAAATACAAATAATTTGACTTAAAAATAATTGAATATTTTCTCAAAGATTTTAATAGTATAGAGTTACATCAAAATGTATCGACGATAGCTGACAATGAAAACATAACAATATGAGTAGTCAATATTGGAGAAATCGATCATTAATACCATAATGCTACAAGTCAGTTCAAGTTCATCCGTGCACTTGAACGCCCGAAGATGCCGAAAGGCGAAACCAGGGTCGTTAGTGACAAAATCTGTGAAAATGTACATAATTTGAACGATTCAAATTTAATATTGAAATTTCACCAAGCACCTTCAGTCGAAATCTTAAATTATAATGCTACAACTAGAAATCAGTAGTTTTGAGATATGACTGACCATCCAAACTGAGTTATAAAAAAGTGATCATTATTATTTGACTTGTATTTTTAGAAAAACTTTATCTTTGAAAAAACCGTAGATTTCTAGGTTTTTGAAATAGGACAGGGAGCAAATAGTTTTGCAAAGTCCCTGAAAGCTAAAAAAATTTGGAATTCCGTGAATTCCCAGGTTTTTAAAATCACCCAACGTGTATTTTTTTTAAATCAGCCATCGAGTTTTAAAAAAAACGTTTCACTTTAATTTACATTATTTTTAAATCTCTTAATTTCCGACTTTTCCGAATGATCGATCCCGGAATCCCAAAAAAACCCACTTCCCGAAATGATGGTGAATGACAATCCCGATTTGAAAATGTGCGAATTCCGAAATTCTGGGATAACAAAAAGGTCCGGGATTGGTTACCATAGCTACGACACATAATTCGATACAATTGAGCCAAAGAGAAATGCTTAAAATAACAAATGATCATCGATCATGTCATTCAAATAAGTTCCATTCGACCGACGCTCCATCTATAATTACCGAGTATATTTGAGATTAAAAAATGGCGACAGATTGAAAATGTTGCCATATCGGAGTTCGACACGATACTATATTTTTAAAAAAATCGTTTTATTTGGCATTCATAAATATATCAGTTATCACATCGAAGTGAACTTCTTAGAAGTCCCAGTGGCATGGGAAGGCTGTTAGTTGTCGAAACCAAAAGCATGCAATACGAGAGCAGCCGGTCGGCGAGCAACACCATATAGGATTGGATCGCTGGCAGACGAGAGAAAAGGATCGATAAATCACGCAATCGAAATGTAGGTCGTTGCGTTTGTTAATAATTCTAATAGAAAAAAGAGAATGCAATCTTCGATGAAGCTCGACTGACAATATTGCAATAATCATGAAATGTTTCCAACCAAGTCCGCCCCCGATGTGGAACATATCGACTGTGGAAAGGAAAAGGAAGTAATCCACAGCTTTTTTTCGATAATCACAATGTATACAACTTGATACACGTTCTATCAAAAGGATGTAAGCTGCAAATACTGAATTAGTATCCAAATTTAACTTTTAAGTCTGAAAAAAGTTGGACCTGTCAAAATTGCAAACAGTAAAATAGACTTAAAAAAAGGTTATTCTTCATTACAATTAATTAAATTATTATTAGATTATGTCAATTAAACACCAGTTTACAAGTCTCCGTGCACTTCAAGGTTGTATACATTTCATAATTTGCATATGGCCCAAAATCATCAAAACACGTTTCTTGTGCCTCCTGTAAAATTTGCTATGTGTGGGTTACGTCCTTTTCCATTTACACAGTCGATATTGTTATATTTGAGTACCCATTGGTTGATGTACTCCCAATAAATTGTCAACAAAATATAGTGTCGGATAATAGTTACGTCGACTGGTGTTAATTAAGACAGACGAAACAAATGGCATCCGAACAATGATAACATGTACTTTGCAAGTAAGTGAGCTTCGATGATTGAGCATAAATTGAAGAGATTCCCCAGGGCGGGTCACGCAAAAGGGGTCACTCTTCCATCGGCCTTGGCCTGGCGCCGGGCCGGGTCAGGGGCGCCCGCTGGCTCCCGGCGACCCGACCGACTGCGCCTGACGCACCTCCGGAGTCCTTTCGTCCTAGACGCGGAATCAACCGGTGGCACTCCCGGATAACGCACCTACAGGACACGTGCATCGCGCCGTGTTATGTCCTCGACACAGATATCGTATCAATTGATAAATAATATTTAAATTTGAATTCAAAACATTTTTTTCTTGAGCCATACACCTACGAACTATTTCGTGTCCAATTGTATATAGGTATCACGGGTTTTTAGCCTCGTTTTTATGGCAGGGGCACCGAGGTTGAAAAAGGAGTACTTCCTTGTTTGACGCCAGGCACTGAAAAATGCAACGGTCGTAGGCGGGGTGGTAAATCAACCGAATTCAAAATATAAAAATAACATTGATAACTGCCCTTTTTTATGTGTTCTCGAACATCGACTTCAAAGCGTTAGTTACGCGGTAATTATCGCAACGTGACTATTCATTGTTCCCTCAAAACGTTACATCGACTTATTTTTAATTGATAGTGAGCTTTCTTTAGTTACACACTTTTCAAGAAAACGAATATTTCTTCATATATTCTTCAAGATTTCAAGTGTTCTAGTGCACTTTTTGCGGTGTTTTTTTCACCGCCTGGCGTCAAACAAGGAAGAACCGAAAAAGGTACTGGCGGTTGGAAGCCCGATTTCGAAAAATAGCCAAAGATTTGAGAGCTCGTTATTTTTATTATTGATGTGAATCGATGCATCTTCAAAAAACACTCCTCCAATTCAATTAAGTAACAAGTGTATCCAAATAGTTACGGACTCAGAGACAAGATTGAGAAACCCTAGTATATATTAACCGTTCCCAACTAAAAAAAAATACAATACAAATAACATGCAATTAAGGTTAAGTGTCGCGGTTTATTATTAAATTGATTTTATACAAAAAAGTCGTTTAATTGATGGAATCTAGCTTGATAGGATTTAAAAATCACCCCAGTTGAGTTAAGCATTCCTAATTATCATATTTTAATGTTTATTTGTAAAAAATTAACAAGGAACCAGTGGCGTGCTTAAGCAGGGACCTCCTATTTTTTTTCAATAAAAAATCGCATCTCAACCAAAACTGAAAGTTGAATTTCTTCTTATACGAAAACCGTTTTTGTATTTTTTTGTCTTTGAATAAAACAAATAAGTTATTTTCAGTGCACCGTGTTATTTCAAAATCGTGTAAAAAATGAGAGTGTATGTAGAAAGTGTTATATTAGCTTAAAATGTTTCCAAAGATAAATCACGAATCACGAAGTAGACAAAAAATAAAATAACGCAATAAATTGCTGTTATTTGCAATAAATTTAACAAGCTGTAAGCCCGTTGCCTGCAACAGGGGGATTTTTTGCAATTTTTAAAAATCAGTTATTTACTGGCGTTGAAAATAAAATGCAAACTTATAAATAAGCCAGAAGGTTTTAGCTTAATTAATTCACTAAAAGTTTTTTTAAGAATACACCTTTAAAATAAAACGGAATTATAAAACGCAAATATCGGAAAAAGCGTGAATTCTGGACATGTTAAGATAGAATTTCACTGTAAATAATCAAAATTCATCTCTGAACCAAAGTTAAATAAAGTAAAAAGAATTCGACCCATAGTAAAAAGAAATGTTATCACATTTTTATTTTAAGCAAAAGAATAGTGTGCCACTTAACCTTGACAGTAACAAAAGACAGTGGAGGATGTCGACTCTTAAAATGTTGAGAAACTGTGTAACATGTGGGATTATCAAAAAAGTGGAAATGCCACAAACCGACTTTAAGTTGACAAAGTGAGTTATTTATTATGTGAGGAAAAAATCGATGTTTATTTTCTTTGTTTTCATTTTGAAATATACTTGATACAAAGCTTCTTACACATCAAGTTATTCGAAAAGTAAATAAAACAAAATTGATATCGCATACTCGCTTTGTCCTATAAATACACTCTCACCAAGTGATGCAGATCGAAAGGACAAAGCTGTACAAAATATTAAAGCGGGCGTCGAAATCATCGCCCTGTAACGAAAGAGGGGAGCGCGTGCTTCCGGGGGAGGGAGGGTGGTAAAAAGGATCAGTGACGTCACGGCGTGGAGCAGATCCACCCACCCCCGCCCATTTAGAACAGCGCCACCCTACTCTCACCCGAGACCGATATAGGCCGCGACGAAGCGGGTCGACCTTTTAATGCACTCGGCGATGGTCATCTTTTAGAGAAAGAGACTGCAATCTCGAGATCTCTCTAATCCCGATATTTTCATGATTCAAATCGTATTTGGAAATGTTAGATTTCAATATTCGGAGAAAAGTGACGACGTGATTTTAATTAATACGATACAAATTGTTACTGTTAAATTCGATAATAAACAACAAAGAGGGCTTAAAGCATAGTTCTGACGATGGCGAAAGCCAAAATAGCTATCAACGGATAACATATATAAAAAACTGTAGAACTGAAATACTTTGATATTTGTACCCTATTAACAAAGAGGGAATTTCAATCGTTAAAATTTTGTACATTCACACAAGTTTTGTCACTAACGACCCGGATTTCGCCTCTCGGCATCTTCAGGCGTCCAAGTACACGGATTGACTTGAACTGATGTTCAGTAAATACATGTATCGTGCTTATATAGGAAATAAATGTATCACTAAGTTCAAGGCCATTGCTGGCCGAAATGGATTGACCCATTGTAATGCCTACAGATTTGAATGACGAGTAATATCCGTGTACATGAACGCCTGAAGATGCCGAAAGCCGAAAACCGACAATGCTCGCAATGAGCGAAACCGGTCCTGACCTTTTAAATAAGGTGGAATAAAGTACAAAAGAATATTGTGTTTTTATCAACATAATGCCTTTCCACCAAGTAGTGGCAGTGAACACCCTAAAATTGATTAATAATGAACGGCTTAGACACAAAGTAACAAAGTTACCATAAAAAATATTAGTGTTGTGGCATTTTATTTTCTATAAATATACTATTTTACCGAAGAAAATTTTGTCCAATTAATCGAATTAACATGTAGATCGATGCGCATTGATGAAGCGGTGAGAATAACAAATCTCAATCACCCTGTTATTATTAAAGTGGCGCTCTTCTCGCCGGGTCCACGCCATCAAAAACCTGAAAGGATTGCAAATTATCGCCGAAGCAGACAATCGCAGTGTCTCTTCACATTATGTTCAACATCCTTTCGAATCCAGGTTGGCGGTTTAGCGTGGGTGTGTTTTGTGGGGAAGACTTGCGATGCTCAACGAGCCAACAATAGCCCGATCCATTCCGCAAGTGTGAATATTTAAAGGAGCGGACCCCGGTCTACCTTTTCGTGATTCGCTGCAATAATAATGAGTCCTGAGAAAAGGGATAATAGGAAGGGATTCGGCGATTTTATTTGAAACCACGCTTGTTGTTTACAGTTTTTATTTCAATTTACAATCTTTTTTTTAAAAAGCTTCTAGGAACTGAAGTGAAATAATAACCGACATTTGTTCAATTTTACAGGAGAGCCAAAAAACTGTATAAATAAATAAGTATTGCGAAATCAACGAAAATGAAAGACACTTTGGAGTAAAATAATATTATGTATATTTAAAATTATCTGTGGACACAATATTAATTAAATAAACTTTTTATTAACGAGAATGTTTAATAAGAGTTAAAATTTGAATTTTGTCTCTTCTTTTATGATGATACGAGGAAATCCATATTCGCTCCAAATGTGGAGCGCGATATGCTATAATATTTAGTTTATCGCAACATATGTGTATCTGACGAAATCTGCATGTTAATAATATAGTTAATAAATAAACGATAATTCATTTTTTAAATAATTAAATCACGTAATGAATTGTGTGGCGTGGGAAAGATGTTTTAAGCAAACAAATCTATATTTGAATTCCTGAGAGAACCGTCGTGATTATTTATGAATTGCATAGAAAAGGGTGTCTTCTGTGAAGATATGAGAGGAAAATCCTACAAGATATGCTTCGATAGTATTACAACTATGACAATTAAGGCGACTCAGTAGGAATGCAAAACTTTAATTTGACCTACAGCATAAATATTGCACTGACTGAAATAGGTAACCACCAATATACGTATTTTTACAGTATCAAAACAAGCAAAACATTTTTATATTTCATTACAAAAATAACAATACCACCTAACACACGAATAGGTATATAGACAGTAATGAGGTATTGCAATGTACATGGTAGCAACAGTAAGCTGTCGTATTTCATAAAGTAACGGTTTTCGGAGAAGCAAAGCAAACCATACAATACAAAATTCTCAAACTTTCTCTAATATATTGAATTAATTAATTTTTATTTTTAATTTTGTATAACCTATTTGTTATGATATTGTTTTAATATGATTTGTTATGATATTGATATTGATGAATACAGTTTTGAAAAATAATTTTGTTGCATAAAAAGATTAAAACATAAAAAATATTGACATAATAAGATTAAAATAGAAAAGTATTGAGTAAAAGAATTATAAGTTGCAATTGATAGTTATTTCTGGTTCACGCTATAGTTTTCACTATGTATTTAATCCGAAAATTATCTTAACTTTGTCTTATATTTCGTGTTAGAAAAAAAACTTCGATATTTTTAAATTATTGTAAGTTAAGTAATCCTTCTTATTAAATCGATTGAACATTTCGCACAGTGAATTCTTTACGTTTTTTTTATTAATAGCGTCTAAAATGTATTGCGGATTCCATATTTCTAAAGACCTTGTGAATCTAGGATCCAAAATCTCAGGATGATCCGTTGGTTCCAGATAGTGGTGCGTAAAAACAAAATATTTTCATATAATTTGATAAATCGGTTCCAAAATCGTGTAAAAAAGTACCAAAAATGTATGAAAAAGCGTAACGGTGCCGTCCAAAAAAATCGCGGAAACTCAAAATCGCGTAAAAAAGGGATTGGGTGTATATTTTACTGAATGCGCGGAATAACAATATTTTTTATCAGAAAACTTAATTATTCCACTGATTGCTTAGAATAAATGTAAACATCATTAACTAATAGCTTGACGATTAATAGTTGGTCTGAAAACGCTTCTCGAAAAAGCCAAATACGTGTTACAATTTGTAAACGATCAGTGGAATAACAAAGTTTATTTGTTATAAAATGACTTTTTCTTAAGTGACTACCGAAACTATCGAAAATATTCATAATCCATGTTAATAATTCTTTCAAGCCATTAGCAAATTTTATTATGTGCTTATTTTTACTTCAAGTTTATATATAGCCTAACTCAATAAGGAAGAAACTAAATAAATATTATATCTATTCAAATAATTTATATCGAATGCATAAATATATTCGTATTTTTTTATGTTTGAGAACCTCCTCTCTGTCGTCAATATATAAGTTCGAAATTCAGGGTTGTGTCAAGAAAACATAATACTAATAATATTAAAAATAATTCAAACCATACGATTGATTTTAATATTAATGTATTGTAGGTATAACATTGTTACATAATTTGGTAAGTTATCGAAAAAATATGGTCTTCAATCATTTAATATAATAGATAAATTAAAGTCGTTAAGTTATATCGGCTGCATCGGACTAACTTTGTTGGGTGGTACAAAACAATGACTTAAATGTATGAATAAAAATATTTCACAAGTTTATTATGTATCCATACATATGTATATATATTTGTCATATATCAATTTCGAATATTTTTTAGCATTCTGTTTTGTTCAATTATAAGTTTAAAAAAACACGTTTGACGTTAGAAAAATGTATTCAATTAAAAAAACTTAACGTTGCAAAAAACATGGTTTACCATCTGTATATTATGTAAAAAATATTTACTATTATTATCTTAGTTTCTCCAATAATTTTGAAGTTTTTTTTTCCATTTAGATGACTTTTATTCAACTACTGTTACTATTATATTGAATAGAATCTCTTTTTAAAACCATTGCCGAATAATTATTTCAAAATGCTTATCCATAAACTAAAGTAATACTGGTCTTTACAAGTATTTCGACTGAACAAGACATTATTGTATTATAAATAATAATATTATTTATCAGCGCTTTGCGCAACCCTAACCCCAACCGATATTTAACCGTTTTTTATGGTAGTGTAAAAAATACATTGCTTTGATTCATATCTCTAATGTTCGTTGACCAGTGATTTAAAAATATCTAAAGAAATTTTCGACACGTCCACTCTAGACCAAGCCTCATCTCAAACTGAGCTCAAACTGAAGAATGGTAGGTAAGAAAAAGACATCCCCGAAAAATGGTTACCATTTATTGGTATTATTATTATTTATTTATTTTTTGCTTTTAAATGTAAACAATAAAATGTTTTATCATTCCAATTTTTTGTAGAAGTATTTATGATCCAATTATGCTTTAAAAATCAGTCAGAAAAAGTGGGAGAAATGGTACATTTCAAATGGATGTACAATCATTACATTACATAAATTGGAAATTCTGCTCAATTCACTTTCTTAAACAAACCTTTATCTGCATTTCTTTCTAAGACATTAAACTTCGGTATCTTATAATAATCTCTAAAAATGATCTCAACGTAAAGCAGTTTTTCAAATTCCGTTTTTTGTGTTTGCCGTGTTTCCTTTAAAATATGACTATTCTCATGAAAAAAAAATGCAATAGTGTAAAAAAGCGTTTGGAAAATGTAATTATTGAAAAAAAAAATTTTTGAGTGAACGGTTCACGAGATTTAGTCGACGGCAAACGATCGATTTACTCTGTTTTCAGGCGCGAAGGAACTATATCCTCTTAATGATAATTAAGCCCCAAATAATGAAACATTCCTTGGCACGTCGTTGTTTTGTGCCAGGCAGTAAAATACGAAATGCTCGCTACTTTCTAGAAGACAACAACGACAGGACAGGTCATGGAGATTTTGATGCTCCACAAACTACCAAAATTCGACAATGTCTTCTAAGATGACAGTTAGTTCATTTCGACTGTCCGAACTAGTCGTCCACGAGAATCATATACAGTGGAACCTCGATTCTACGTTTTTCAAGGGATCGTAATAAATGAACGAATAATGCGGGAAACTAGAAATTAATATACATAATCAAGCCAATGACATCAATAATAATGACCAAATAAATATCAATCAATCACCGTTGTTAAAACCTTTACAAGACGCTAATATAACTATGTATTAATAAATAATCAATTAAATTTAATCTAATTTGATTTGATAATTCCATAATTTGTTATATAAATTGGTATGTTGGAGTGGATGACAGAATATATTGTGCATCTCTTCTAAGCCAGTATATATAGCAGAGTTAATAAGTTTAAACATAGTTCCGATGAAGGCATAAGCCGAGATAGCTATAAACTATATAAAAAATCATATTTGCCGAGTTAAAAATTAAAATACTTTGATATTTTTCCACCTTAATTATGATTAAAAAAAACACCTCGTGTCGAAATTATGGCTGTTTTAATTTGATATTCGGGTAGAATATTTATATTTCATGTAGGTTTACGCTTAGAGTTAGTAGACACCCCGTCGACCGCAGAATACGAAATTGGGGATCGAAGGAGAAGCACCGCTGGTCTAACGTCTACCCCGTCAGAGGGTTAATTGGTGTTTGAAATATGCACATAGTTTATGACGTCTGGAAGGAGAATGATTATCAGGCGCTTCTTTCTATTCTGGAAATATGTCACAAATTATAATATGGGAAGTGTTTTTTTATATATGAAAATGAATATACATTGAAATCTCGTATAACACGGCACTTTTACAACACGGTTAAAGTAAAAAAAAAAAACAAATTAAAATATTTTTTATTGAAAATTATCATATGATAGAAAGATGTTTTGAAATTGAAGAAGTAATTACAAAAGTATTTCTCACCTTATCGTGAAATATAAAGATTTACACGTTAAAAATTACATAGACTATCCCCCCACTAGGCACGATTACATAGACTATCCCCCCTCCACATACGTACAACGCGAAGCCACGAAGGGTCATTTTGCTCAAACCTCCATTAAACCCCCCTTACTTCCACCACTCCCTATTTCACTTGGCTGGTTGACGACAACAAACCCCGGACAGATGCAAAAGACACTGACCACAACTAATTATAATGATCAAACAGGCACTGAATATGAAGAAAAGAAGGGAAAAAATAAAACGATCAAAAACAACATCAAAATGCAAGAGAAGAAAGAGATTAAAGACACCAGTCCAGTCAAATAGGCAAACACTCATTACCGAGTTTATAAAGGTTAAATCACAACATATTGCGCCTTCCGATGTTGAAAACACACAACCTATCTTGGAACGGATTCCAAAAATATGATTGCAAGTGAGAGGGATTTATAAACATGGATCAGTAAAACCCCCATTTACACCAAAGTAGGGACCGTGTAATTGGAGGTGTGCAACTCATACAAAATGAGGGATTTGGTTTTTTCCCGCGGCAAATGCAAAACTAAGATTTCCCTTGGTTTTGAAAAAAAAAATATGGACGAAATATTTAGTTTTTGTAGTAGTAAATATCCCGCACACAGACAGACGCCCAGCTATGCGTGTATAGCCTGGCACGTGTTGAATACACAGACGCTAGCCAACATTTGACTGTATGCACCGCACATACGGCCGTCTCGTAGCGACGACAATGGAATGCGACCGTTCAATTGGGGGGTTACCACTGTATTTTTAGTACAAGTGATTTTGTTTATTGTATTATATAACGAAAAAAATAAAGGAAGAAAGACGGACATTTACAATCTATTTTCGTTGATATATTCTTCCGGTATTTGCAATCCCTAATCTTGTGATTATGGGAGGCTACATACCGCATGTGGAACACCTAGTAATGAGCTAAAAGCCTTATTAACCCAGTTTCCAGTACGCATCGCGAAACCTGGCAAAGGATGAACGGCGACCCAGGCGACAGATAAAGTGTAGATTGCATTATGTGTACATATAGCGCTACCCTAAAGAAACAATGGGATGAGTCGAAAATACTAGTTTCGAGATAATTGAACTTTAAGGTTTGTGCTGTATTTTTTAAAATGTGAATGTGGTTTTATTTAGTTTCTTTGACAGTTGATGATAAACGATAATAGTATTATTTTGTATACTATTATCTGTATGTTATTCTGGTAATCTTAGTGATTGATGCTTTACAGATACAGGGCGATATCAATTGTAAAAGTAAGATTTTTTTTTTAAATTAAAATATTTCAGTGATAAAAGTTTATTGTTATATTATAAAGCAATCGATTGGCGTACATATTTATATTAACATCGACTTTATTAATTTGATCTCAATGTTGCTTTATGGTAGAAATATGCTATTTCCGACAGGAGATATCTGGTCATTACGGTAAAACCCCCATTTACGCGAATGTTGGGTCCGAGTGAATCTCATACAAAATTAAGGCTTGCGTTTTTATTCGCGAAAAATGCAAAACATTAAAAACTAAGAATAAATGAAAAAAAGTATATGGACGAAATATTTAAAATATATTTTAGCCGCCCAGCTGTGTGTACAGCAGCAACGACAACGGAATGCGACCGTGCAATTGGGGGAATTTTGGCGAATATTTATGTCTTGCGCGTAATCGGGGATTCCGCTGAATTTCAATCAGCTTTTGGACTGTATGTATTTATAAAAAATCTTCGAAGACTTATTTGAATCATATGTTTTGACTTATTCATTATTTGCAAGATGTAAATATTGTAAATTTTGTATGTATACATACATATAAAACATTAAATAAAATGCTGTAAGACGCATCCCAAATTAAGAAACATCGCCAATAGGAAAAACAAGCAATACAGATTCTGGTTGAAAAAAAAAGGTTGATATGGAAAGATCGCAGGCAGTTTTATTTATGGCGACAGGAAACTGGATCAGTGAAATGATTTTTTGAGTATGTACTTACTGAAAAAAAAAACAGCCATTACAACACTTTATTTACGAAAAGAAGTCTTTAATATTTTTACTGTGTTATAATTATGATATTGTCAATTAGGGTGCCTATTAAGGAACAAGGTTAATTAAAGCGTGCTCTAAGAATGTGGGAAAGAGAAGTGTTTTAATAATTAATTACGCATTATAACAATATTATATGTCCATTATAATACAATATTATACCACAGTATCGCGGCAGACATAAGCGATTCTCAAACTCTATGTAACGTTATGTATGAACATTTATACAGAGAAACGGACAGTTTTTTTTTTGCATATATCTTAAATTTACAAAATACAATATATTTTTAATAAATATCATTTAATTTGTATACATTTAAATCAATAGACTGAGTTTCTCAATTAATAGTATCGTCGGTATTAAGTCTTCAGAAGACACATAAATGCACCTTTCGTATCGTGTATTCACTATCGCTTTCAATCGCTTTGAGACCACAGGAATGGTTTTGTCCTAAATATCTTTGAGGAAGTCAATGAGGAAGGAAGCCGAGACGTTTCCTTCCATGTCACTCTCACCTTCATGCTAAACATAGCACATGAGCATGTTATGATTTGCCAACGTTTTTGAATTGAGTTAAACAATGCATGGATACGATGACATAAAGGAAGATGTATTGTATTATATTTAAATTCTGAATGCATTACATAAAAAAATCAAATCTGACAAAAGTTGAGATAAGTGTTTGTAGAAAATTAACGACAATATATTGCTCATGATAAAACAACACCACGCATCCTACAACATTGTCAAAAATGATTTATTTATAGTCGACTTAAAAAAAAAACACGATTTAGCAAAATCTCGCATCACAAAAATGATTTTAATTTAACCACATGCTTTCTTACTTGAAGCAACAAGACTCATTTATTGTTATTTTTTTAGAGGTTAATTCCCTTCATGAAGAGAGCAAATTTAATTATTGTAAAAAAATATGTTTGCTAATAAAAGACAATTTTTTGATGATGAAATACGAAAAGTACGGAATTCAATGACTGCATTTTTTTCTGTAAAACGTGTGGAAAACGAGGAATGATGGGTCTGTTATGTTCTCATAAATCGGGCAATTAAATTTGTTCCTCACATCTGTCAGATTTAACATTTCCCGCAATCATTGTTTTTTTGAGGGACTCAAAAATGACAAGCCGGGGTTCCACTGTATTGTACATTTTGCGAATCAGTGGCGTGCGGCGGCCGACTGCGAGACCGTCTGAGCTGCCTATCTCGTTAGCGGTGGCCAGTGGCGCGCGCCTAGCAAGCAATTAACACAATGTCCCGACGGCGAACGAGAAAGAGAGAAAAAAAGAAAAAAAAATGATCCACGGCCGCTGAATAGCCCCATTCATCGCTGCCAATGTACTGGAACCGACCGAGCTTCATTATTCCAACGAATAAAAATAACAGCTCACAATTAGTAGGTATTTAATTTCGGCTTGCTCAATCTAGAATATTGTAGTATTTTCCGCGCATATTAAACGATTTGATATGAATGTGAAATTATAATAATACAGCCGTCCTGAAAAAAGCCACTGGTCGGATGCAATTCACGTCAATGCCGCCAGATGTGGCAAAAAGAACACGACTCGAATACATATATCGAACCATTATTGCCTTCTCAGTTACGTTTATTCGAGTCGTATCAATTCATAAAGAAAATAAATGACTACAGTGTCGATTAAAATAGGATTATCTGCGAGTCATTTGTTTAAATACTTCGTCTGATACAGACAAAGCAGTATTAAATTGGGATTACGCGTGATTCGAATGACTCTTATTCACTACTAAGATTTCTTCTCTGCGCTATAGTGTTACCACAAAAATTTGTACCTTGAGTTAACATTTACATCTGGTTTGTGCGGTCCTATTTCATTTAATATACGTTTATTTTTATTCTGACCAAAAATTGATTTAAATTCTGACCATTTATTTTGTTCCCATTTAAAATAAAAATACATCAGTGTTTTCATATAAAGGTTTACCTTTCAGCAATAGATTGGCATACTTATCTTAAAATCGAAGGACTACGATGGAAAAACCAACGCAGCATGAGTTTATGACACGTAGTTTACTTAAGCCAGTGGTCGGCAAACTTATTCGCCAAAGAGCCAAATATGAACATTACAAACAATTTAAAAAAATATTGGGAGCCAAATCAGTCTATTAATGTCCGCACTTAAGGGGCTAAAGAGCCGCATGCGGCTCCGGAGCCACACTTTGCCGACTAATGACTTAGCCATGGCCTACATTAACTCTTCCAAAAATACGAGCTTTTCCTCTTCGTTTTCTTACATCCGATCAGATAATATTAATGACATTAATTGCCAAGCTGGCAGAAATAAATAAATTCGGATGAAATATTAGCTCGGTTAATTTAGAAATGCCGGTCGGGAATAAGAAGCGAGTCCTAAAATCGGGCCCGACTAATGCGTATAGATACTTTCCTCGGAGAAAATTATGTATTGCGGATACGCCCGCGGGGGTATAGTCGGTGGGCGGATGAAGAAAATGAACGCTGGCGAGTTTTCTTTCTCTGTTATTTCGCTTTAAGGCTCGGAGAAAAATATCATGTAATGAAAGTCATGAAAAATTACGGCGGCGGAAAATGGCCGGAAAACTTTTACGTAACAGGGTTGTTTAAAAAGGCAAATCACAAGGCGTACAATGTTCGTACGTTTTTGGATATGACGATCGGGAGAATCTATTAGCATCTTCTCGTATGTCACAACGGAGGATTATTTTATATATGGCAACTATTCGCATAAAAACTTATAATAAATATATAGTCACGGTAGGAATGTTCATAATATTTACTCATACTTTTCATGCATTAAATTATTAATGTTCAATGCACACAAAAACTGCATATTGTGCAGCCTTTTGAAAGGCATTGAAAATCTTATGGTTTTTATTCTCTTTATATTTAACTGATGAAACTATGTGCATCCAGCGAAAAGGGCTCTCAGTTTCCTTTTTCACTTTATTCACTTTAACACTTATTTGATATTCTTCTCTCGTGTATTCTAGTTAAGTAACGTTTAGGTGAAAATTCGTAGGATGAATGCTTCATGAAAGGGAAAACAATTCAGCAAAAAAAAGCCCTGAATACTTATATCGGGTGGTTACTAAACAAAGGCGTCCAATTATTTTCAGGAACTGTTTGTAATGCGACTTAAAGTTTCCTCTGACTTGCCCGGTCGCTAACTGAATTTCGAGAGTGACTCCAAGGTGATGGCATAGACCGGACTTGTATAAAAAATTGTATCTTTTCCAAAGAGATTTCGTGCCGACTTTTATTCAAAAACATCTTTATATATAACGTTTTAACTATGGTTTTTCTATTTTATAATCTATATAATTTTCAACATGCCTAAAATCGGTTCTGATCCTCACTGTGTACTCACTACGAGAGTTTTTTTTTAATATGATAACTTTCCACCAAGTATTTTATCAGCGAACACATTAAAAGTTACCAATTATTTGTTGCACCCGTATCAACATATCAACTGTGGAAAGGAAACAGGACGTAACCCACAGTTTTTTTTCAAAATAGCTTGTTTTCGATAATAACAATGTAACAAGGATGTAAGCTAAAAATGCCGAATTAGTATCTCAATTCAGCTTTTAGGTTTTGAAAAAGAAGGGCTTGTGAAATTTCCATTCAGGAAAAAAAAAAAAGCTTATTCCTTAACAATTTATTAAATGAATGTTAGATTGAGTTAATTAAACACCGATTTAGACGTCGCCGTGCACTTCAAGTTTGTGTATATTTCATAATCTCCTTATGGCACAAAATCATCAAAACACGTTTTTTGTGCTTCATGTAAAATTTGTTGTATGGGTTAAGTCTTTTTTCCTTTACACAGTCGATATAAAATATACCATAAATAGCTCTGTATCGATGTATATTTTTATCAATTGAAAATGGCGTGATGCGCGAAACCGGTCCTGATCCTGATTAATACTTGTGGAATAAGTAAAAAGGAGTGTAAAACTATTTTTTAATAACTGATTTCTAGTTTGGAATTTGGATATTGAATAAGTTGTACTATTTAAGCGTTACTTATCGTGCCTCTATTCCGCGCCAGGGGAGAGGTTTTCCAATACATTTTAATGAAATCAAATTTAATTATGCAATGTTGTAATTTAAATTGTAAAATACAATTCGGTGTAGCCGATGTGTCTGGCCAGGTCCCGGTCTAGACGTTCCGTGTTACGTGGTGTGTCGCATAGTTAAGTCGCAAGGGAGGCACGAGAGCAAGGAGGGGGGGGGGGGGGTTTGGCGCATGCACGCTGCTCCCCATCGAGTTTTACAAGTGTCCGCCGCTGCATGCTGACTGGAAAGAATGTGCATGGTAAGATGTGAACTACATCTCGGGGTATTGATTGATGTGTTGTTGGCAACGGCATCGACGATCCTCGATTGTTAGGTTTCAGATGTCATAATTACGTGAAACATCGGAGGATGGCTTAGTGGACAAATTGCTCATCGTTAAAAAACGTCATCAAAAACACACGCGCATGCCGCTTCGAAGACAGCCAAGAAAGAATATAAATAGAAAATGAAATCTAAATACGACTTTGCAATATATTCCCAAATCAATACATAGAAGTTTGCTCAGCTGATATTTGAATTAATGTAAACTTACTTTGAAAAGGATCTATTTTCACTTTACCAGGTTTTGAGATGCGAACGTTTGAATATTTGACTGATCATATTTTTAAATTGAAAAGAAAAAAATGCACTTTTAATGATGAGCAGGTATAAACATAATTATTTTACTAATTTTAAGCAAAATTTATTTAATTTAAACCCTATATATCTGGAGATAATCAGTGCTTAAAACTGAAATTAGAACCTTTTTGCTCTGAACTGACAACAATAATGATTTATAACAACGAATGTTGTTTATAAATCAATTATAAAAAGTCCTATTGTTTCTTAGAAGCTTGTAAAACTACTGTATGAAAGAAAGTGTGTAGATAGAACTCTTGAATCCTGCTAACTTCTTTATTTAAAAATGTATGACTCTGATATGCAAATGGCAAATACAACATTTTCCGACCAAAAGGTCATTTTATGCCAAAATGTCAGTTAGAACCTTTTCAAAGTAAGGTAACGAGCTGCCGGTGTATTAATGTATTTTTTTTATTCGAGGGAGCATTGAATGGAAGCCATCATAAATTTATATATGTACAATTCATCTTTTTTTGTATGGAAAGTATACTCTGTGTAAAAATAGGATTGGCTGTTCAATGTAATTGGTTTATGGGTAGCATAATACGATGGAGTTCAGGCTCCCCTGGGGCACCGCACGACATGTCAAAGCCAGGTAGTTAGGTACATTGCCTCTTTTTTTTTTGTAAGTAAACTAGGTACACTGTCAATTTTGGCCAAATCGAGATATCGACATAGTGTTGTATACATTATATCTAGCGTCGCTCTTTCCTTTGATATTATAGAAAAATACCTCAAATTTTTTAATCAATTATCATAACGTATATGTATTAGTTGTTTTCCAACACAAACTTCATCAAGAAGATTTCAACAGCCATTTTTGACATCGTGTAATTTAAATTTGAATCGTTCAAATTATGTACATTCACACAGATTTTATCACTAACGCCCCGGGTTTCGCCTTTCGGCATCTTCAGGCGTTCAAGTGCACGGATGAACTTGAACTGACGCTTAGCAAATGAATGTTTAGTGTTTATATAAAAAAAATCGTGTAATTTACTAAAAATAAGCATGATAATAAATAATACATTAAAATTGAATCACGTCTTTATTCAGTCCAAGCAATCATCACTCAGGTGTTGTTTTTGAGAGAAATGACAAATTATTATTTTAATTTTTATAATATGACATCACACGGCAGCATGCGGTGTGCAAGAGTGAAATATTAAATTTAGCCGGCTCGGTGACGACTAAAGGTGAATTCAACGGGAAGATGGATGAACGGTGATTCATACGAGTTATAATCGCACCTCGCCGCTATACAAAGTATGCAATATTTTGTGAGTACGCAGTGGCGTAGGAAAAGAGGGGTTCAAAAAATCGAAAGATTTACATAGCAAAATAATATCGACATAACTATAAATACAATCCGAGTATCTCTTTTGCGACAATTTAATAATGTTTAAGAATAGAAAAAAATATTTGACATCCCAGGAAATATGACAAAATCGAAGTGAATTGATTGCAATGAAGATACATTAGAAACATCTACATATGTTCTTCAATTATATTGGAATGTAAAACTGAAAAAATATTAATACATACCTGATATTTGACATATAAAGAAAGTGAAATTTGCGTCGTTTCAAGAAATTATTTCCTTGTTATGGATATATTTTTACTAAAACATTTATTTTTAATTCAATGTTGTTTCAACTTTATTCTATAACACAGTTTATACACTTTATAATAAATCACTTAAATCAAAATAATATCGATGTGAGTATTGAGGAGTTTCTACTAAGCTGTTCGGACTTTCGATTTGAACTCTCAATTTAAACTGAAACGAAGGAATTGGATATTGATTTAGTCCGTTGTAAGGTTTATTGTTACGAGTTATGTCATAGATAATTAACATAGCACAGAGGTTAATGTTGTGTATACATAACATCCTCTTGAAATTGTCATACTTAACTTTGTTATGTTATACAGACTAAAAGAACACACATGAGTTTTTGATCAAACACGCACAAATCCAGTAAATTAAAAATGATACATCACTATAATATTGTAGTACCGATTCAAAAGAACAGAAATTATTTTTTTACGTCGCTAAAAACTTCGTAGTTTACATGCAATTAAGGGTCAAAATATGGCCTTGTAATCATAACTGTCTTAAGTTTTTATAAGAAAAGTGTTTTTGTACGTTCGGGGAAATGTGGATATGGCAATTTTTGATCCCACGTTCATAATATCTGACGTGTTTAATTATAAAAGCACGATGTGACTGACTGACAAATTGAAAAAGGACTTACAATATTTAATTTTTGGTTTAGTTTGCAAAAATAGATCATTGATTTATAATTTACATCAACACATCGATTAATAATATTTAAAAAAAAAACTGTCAAATTACGAATGGCTACATAGGTTTGAATCAGGGCTGTGGAGTCACGTGAAAAAAAAACACGACTCCGACTCCAGCTTTAAAATAATTAACGACTCCGACTCGAAGGAAATTTTTCAATAATTTCATTTTAACTTATATGTATACCATCAGATCATCTTTAGTCAGCCAAGCATGAAATGTTAACACTTTTGACTATTTTGTTTAAATACACATCATTAAATATGTTTTTCAAAAAAAAATCGAGCCGCTCATTTTTCACGACTCCGACTCTGGCCAAAATACCGCGACTCAGCGACTCCGACTCCACAGCCCTGGTTTGAATCTACCAATTTATTTAATATTAATGAAAACTACATCAGAAACTTCAGCGTTTCAAATCTCCTTGATTGAATATGACTTCACAAAGCTTAACATTCTTGATCGTAAACGTAAACGACACACTGCTAAAACTTTGTTACAAACACAAATATGTGTACTATTTTATGAAATCCCTCCAATCATTCGACGATATCCTGGCTACGCCACTGTGAGAAGACAACTACATAGTTGCCTATTACCGCACTGCATCTCTGCGGCTGGCAACACTAAGACGAAAATAAAACATTACATCGATACAACATACCCAATCGTCATGCAAATTTAAAACCTTGTTATTTTTCCATCTTCTTTTGAATTGTAATCGTCGAATAGAAATCAGCGAGCGGAACGCGATTCTAGTTACTGGCATATCACCTGATTCCTTTTACACCATTTAAAATATCACACTTCCTCAACAAGATTTCTACTTATCCTCGTATAGTTGGGCCATTTCGCAGAGTTTACCGAGTCCATACAAGAAAACACCTATCGATCGAAGTAACCAACGAAAATCTCCGACAGTACAGTACAGTAATTATATAAAGGACAACCATAAACTATTTTTCCAAGATATTTTAGAAATAAATAGAGCACAATTGAAAAGCTTACGACATTGAATGAGCGGGTAAATCTGCCGAATCCCCACTCTCATACCCTATATGTGAGTAAATATAATCATAAAATTTCTCCGACAAACAAAAATAAACATAATTATTAAAATTATCCACCATTCAAATATTTAGGCATTCCCATGGGTTAATCATTTTCGCCAGCATTGCTTTAAACATAGTGATACATTTATTTCTTATATAAATACGATAAATTCATTTACTAAGTGTCTGTTCAAGTTCGTCCGTGCACTTGAACGCCTGAAGATTCCGAAAGGCGAAACCCGGGTCGTTAGTGACAAAACTTGTGTGAATGTACATAATTTGAATGATTCAAATTTAATTAGTTTTTATTTTACAACAATGTTAAATGTCGTAATTATAGTAAACTAAGCCGCCTGTGTAGTCGAGAGGTCAACGTCGTTGGCTTCGATTACGTAGGTCACGGGTTCGAATCCCGGTACGGACAGATTAAAATTGATTTTTTAATCAATTTATGAATTTCTGTTCGAAGGCATGGATGTATGTGATATCTTGAATTATTCCCCCCTCCCACCAATCCTATCCTATGAACGGGGCGTATCGAGAGCGATAAGCTAACCACTAGTCCTGTCCTAGCCCTATCCTTTTATTCCTACTCTCTTTGGAAAAAGAGAGGTTGAGCAACTGAGTAACAAGCAGTTCTCGTAGAAACACATCTGTTGAGATAAACTCCATTAGGAGTACATATGCTCCACATTGGTAGCGGACATGGTTGAAAAAAATAAAAAATATATCGTATTTTAATGGAGGTCTAACGTTCACCTGATTATTCTTCTTTTAGTGTCGTGGTCTTGCCAAATTATAGCTGAATCGCAGTGGTAAACTCTTAAGGTATCGGCTTCTCTATCGGGCATACAATTTTTCAAGTAGTGATATATTTTTAGTTATGCAACAACAAAAAATATCAGTTGAAATAAATGTTGCCCATCTCTTGTGTCGACGTGCCAAATTTATCTACAAACTTCTTTCGTTGTCAATTTCATTAAAAGGGTAACTATGTATGTACTTATATTTTATTAGTTCACAAATAGTTTCAAATTTTCATAGCACTATCGAGTTCGGCCATTTCAAATGACAGTAAAATTTGTCCCATCAAAACGACTACTAATCAATTAGGGACTAACTAGCTGTAAGCCCGTTGACCTCAACGGGGGGATTTTTGTTGCATTTTTAAGAAGTCAGAAAATTACAAACCTATTTATTGAATAAGCCAGAAATTCTAAAAATAAAATAAATATATCTCGGGCCATATATCGACAGCATGCCCTGTAGTATTTAAATTGTAAGTTATTTAATTTTTGGAATAATGTTGAGTTTGCTAACAATTAGTTTTCCTATTAGCAGAAATATACCTCGTAAATTACCTAATTTTTGGAATAATGTTTAAGTTTGCTGACAATTTTTTTCGTAGTGACAAAAATTTCGTAAAATATTAAATCTTTGGAATAATGTTCAAGTTTGCTAACAATCATTTTTCATAGTAGCATAAATCGACCTCGGCGCATATATCGACAGCCCTGCAGTTTTAAATTGTAAATTACTTAATTTTTGAAATAATGTTTAAGTTTGCTAATAATCATTTTTCACATGCAAAATGGTATAAATTAATTGCACATTTTATCAAAAAAAAATTATCAATTTTCCATGTTACAATCAAATGCATATTTATCAAATTAATCAGAATAAATTAACTTCACTAATTCACCAAACGGAGCTTATTTTTAGGAATATATGAGTCTTTAAGGGAACCAAACATAAAAATGGTGAAACTTTTCCATTTGACTTTTAAGTGCAATTACGTTTTCAATTAATTTTTGTGGGAACTGTCATCAACTTTTAATTTTATGTGAAAGTTTTTTCAATAAATAAGCATAAAAAAGTAATACAAAATAACTTAGATTATTCCACGTATTGTGCTACAAACTGTGACACGTGTTTCGCCTATTTCAGAGGCATCCTCAGACAGACTTACTTTCAGTAAGTAAAAGTAAGTCTGTCTGAGGATGCCTCTGAAAGAGGCGAAACACGTGTCACAGTTTGTAGCACAATACGTGGAATAATCTAAGTTATTTTTTATTTTATATTCAAATGAACTTCCACAAAGATACCGACGAATCCATCGAAAGCATAAACAATGTATTTTAGAGAAAAAATGATTGAAATTATGCAATAAAAAGGGTGGGTTCAGTTCACTTTTTCCCATCATCCTAACTTGGCTCACTTTGCCGTATTTTAATCTCGTTGACCCCAATCTATCAAACTATTTCGCTTACTTTATTTATATTACTATTTGAGCATAAATTTACCTTGTCCAAAGCATAGACTCGTTTACTCGTTATTTAAAACAAAAGATACAAAACTTTTAAATTATCGGGATAAATTCTAAATACCCTCTGTTAAAAAGTAAAATATTTAATAGCCGTCAGCATATGACACACATGGAATATTTGCATTTAACTGTCGAAACTATATTATGTAAAATATACCACATTCATATTTGACAGACGTCACAATCTTGAATAAAAACAATCGAAGTCAGTTTGTGAATCACAAATATCGTTCCATTTTCAAATGCTTGATTTATATAATGTATTTTTATCGCCTTGATATTTATGACGTTAGCTCAGTTGATAGAGAGCTCGACTGGTAATCCAGAGTTCTGTGTTCGATCCACGGTCGCGGCGTTTTTTTGTATGAAATTTTTTCAGCGATTTGTATCGTCAAATAATAAACAGTGTATTGGGAAAATATGTCTTTAGTATGAATAAAAATATTGCGTCAGCGGAGCTTTGAGAAGGGAGGGGGAAGGGGCAGGGGGAGGGGATATCGCGGACAATCATTCAGACGGACGGACATTATCGAGTATTAATATATAGATATTTTAATATCGCCACTGTTCTGGCAGAAGTTGGTAAGTAACAGATTAATAAGATAAAACCTCTATCTAGCATTGATATGTTATCACTTTTAGGGTGATTACTGTCAACACTTGGTGGAAAGGCATCATACTAAAAAAAAAACAATATTCCTATGTACTACTTCCACTTTTATTCAGCAAGATCAGGACCTGTTTCGCTCATGACAAGCATTGTGGAAGTGGCAATAAAAGTAAAAGTGGTACAAAGAAATATTGTTTTTTTTTGTTGATATTTTAGATAATAATAATATCAAAATACAGATGAATTGATGCAGATTTGACAGAAATAAGAGTTCAAATTAATAGACGGACAATTGCCTACCTTTAAATCAGAATTAATAAAAATTGCCTTTTTTTTTTGGCAAACTGGTATAATCAATGCACCAAGCGAGTTAGTCCAGACAATGAATTTATATCAAAGAACCTCTTTGTATACTTGTTAACTCATCTTTGTCAGATAGATGACGATATGCGATGTCACATTACCATGCGTCATAAATCATAATTTCGTAAACAGCCGAGACGAAATAGACTTTTCGTATTGAATCGTCGTATCATCACTTTGATTTTGCTATAATGTAAAAAAAATAATTATATTACCTAATTCCAAAATTCGCTTGCTGACCCAACACAGTTTTGTCAGCACTCACATAGCGTGTATCGGCCGCGTTGGTTGAGTTTTTTTTTTTTGAGCGCTTCTGGCTATTTGTAGAGTTTTGTACTAATTTTTTGACGTTCGGATTGATTTCTGGACTTCCGCGAAAAATATTCGTCA
Organism: Himalopsyche anomala; assembly: GCA_031772345.1. NCBI lineage: Eukaryota > Metazoa > Arthropoda > Insecta > Trichoptera > Rhyacophilidae > Himalopsyche > Himalopsyche anomala. The sequence goes on along the minus strand of CM062841.1, from coordinate 534,080 downwards.
AACATTTTGACGTACGCGCTTGAAAAATCGTCCATACTTTGAATTCAAACCGGTCTACCAATTACAATAATATGTTTCGAAATTTTACAGTACACTGTCTAATTATCGAATGTATTATCGTTAGTTTCGTCGTGGAAATAGTGCATCAATAATGTTAAGGAAAACACAACGTTCATTTTTATTTATTTCCACTTTTATGTATCAAGATCAGGACCGGGTTCGCTCATGGCGAGCATTAACATCAGTTGATAATGATCACCATGAGCGAAACCAGACCTGATCTTGATAAAAAAGTGTAAATAAGTACAAAAGAATATTGCGTTTTCCTTATATACAGTGGAACCCCAATTACACTACCCCGAATTACGCGCTGGCTTGAAATATTCGCCGCAAATCCCCCAATTGCACGGTCGCATTCCATTGTCGTTACTAAGAGATGGTCGTCTGTGCCGCGCATACAGTCAAATGTTGGCTAGCGTCTGTGTATTCAACACGTGCCAGGCTATAGACGCATAGCTGGGCGTCTGTCTGAGTGCGGGATATTTACTACTACAAAAACTAAATATTTCGTCCATATTTTTTTTTGCAAAACTAATGAAAAACTTAGTTTTGCCTTTTTCGCGGAGAAAAACCAAATCCCTAATTTTGTATGAGATTCACACCCCCAATTACACGGTCCCGACTATAGTGTAAATGGGGGTTTTACTGTAATGCCTTTCCACCAAGTAATGACAGTGAACAATCAAAATACAACATTGCCAGATATCATAAAAAATATTTAATACCTACATTTCTTAAGCCGATCCCAACGTAGAGCAGTGTATCGTCCCAAAACTATTTTTACGAGAACTGATTGTTATTCGGTCGCTTAGCAAGAATATAAAGATGGATCTGGGAAAGTATTAGTAAATGGATATCTGTATGCTTCGTTTTAATAATAATTAATGATTATACTCGAGACACACATCCAGTAGTCGATTAAAAACTCAATTTATGAAGTGTCGTAACTATCGCACATCGCAACTGAATAACACGAACGCCCAAACGCGTCTACATGGCCTACATTTTTTCAATTACCTAAAGGCCAGCTGAAATGATCGATTTATTTCGAATATTATTTAGCTTGTAATTGATTAACTCGCCGGTCAATCTAAATTATGCCGATCCAGCCACTTTCTCAAACGTTCGTAGCTAAGTTACGGTCGCTGTTTGAATTTGTCGTTTCGTCGTGGGATAGAATAAATTATATTTATATCATCGATGAGAAAGTGAATAGGTAGAAAATAGACAATATATGACGGTATGCGAGGAGACGAGGCGCACGCGTGGTGAACGGCAGTGTGTCGCAGGTGACGACGCACCGGAATGCTGCCAAAACACCTGCACGAGCAAAACTAATCTATCTAAGATTCTCTACCCTCCCACGCTGTCATGGCTGATCTGAATCTTTCTTCGACATCTTTTGCAATGGTGCAACACACGTTTGTGAACATCTTCAGGGGTCATTCGTTCATTGTGGTAAATAGATGAAAATATCTATTAGATTAGGTTTAGGTTAGGAATTGTGTATAGCGAGGGGAACCTGCGGCTTTTTGGCAACTCTGGTGCGGCCATTGGGCCAACTCTTGGAATTTTGTCGACATCCTTGGAAGACCTTAAAAAAAAGGTCCCGCGCTGGTAATTTAGGGGAAATCCGCAAATTTCTGGGCTTTAGAAATTGGCATGAAATTGTCCGGCACATCCAAAACATCCGGCCAAAGATTCCCTAGTCAATGTTTACTGCGGCCTTATGTCGAATCAGAAAAATTAATACGGCCTTTAGAGAAGAAAAGGTTCCCCACCCCCTGGGGTATATGAGAGGAGTCGCTGTTGTTGTGTTGCGATTCGGAGAGCGTATAACCACCAGCCATACTCAAGCTGTGGCCCGTTTGTCTTTTATATGCGGCAAAAAACAATCAGTCACCAGATGATTTTTCAAACATATGGTATTGTTTTTAAAACTTTACGTAAACGCATGAATATTTTGGATATATTTATTTTTTGTGTACACTCTTGGTCTCTTTTTATGCGGATCTTTTTTTATGCAGTTTTGAAGTTATGCGGTTTTCAAAAATAAAGGCCGAATTCGGGGTAGTGTAATTGGGGGTTCCACTGTATTATCAATTGGAGAGCGAGTCTCGAGTGCCTAATAGTATTTATAGCGGGATTGCATAAAAAATATTTTACATACAATGGAATTCCACATTGCTCTTATGCGGAATGTAAACACAGCAAAAGACTAGATCATAACACCTATACATTACGAAGTATGACTGTTGACTAGGGCTTGCATCCAAAACGCTCCATCGGTAATAACCGGTAAATTGGAAACCTTACCGGTAATTACCGGAAATTATTTTAACGCGAATTAAGGTAAAATACAGACATATTATTACGAAAGTTGATTGTAGACATCCATACAAAATTAGGAGTTTCGTTTTTTCGACTCTAGCAACATTAAAACACAGATTGTTACTGGTCATACTAGTGTCAACTGGCATCACCATCGCAGTGACCGCTCGAACTCTGCAGCTGATCTTACATACTTGTTTTAGAACTGAGGACGAAGTATATTTTAAAAGCATATGTATTTCGGTACATATTCTTCATTATTTAAATATATTGAATTCTTGATTATTTGTAAAAAAAACAAATTTGTAAATATTGATTTTATAAAATCATTTTTTTCATAAACTCAATAAAAACATTCAATTGTAATATTATTTTATTTAATTTTAATTATGAACGTATAGTGTATACAAAGCACATACATCAATAAGATAATGGATAAACTAATAAGTTGATAGTATTAACTCCTCACAGACAGATAACCCAAATACTATACAGTCGTAATTCAAATTAACCAAGCTCGGTGTGGCATATACATAAGTGATTATCTGATCTCCCATTAGCATATCTAAGTAAAAACAAAAAGGAAATCACATAAAATATATAAATGGATTTATATGACATTATCCACCTGAAACGTATTTGAAATTGTTTATGTATCAATCTAGGATACCGTTTTTTAGTAAAGGTAGCCACATACAGTCATACTTTAATCATCTTATCAACATACGTCTATTTTTTACATTTACCGGTAAATACCCGGTAATTGCAAATATACGGTAAATTGCAAGCCCTACTGTTGACAGGATGATTCACGCGTGGTCGATAAATCGGTCGCGGAATGCCAATACATATTATGAATAATATGATTTTCCGCGATGATCTGCGTTCACATGCTCTCGCAAAGAATGTTTGATTATTTTTAGCACAAAAAAAAACATACTTAGATAATAAATGTAGTGTCCGTCTATCGAACGCCGGTCACTGTCATTTTGGACGCTTTCAGTGTGGAACAACCGATAATTTTCATAATGCTTCGCAATTATAATCCGGAGCTATTGATTGACTTGGCATTTACTTGGTAGAACTCCATTATAATAGAGTAAAAATAGCAACGTATTTAGTTCTACTGTAACGTAATCAACACGTAATGTCGCCTGCTGTGGCCCAGTTGGTTAGAGCTTGCTCTACCGATCACGCAGGTCTGGGTTCGATTCCCGGTAAGATATCAAAGTGAATTTGAGAAACATTCAATTCAAATCTGTGATCGAAGACTGGGTGTTTGTGATGTCAATTCACATTATTTCCTCTCCTCCCGTCCTTCTGATCCTTGAATAAGTGGGTGTAGCAAAAACGATTAGCTAACCACTAGTCCTGTCTTTGACTAGCGGGATGATGAAGGATGGGATGTCTGACATAAAATTATAGACTCATGATACCATTCACACGTTTTTTTTTGTTGTACGGCAAGCAAGTTGTACTTAAATAACCAATAGTTATACTAAAGATAATATAAAATACAATAATTCTGTTCCATATCGTGCCAACCACCAAATTATCGCTCGGAAAAATTCTGTGATAAGAATAGTTTTTGTTTAGGCGTGTACAGCTTATCAATGGAATAAAAAAAACACTGGACATCGAGGCGACGGGAAAGGTTCCCCAGTAAGTGGCATGTGAATACCCTCATCTGACAAACAAACGGGAAGGTGTTTACTGAACCAATATTGATGTACATACAATATTATAAGTACAAAGACCTACGTTAGCCATCTCATAACCATAGCTTTTAATCCATGTGGAGCATAAAGCCTCATAATGCATGTACTTCAACAGAAGTTTTTCTACTAGAACCGCTTGTTACTCAGTTGCTCAACTTCTCTTTTTTCGACGATAGTATGGATATAATGCATAGGGGTTTATAATTACCATCAGTCATCACTTAAAATTTATTAATCTTTGATGATTTTTTAATTATATGTTAGAGGTGTTAATCATTTTTATTTTGTGTAATTATATGGTCACTTACACTGTAATTTGTATATTCATTTCAATATCAATTGCTGTTTACACCTTTTTATTTAAATTTAATTTTGTATAAATAGCAGTGTTTATATATTTTTCTTGTCAGTTGACAATGCTCGCAATGAGCGAAACCGGTCCTGACCTTTTAAATGAAGTGGAATAAAGCACAAAGGAATATTGTGTTTTTATTAATATAATGCCTTTCCACCAAACAGGGGTGGGTTGGAGGGGACTTGTAGGTGCTCGTGCGGAGCCCCTTGTTAATGCAAGAGAAAACAATATAAGTACTCAGATCAAATTAGTATACAACTGCAATTTCTGACTTATATATTCTTCGTAGTAGCTTCAGCTTACAAAGTAGTTTATTTTTAGCCATTTACATCGATATATTTTTACATAATATGGGTGTATTTAGTAGTAGGATTGCTTATTTTAGTATTGCATATAATTGCACAAGAAGTGATAAAAAAATCAATCCTTCCCCAGAACACCGAGAATGGCTTTGAGATTAAGCGAGCCCCTTTTTGTAAACATATTGGCAGCCCACCGCTGCCACCAAGTATTGACAGTGAACACCCTAAAAGTGAATAATGAATAGGGGGTTGGGACAGGTCTAGCGGTTGGCTAATCACCCTCGCCACACCCCAATATTTTATGATAATAACGATGGGGAGGGGTGTTTTTAGACATCGCACGCATCCATGCCATCGAAAAAATGTGCTGTTCGTACTGGGATTCGAACCCGTGAGATCCGGCACGGAAGCCAACAGCGCTAACCGCTGCGCCATAGGGCCTGACATCATCACCGTCAATAAAATAGAGTACAACAGTATTGAGTGATTTGACAATATGCATTTAATTTAAGTACTTAAATGTGCGCTGATTTCATACACAATTTCAACAGCTCGACTTATGACGTATTGACAACATAATTGTCGAAGTACTACACAAGTAAATAAGAATTCTGCACAAAGCGGCCTAAACAATATTAAGTGAAGTCGCAATAAGTAAAATCAATATCTTTTTTGAGTCGGTGCGTCAACTTCTTAGTACTAGACCGAATTAATATGTTTCGCTGCTCATTCATTGGAAACTCGGGCGTGGAGTAATTGTGTGACAACCAGTCTGCCCGGGCGGCATTGACTTAATTCACGTCCGCTACCAATGCGGAACATATGGCCTCCCAATGGAGGAAGTTTGTGTCACTTAGTTGCCCAACTCTTTACCCAAGTGTAGAAGGGTAAGACTAGAACAGGACTGGGTGGTCTAGTCGACTTTTCAGACACCCATGCCTTCGAACAGGCATCGATTAAAAATGCTGTTCTTACTTGGGCTCGAACCTGACTACTTTTCTACTGTATTTTAAGGATGGAAAACATGACATTAGCCAGAGCGCTAGCCTGGTCTTGTCTAGGTATTTAATTAAGATTGCAGTGAAGATTTTAACAGTTAAATAAAATGGCTACTCATTTTATTTCAAACATCAGCAATTAGCTATCTTAAGAGATATGAGATATTTTTAGAAGGGTTGCCCACCTGTGCAACATGCAACAAAAACTTTAAAGTCAGATTTAAAAAATGGTTGTAAAAAAAGACTGTTACCCATGTGTGGTACAACCGTCAGAAAGCTACTTTACTTTAAATACAGGGTTTCTTAACCCTATGCCCTCAGGCACACATGCGCCCTTATAAAGTGTATGTAATAACAAAAATTGATATTTTTTTACGATTCAAATAATTATTTTACACTTCTAATTCTAGGAATTTTTTAAGTGAAATGCATTGTCAAATATTGCATATATAGTTTATTTAAACATCACTGTACTTAGCGAAGATTCTTGAATATGAATTATTTATCTCCACAATTCAGTATGTTAATTTTTGTGCCAGTTTGGCAAAAGGAGCATTTTTATTAGTGCCAGTCTTACGAGGCATTAAATTTCCCCCGCCTAATAATCTATAAGCGTGTAAGACCAACCTAAATCAATACGTATTAAAATTATCTACGCAATATAAAATATCGAGACTAGAGGCTTTATCCTAAAAGCTCCAATTTTTCATTTTCTGATAACACAGAACTGCCAATATGTTACCTACCAATTCCGCCAGTAGGCTGACGATAATATAAAATGATATACAGCCAATGCCTTCTTGTTTGTACGGGTAGAGTATGTATCGGAAACAAACATTAATTATTTAAACAAAATGCGTACAAACAACAGCTGTTCACGAGTCCAGATTTCTAATAGATTGACAATGCAATGTTTCACAACTATATAATAAGTGTATGGCGCGCAAAAGGAATTGAAATCGATAAATAAAATTTGAACATGTTTACGAATATCAAATTTGCAACATCCGCAATAATTAGCACGGTAATGATTTTAGGGGATATTTTTTGCTGGTGGCAACTAATTATCGCCTCTACCGGTGTACACAACAATTAAAATCTGACGATTAGCTGGAATTTTAGAATAACAAAATGGGTGTATTTATTTACCAATTTTATTGAGCGTCTGAGAGTAATGTTATTTGCATAGTAATTAAATCGCAATATTTATAATAAAAATGATCCGTACTTAGTAAATATCCGACTTGCGCATTCATTATTTTAAGAGACAAAGGGGCTATCTCTAATTTTAGATATTTTTTATAAACAACGTATCATTCCGTCCAGATGATACAACCTTGACCTTCCAGAACTATTTGACGCGAGGGTCTTATCTCTGTTATCACTCAGAGGGTCTGGAACCTGTAGAACGTGATAAAAACCCTAGACGATGTACGAAAAAGTATACCTATCGCTGCACAGACAACGTCGTATGGCCGACGACGCTAATTGGCTGCTAGATGCTAGTTATCTCGCAAAAAATTCAATAAACAATCGAGAATGCGTACCGGGCAGAGTTGAGTGCAGAAACGCTATCGCAAATGCTTCAAAACACCGCAAAAACAATGATAATTTCAAAAAAATGGCTGCATACTTCAATAATCGAATACGTTATAAAGAGGTCAGCGAATAGTTACCTCGGTATCGCCGCTAACTCCGACGGTGGCGAGTATGGTATCCGAATTTTGTTGCGTTTCTGACACTTGCACTTGAATGTCACCAGAATTATTATCACTTAGCTGGGAATGGCCTTTGTCAGGTGCTTTTGGCTCCTTATCGTGCTCTGGAGAGGGAGCCATTTTGGACGAAGAACAGTCAGATGACAAGTCTTATGACCTTACTACACCCTACGCTCTTTTAGCCCCCGCACACCCGTTGGCCACCACCCGCCGACACTTAGGGAATCATTTTGGTCACTTATTGTTAGATTTGATTCACTTTTCTTTTATATTTCTTCACGATCATGATTATTTTTGAGGAGAACCTACCATCATTTTTCACTACTCGCAAATGTGCCCTCTACAGGTAAAATTTGGAACTCACAACTGTTGTAATATCAGACATACGTTTTAGAAAATAATATATCTATCCCCTTTTCGTCTGCTTTTTACAATCCGACATACGTATTTTTTTTATGAAAGCACTGTTTATCTGTCACTTTCGAAAGGGTTACCAAATAATAACTTTTCCATAATTCAAGATTATTCGAACGATAACTCATTATGGCCATAACTAATCAAATTATCAAAACCGGCTAACAATATCAACATTCTGCAGATCTTCACAGCAATGAATAAATGTACACATCTTACACCTAAATAATACACTTGACAACATAAAAGATTATATTATATCATATTTAACGATTTAGAATCCAATTGTATTTCTTAAACATTCTTGATGTATTTTCTGAAAAGAACGGCATGGAATATTATTGAAATACATAGTTTTGAAGAAAGTATCAGATTTATGGCAGGGATATTACAGAAACAATTATGGCAACTCTAACTTTATATGTCAAACTTCCTCTTGGGAATCGAAAAGTTACTCGTAGGCGGCTGAAAAGTACACAAATATTGACCTTTACCATTTAACCAGTGCGTGTTTGGTAATATAAAGAATTACACAATGTCTGAGAATATATTCCTCTTCGTTCCCAATCTAATTGGTAAGATTTCAGCTTGTAAACAGCTAATTCAATTAGCAAGTATTAGTAATAACGCAGTTGTATGTTTTCAGGATATGGCCGTATTATCCTGGCCCTCATATCCTTCTACTTTATGCCGACCAATTACGCCGTGGCTTGCTGGTGTTATGTGATATCTGGATTATTGGACGCCGTCGATGGACATGCCGCCAGATATTTCAACCAAAGTGAGAGAAAATTTGAATCGTTCAAATTATGTACACTTAATTATGTACACTTAAATTATATCCAAGTGAGAGATTTTCTATTCACATTTAATTAAAAATATTACTTTAAACATTAAATCAATTGTCTAAATAAGTAAAATTACGATTTTTTTTAATCATTCCTTGAGCTCTGAAGGCTGGCTATCATTTAAAATGCTACAAATGATACAACTAGCTTAGTAATATACTAATTAAAAATATATTATACTTAAACTATTCTATACTGCATCTGTAAACTCGCTGTAAAAATTCCACTCATAGACCATAAAATAATAAATATGGATTATTACATGCTACTCTTTTTCTCCCTGAAAATTAACTAAATCCCGCAGAAAACATTGCCACTCGCTGCTCAGTTGTGAATACGAAAACCTAAAAAAAACACAATGTTGAAATCAAGGAAACTGATAATTCATTCAAATTATGAAATATTTTTTCCGAAAATTAGTTGCCATATTTAAAATTTGCTCTATAGCATTTTTTTTAATTTTCCGTTGATTTGTAATGTTTATTTTTTCAAACTGATATTATATTCATACTGATAATTTGGAATTTTTCAATTTTTGTAATAAAATTTCCTACAGATTGCATTATTATTAGCGATATTTAGTTAATTTTCAAGTAGAAAAATAGTATCATTGGATTAGTTTTTCTCCTTGAGTTGATATTGGTGATTTTTTGAAATTCTGTCGGAATAGAAGATTATTAATACCATTTTCCAATTTATCGTGGCTACAATTTTTATTACACGTAATGATTATTTTATGATTTCGACTGATGGTGCTTGGTGGAATTATGAAATTAAATTTGAATCATTCAAATTCCGTTTCGTGACACAGCCACTTTTAGATTTGAAAAAAGACACATCAACTTTTGCCACCCATTTAATGTTTCTTTCAACGCAGATGAAGGAGTTAAAATTTTACATCGAAACATGGGTGAACATAAATTGTTTTACCAATAAATTTTTGAAATTAATAAGGCACAGCAAAGCTGTTTACCAATTTTAAATTGACATGTAAATCTCCCTACCTCACCATTGCTATTTCCTAAATGTAAATAAATATAATCAACTTTCATAAAATAATTATAAATTTTCAAGCGATCAATATAATATAGTTTTTGAAAATACCCACTATTTAAATTAGTAGGCATTCTTGTTTTATAGCATTTTAACAACAATAACATGTAATTTTAACCTTTCAACGCCCGTGGACTTTTTGGGAAATATTTGCACGACCCGTAGCTTTTATAAATATAATTTTATCTCTAAAACTAGTCAGCCTACGTGGGTAAAATAAAAAGCATTAGCAAAATAAAAGATTGTTTATAATTAACAAAAGCTTTATTTACAATCTTTCACATTTCATATTATTATAAATTAAAGTTAAAGAATTTAAACGATAAAAATTAAACAAAACTTAAAAATTTTAAACCATAAAATTTCAAAAAAATAGAGAATTTTCTAGGTATGGAAAAAAAATCTGTATCCCCATTGAAATATGTTGTATGGTGTGGATAAAGCTGATTTATTACGGTCCACCTAACACAACGCATATTCCAAGAGTCGACCTTGTAACGCAGATGTTTATATTACTCAATATGACAAAAATATCTATCGAAACTGAAAATAAAATTATGGATCGGTATCTCAAAGTCTTCATTTATGTAAGCTAATATTCGTACTTTGAATACTATTATCATAAATCAGTGTAATCCGATAGCGAAATGTACCATAATCACTGGTCCCGTACAGGACCGCTAGGCTTTTTGAGGTTAAAGACTTACAGAGACCGTATTTGTTTAAATAAATATTTCCTCAGTTTGAATGTCATTAAAATCAAATCATTGGAAAATTAATCCATTTCGCCATAAATGGCTTTTTTATTTTATTTATACTCGATTAAATAAAAGAATCAAATATACTCTTGGAATATGGGCGCAAGTACGAAAACCGGGTCATTAGTGACAAAACATGTGTAAATCTACAAAATTTGAAAGATTCAAACATTATTATTTAACTTTCATCGAAATCTGTAAACTCAACATTTATTCACTTTCATAATAGAATTACAGTAAGAAACATGCACTTAATATTTTCAATGCTCTATTATTTTCCAAAAGAAATAATATTCTAGGTATCGCAGGGCTTATAGGTACTTTGAAGTTTATTTAAGGTGTTTGTCACTAATATAAGCTTTTCATTATTCACCCCATGTTCCGACTGCCTCATCTAATAACATCTTAGTATAATGTGTTTTATCGTAATCATGCGATCCTAGGTATCAGTCTTAGTTAGGTTGCCAACAAAATGATCTACGGACTGAAAATTCACTTTAATGTATTTATTTATCTTTTCAGGCACAAAATTTGGAGCGATGCTCGATCAGCTGACGGATCGTGCCGGAACAATGTGTCTCTGCGTGACGTTGTCCACATTCTACCCACGCTACATGTTCTGGTTCCAGTTGTCCATGACCATCGACATTGCGTGCCACTGGCTATATCTCCACACTACCATACTGCAGGGAAAAACCTCGCACAAGTTCATCGACATGTCTGGCAATCCCATCATGAGGGTTTACTACACCAACAAGCTGGTTTTGTTCTTTATGTGCTTTGGCAACGAAGCATTCTATGCTGCTCTTTATCTGCTCCATTTCACTGAAGGGCCACTTAGTAAGTTATTGTATAATTTTGACAATCCTATAATTCTAAAAATACTAATGAAATCCAAATTTACATTAAGGGCTTATTTTTATTTTTTTTAAACCATGTCCGCTTCCAATGTGAAGCATATGGACTCCTAATGGAGTTTATCTCAACAGAAGTGTTTCTACGAGAACTGCTTGTTACTCAGTTGCTCAACCTCTCTTTTTCCAAAGAGAGTAGAGATAGAAGGATAGGGCTAGGACAGGATTAGTGGTAAGCTAATCGCTCTCGATACGCCCCGTTCATAGGATAGGATGGGTGAGAGGGGGGAATTCAAGAATTACATTGCCGCATGCGTGGTTGAGTGGTCAACGTTGTTGGCTTCGGCTACGGAGGACCCGGGTTCAAATCCCGGTGTGGACAGTTTTATGAATTGATTTTTCAATTGATTTATTAATTTCAGTTCAAAGGCATGGATGTATGTGAGGGCTTATTTACTAGACTATTTTCCACATATTATTTACACATTATATACTGCTTTCATTTAGGATGTTAGCATCATCTACTTATAAGAAAGTAAATCAAACTATAATGGAAAACCAAAGAAGTAATATTAAACAAACAAAATTATACAATCAGTTTGACAGAATCAAATTAAGAACATTTGTTTTTTAATCAACTTATTTGGCTTATACTACAGCATTTTTTTCTAGCTAAATTATAATGTAATTTTTTTGTGTTTCATCTGTATTTTTTTTTTTAAAATCAGAAATCATGTGATTATTTGACTTTTTACAGTTGCTGGATTTGGACTGTTCCGGCTCGTCGCCTACATATCTGCACCAGTGGCCTTTGTCAAGTCTCTGATTTCTGTCCTCCACGGCTTCGTTGCCTCCATGAATCTCGCCACAATTGATGTGGAAGAGCGTGCTGCCATTGCCGCCAAAGATAATAACTAATAAAACCCTACATATTTACCTTGTATCGTTAGATATTAACTATTTTGAGTTGTGCTATATTATGTTATACCGTATCAAACTGAATATATTGCAGGTCTGTTTTTGAATATTTTATTTCGGAATCGATTGTTTGATTGATTTCTAAAAATTAATCCATCGAGGCTCGACAAAATACGACAAATTTACAGGACTGTTTAACGTGGCATTCATCAGTAAAAAATATTTCCTTTCTCTATTATATCTATTGAAAAAGAATTATAAAAATATCATTGATATGAATGTTATCTAATTATTAGTAAATAAAAACTGACTCATGTCTTATTTTGGCATGTATGGGCTTCGAAACAGTTTGTTTAATCCCATGTGTGATGGAAGTCTTTTCTTTGGTGACCGATTGATCTGGCTTCCAATTCTGGCCAGTCACTTGTTAGGAAAATATTTTTTAAGTCTTACAAACTATTCATTGTTATTTTTCATTGGTAACAAAGGGGATTGACGTATATTGAAGAATTTCATTTAATCAAAACGATACGGTATATCCGATAATAAAATATGTATTATTTTAGTTCTTTGAACTTTGACATTTTTTGGAATATAATTTGAAAAACCAACTGTTATCAATATATATGTTATTTTTATTATACAGTTAGGTTTAATTTTATTTCTGATAGTGATAAGGACAAAGATTATTATTATAAAAATAAAAGCTACTATCGAGGTATGAATATCAAGGTCATTAACTTTTCTGTAAAAACAGCTTTTATACATACAGAATCCAGTTGACGAGAGCTATGTTTAATTAGCTCGCTATTGGTGTTTTTATTAATTTTTCTGATTAAAAAAGTTCTTATATAATTCTTTTCTAGGCAATTGTAGTATATAACAGCCACGCAATGCCTTCAAAATTCTCTTTTTTTCTTCTAGTATCTTTGTTTCATGTAAGCGTCTTGTAGAACTATCGAATGACTCCTATGGATGGCGATCAATCGCCTTTTAGGATGCCAGAATCCACACGTTTGAAAGACAAATGGACACAGGCAGGATTAAGGCTTTCATGGCACATCTGCAGTGCACGTTCAAGCCATATCAATATTTGCTTATTTTATTTTTTAATTAAAAAAAGCTTGTAAGATTGTTCCTTTACCTCTGAGTTTCTGACAAAGTCAAACTTCAGTACCCCTAGTTGTTGGTGCAAGCATCTGTACACAGTTTACCAGCGCCTTTGTAGTGTATCATGATTTTTAACCATAAAGCAGCACTGTGCGTGCCTTTAAGAAATGGTACTTTGTCTTGAATTCTTCTTGATTCAGTTCTTCAATTCAATGCAGATTTTCTGTCACTTGTCAATATATAAATGCCATGCACAGTTTTGATTTGTACCATTATTTTATATGATAATTTCATTCCATCGTTTAATGATTTTTTTGAATATATTTTGTTTTGCTTATAGATTATTCGTAACTCATATTATACAGTTAACCGATTTCACGATTTTCTCACATTGGGTGGGTATTCAATAATCATAGAAATGAAGATACCTTGAATAATGATATTGTATTGTGTTTTAATTGTTAATTACTTATGACTATGTGTATATTTATATAAACTTGGATGTTACCAAATGAAGTTCCTGAAATTATTTGTGTGTTGTGCTGGAAATCATGGCAATATTAATTTCGCTAGATGTCATTGGCATACTCTTATCTGAATATTGTGGTTGTTTTTTACTCGCTAAGTTTATAATACTACTCATTCCTTTTTTATACTTTGCTTAATTAGGTTGCATATAACACCATTTTTTTTTATTTCCTTATATACTATACATAAGCTTGTACTAAATATTATATTGTGGAATATTTAAAATATAGTCAACGGTCTGTAGAGATTTAAATGTATCTAGTGTCATTGTTACCATAGACAATGTTGTGTCACGAAAATTATTGTTAGATGTTTCCTACAAAACATTAGTTTATTTAAAATTTCTAAATAAATTGTTTATCACTGTTATTTGTAACAAACTGTGTTATTAATAATTTGTTTTGAAATCACCATTCGCTTTTTGAATATCTACAATTAAATGATCTGTCAATTATTACAAATTAATATCCATTTAAAATATTGTTTTTTTGAACATACATCTTTTATTTTTAACTTGCGAAATTTTGATTAAAATATTTTTAAAACAATGCTCGTCTCTTCTGCGCACTTTTGGCATCGGTTTTTGGAATATTTACTTTGAGTTTTTTCCAGTGTGGTAATTTGGTGTCAAACGTTTTGCAATGCATACAGTCTGCGAATTTCTTATTATTTTACACCAAATCAGAATGTTATAAAATATGTATATCCTACCCTACCTAATAATTGTGGCTATTTTCACAGTTATTATAATCGAATATTTATGACAAAGATATTTATCTCATTACAATTACTCTAATACATATAGCAAATGAACATAACAAACATATACCGCGCTTTTGTTGGATTGGTCCGCGCACCCTTTGAATTTTCCGCGCAACTAACATCTCACCTTAGGGTTGCATTGGTTGTAAGCGAAATCATTATAAACGGATTCTACCGTATTTCAAAATTTACATGCATTTATTTTGTTAAATGAATGAAAAGTCAGAAGGTTGAATTTGGTGCCAGTCAAATCCATTTAGATTTGAAAAAAAAACAAATGATTTATATTGCCAAAATCTTCTTATAATTTGTAAATTTAGTTTTTAAAAAAAATTGTGAAATTGTTAAAAAGTTGTGAAAAAACATATTGTTTTTCTTCATTGTATATTATTATTAATTGACATAAATTTAATTTTGAGTCACGTCAGGTAGCGAGAGTTTTTTCTCTTGACTGAGTTATTTGGGATAATTACAATTCCAAAATAATGTTTTTCTTACACTTCCGTACTGTTTAAAAGATCTTCGCCTGTTCTTAAATGTACTTAAAAAATATTGTTACATTTTTGTTATTTGGCAACACAAAAATTTTAAGTATAAAAAAACCCTATTTTACGATAAATCTAGTCTGATAAATAAATATAAATACCTTATACATTCGATGTGCAAATCCTTAGGGCCAAAATTGGTAGAAAATAATATTAAATTAAAATAAAATGTATACCAGCAAGTAAGTGTTGTGCCCTAGCACCTGTTTGTGAAAAATGTAATAAAATATATACATAATGATTGTTTTTTTATTTTATTCACATATCGGATATATTACTGATAAATTTACACATTTGACAGTTTTATAAATTGATTTCTGTCATGTCAAAAATTCCCTCCCGCCCTACCCATCCTAAAAATGGGATGTAGCAAGAGCTATTAGCTGACCACTAATCCTGTCCCTTACTTTCGTCAAAAAAGGGAGGTTGAGCAAGTGAATAACAAGTAGAGCTTCCAATTAACCGTCCAAAGCAACTAACCAGTTTTTTTCAAATAAATAAACCGGAATTATTTAACATTATTACAAACCAATATTCCAAAATAAAAATAAATATAGGGCATTTTGATTACTAAAATATGATCTAATAATGTGCATTAAAGAGTAAAATAACTTTTTTCAACCAAGTCCACTCCTAATGTGAATCATATGGACTTGAACTAAGTCCAAAGGCTTTTTTTTCGAGAACTGCTTGTTACTCAGTTGCTCAACATTTCTTTTTTCGATGAGAGTAGAGATATAAGAATAGGACTAGGAAAGAACTAAAAGTTAACAAATCACTCTCTCTAAGCCCTGTTATTTCAGGATTGGAATGGAATCCAATAAAAAAAATACTGTTTGTACTGGCACGGAAGTCAACAACGTTGACCACTGCTCCTTGGAACCGTCCATGGATTGTACTAAAGGCAAAAAAAGGTTTTCAATAAACCCTGGTTAACTGTACATAAATAAACCGGTTTTCGGTTTCAAGTCTTTATGCCCCTCAATTCGAGGGGGTCTGGTAAAATAAAATCTTCATGCTAATGATTTTATCAATCCATCTGAGATATTTCAATTCAATTTTAGTCAATCCAGAGCACACGGTCTATCAGTCATAAACTTTCATTGGTAAATGAACTAAAACCAATTGTTTTGCACTTCTTCTTTGACCATACTCGCTCCCTATGTGGAGCATATGGTCACCACGCAGCACTTCCATGTTTCCCTGTCTCCCGACAATTGCTTTGCTTCCTCCCATGACATGCCAGCATCTCTCAGTTCCGCCGAGTACATCCTATGGATAGTACCCGATGGACGTCCGGGTCACCGGAAGCCCACCAGTCGAAAGAAGAGGCAGGCAGGATTGAGATTTTCCGGAGGCATCCGCAGCACGTGACCCAGCCAGTTCCAACGTTTCTCCATGACTTGACGGGGCGCTATCTTGCACGTTCCCTTATCTCCGAATTCCACACAAAATCAAACCACCTCACCATTATCCAACGCAAGCATCTGTTCTCGAAGCTCAGTATACGGTTTTTCTGAGTCTTCATCAGGTTGTGCACAGCTCAGTAATAATCAAAAAATATATTTATTTCTTCTTTGCAACTCATTATTTTTTCAGGTTTTTCATCAAGTATAAATCACAGGCGTAGGCTAGGTAAGATGACTGGCAAAAGAACTATATTTGAGTTGTTATTTATCACCAGTTGCTACAATGCACGCTGTATATTGTTATTTAACAGCTTAACGACCGCGGACGCGTATTTTGAGTCGTTGAAAAACAAAGGTTGCTGGCCGGCGGACTCATATATGCATATAGGCGAAGTATTTGGAAGCTAAGAAAATTAAATTTGGTAAAGATATCTCAATTCATAGTGAATTTTGGTGCGGTCGTTAAGCTGTTAAGATTACCAATACGGCTGTGTTAAATTTAATTGGGGTACATAAAGGTTATATAAAACACAGTTTATTATTATTAGAAGTGGTTTATTGAAAGCATAATTAAAATACATCGTTAACACAATATTGTTTAGGTTTTATATGCATGTATATAAATATAAATCCAATGTTATATGTATAGCCAAAATATTTTCTAGCGTATTACTTTTTTTATATTCGAGGATACGACGGTGTAAAACATTAGTTGAGTGCTTAGTATTAAATATTAATCATAAGGAATAGGCATTGGGTGAATTGATAATTACTATCATATAAAAATACTTGTGAAGGTATCGTAACGTAAGCGAAAAAGCTAAATAAATGCTGGTTAATGATAACGACTCGACCTATCCTTTTAAGCTACTCATTCCAGCTCTCATGACTTCGTCCACGAGGAGAAGGTTGCACGCGATGACAGAGCACGAGTTGATGATCTGTTTCTTGACGATGTAATTATCGTACACTCCTGCGTCGGTGGGTTTCATAGGTTCGCCGGTGTTTAAATCGACACCGATGGGATCAGGGCTGAGACGGGACTCTTCTTGTAGTTTCACAATAGTATCTTGAACGTCGTATCCTGAATTCACAGCCAAAGTCTTAGGAATAACCAATAAGGCCTCGGCGTATGCCTGAACGCCAAGTTTAGCTTTGCCTTTAACGCTATCTTTGAATTTGACTAATTCATTGTAAGCTCTAACTTCAAATGCTCCGGCACCGGGAATAATGCACTTGTCTTCGATGGCGTTGTTGATAGCTCTGAGTCCGTCTCGTACGGCATCCTTGATCTGAGTCAGAGTGTGCTTGTTAGGTCCTTTGATAAGAATGGTGACTGACAGGGGATTCTTACAATCTTCGACGAAAGTAAACTTATCTTCGCCGAGGATGTGTTCGTAGATCGATCCGGCGTATCCCAGATTGCTTTCCTCCAACTCATCGACGGAATTGAGGGCGAGGCCTCCGCACGCCAGAGTGAGACGCTCCATGTTGCGTCGCTTGGCGCGTCTGAGCCCCAGGATTCCTTCCTTGGCGAGGGCGTCCAGAGACATGGGGTCGATTCCCTTTTGGTTGATGACGGCGAAAGTCTTGTCGGTTCCGTCGCAGAGTTTTTTCTTCATTGCAATGATCTGTAACAAAAAAATAATTTAGTAACTGTTTAAATGGGTTGGGAAGCAGCGCTCTAATTTAGTCGTTGAGTGGAAAAAGTTAATCTACAATTGGTCTGTGCGCTGTTTTCAACAAGTGCTAGTATGCAGCTGGGAGTTCAAATCATATAATAATAGGCTAACACAGCATAGATAGTAATTGGGTACACACCTTCTCGACCCTCTGGTCGATGAATTCTCTCTCAGCAGCGATAAGTTTCTCTCTGTCTTCAGCAGATTTGTAGAAGAAACCGGAGTTTACTTCAGACTTTTCATATTCTAGTGAGACATTGCATGTCAGAATGTAAGCATTCTTGAGACTCTTGGGCATATCGGGGTGGCGGGCTCCGTGATCCATGACAATACCTGAATGAAGAAGTCATTTTATTAGTAAAAATTCTGTTATTTCACAATTATAATATGGGATCAAAATGGGTAGACTTACTACAGTCGTTAGAGGATGATACCTGGACTGATTGGGCCACCAATGAAGATGTTTTGAGATTAGTCAAGTGAATTTATAGGAACAACCAGATGCAGAAAAGCGACGACATACTTCAGTCCCAATTTTCATTGCGCAAGAAGCGAACAGCAAATGGACATGTGGTAAAAGGTTATCTAGTCCAACGGTCGACAAAGTGTGGTCCGCAGAAAAATTTGACGTTATTTAAATTTTATAATCCTTCTGATGAAAATTATAATTCAATTACTCACAACATATTTATGCAAAAAAGGCCTTTTCATCTGTCACAGCAATCAAAACACGGTATCGATCCCGGCTTGAAATACGTTTAGTTCTTTGTCATCCAGTTACATCAATGGAGCCAGCCAAATATAATTTTTACCATTTCAAATATCATGGAACATCCATCACATTAAAAATTAATAAAACTTTTATAATCCAATTATAATTAATATTTTTATTTGATGAACTAGGTGCATTTTTAGACGCTATTATCAAATATTAAAGACCAGTTAGTGGTCCGCTGGATTAAAATTAAAAATTTAATGGTCTGCGAGCCCAAAAAGTTTGATGACCGACCGCTGATTGGTCCAGTTTCTAAGCCTTTTTGGACCCGTGGCCCCCATACCCGTACAAATAAGTTTTTCGAGACTCGAGTACTGAAAGATTCCAAAATAATTTACAATTCTTTGAACATTTTGCTCGCTGGCAGATTTCAAAATTTGGCCCAAAATGGAAAGACTTCTTACCAGAATTTGAAAACATTTGATGTGATAGATTGGACATAATTGGGTGGCAACCTCACAGTAGGCAAACACTAGAAAGAGGAGCAGAATCGTACGGTGGTTATAACAGATTTAACAAGCTAAATTGAGACTAATCAAAACTTACCTCTGACGAGCTGTGTTTCAGTGGCGGTCTTGTGTTGCATCTCCATAAGTTCAACCATGTGAAGATCAACGGGTTTGTCGTCACGGCGGATGGCCAGGATGCCGTCGACGCACGCTTCGGTCAGCACATCGGCCAGCCGATGGTGGACCTTTGTCTTGAGTGAAGTGCGGGCGACGTCCATGAGATTCTCTTTCTTGATTTCAATAGGGATCTTCATTGATTCCAAAACCTCCAGTGTCTTGACGCGAGCTACGTCATATCCTTCTGTCAAGATTCTTGGATGGAGACCTATAGAGATGCAATTTAATAATGTGTGTTAATTACCCACTTCTCTGCGAAGGTCAACCAAGGGGTGAAAAGACACATATCCTACAAAATTATTTCTAAATAGTATTTAGTGGCACAATTTAAATGCAGTTTCATTTTATCAACGTGCAGATCCTTTCCATACAGATGAAAATGTGTGACGTTCACGAATTTACACATTTTTTAAATTTAAAAATAGTACAATCTGTTTACACTAAAGTCGGGACCGTGTAATTTGGGGTAGTGTAATTGGGGGAGATTAGGAATTTTGTTTTTACTGCGAAAAATGCAAAACTAGGATTTCCCTTAGTTTTGTAAAAAAAAAAAAAATCGGACAAAATATTTAGTTACCAAGTGATAAAATGCAAAGCGCGCCAAAATCCAATACATAGACAGTCGCCCGGCTATGCGTGTATAGCCTGGCACGTGTTGAATACACAGACGCTAGCCAACATTTGACTGTATGCACGCCACAGACAACTGTCTCGTAGCAACGACAATGGAATGCGACCGTTCAATTGGGGGATTTGCGGTGAATATTTCAAGCCAGCGCGTAATTTGGGGTAGTGTAATTGGGGGTTCCACTGTATAAGATGAAATGATTGAAAAAATTATTCAGAATCGGAGTCTTCTTTTTTTTTACACAAGCCCTGGCAAAAACATTTTATACATCAGTTTTGCATTTTTTTGCTGTTGATTGAATTTGCATTTACTTGATAGAATCCATTATAATAAGATTAAGATATTTTAACGTTAACTTATAAGACAGTATCTTACAATTGCCTTTAGTTTTGATGGCAGATTGAAACCGAAAAAGCTTTTGTCAATATGAAAACATATCATAATAATTGATACATGTTGAATACAAAGTGCAGAATTGTATGTATTGTCTTTTAATAATAATATAAGTCTCATTGAAATATTGTTATAAATAAAAGACATATTTTAAGCAATAATAACCTTCAGAAATGAAAATATCAGCTTGCTTTAACAGTTCTCCGATCAGCAAAACAGTGGAAGTGGTTCCATCACCGGTGCAATCATCCTGGGCAGTACTCGCCCTGGCAATCAGAGATGATGTCGGGTGTTGGATTTGCATCTCGTGAAGGAGAACATTGCCGTCCTTGGTGATTTTGATATCGCCAGCGCCGGACACCAACCTAAAACAAAATGATTTGTGCAATGATTATCATTACCAATAAATTTTATTTTGTTTTTTACAATTAAAAAATAGTTTTCCATATATTCTTTAGTCGTAAACATGTTTTGCATTACGATCGAACATGTTTAAAATAGAAACAAAAGAGGACCGGGTTGTTTTGTCAAATCTACCCATCAATAAGATCAACAAATTATTAGCTGAATACATCGCCGGATACTTTTGGAAATTATGTGCGAAGTGGATTTTAGGTAAATAATTCATTATTAGTAATACGAAACATTGTCAAATATTAAGTTTACTTGGGAAAAAACTAAAAAATGCATCATAAGGCGTGAGTAGTGTGGGTGTATACAGGTTAGTATCAACATTTATTTTATCGATAAAATGCTTTATCAAAATCACATTTTTGCCCTACAGTAAATTGAGGGTCGTTAAATTAGTATTGGAGTGTTTTCGTTTAGATATAACTCGAATTAATTTCGTGGTGGCAAGACAAACTATCATACATTTTCATGGTTCCTTTGGGTCCAAGATTGGTTTTCATGACATCCTGAATTCCTCTGGCGGCGGAGATGTTGATGGCCAAGGCCTGGGCGGCGCGAGCTACCTCGGCTTTTGGATTTAATAAACTTATAGCCGACATGTTCTGTGATAAAATTACACAAGTTCAATGAATTTCAATATTACGAGAAGGTTCTACTGACTCAGGCACGAGGTAAACGAAACGACAGGCCGGTAATTGTTGCCAGATAGCAAATGGTGTTGGGATGGCAAATTAAAATTTGGGAAATTTTTGAATTCCCAAATTTTAATTATGTTTGTAATTATTTTCAATCACCATTCTAAATTTATTAATCTGGGATGAATTTTAAATTATATGTTAGATGTGTTAAACATTTTAATTTTGTGTTATTTTAGAATCACTTTTGATGTAATTGGTAATTTCTTTTCAATGCCAATTGTTGTTTATAACTTTTCATTTTTGTATAAATAGCATTGTTAAATTATATTTCTCTCTAGAAAGTCATTACGTAGCTAGCTTACATGCGGGAAAGGGATATAAAGACTTAGTCTGTACCCACCCTAGCAATAACTTTAGCCAGGAAACTAGGAGTCCGCTTCGCAGACACCACATATAGTTTCAGTAGGAAAATAAAGGTAGGAAAAAAAAAATATTTCTTATCAGTTGACAATGCTCGCGATGAGCGAAACCGGTCCTGACATATTAAATAAAGTGGAATGAAGTATAAAGGAATATTGTGTTTTTACTAATATAATGCTTTTCCACCATTGACAGTGAACACCCTAAAAGTGAACTATTCTTTATTGTTTTATTGGCAAACATCAAAAACCATATGACTTTTAACATTAAATAGTTTTAAGTGAACTACATACAAGTTATATTGTTAAGCTTTTCATTGTGTTTCAATAAATACTCATTGCCAATTTTGTTCAAGTATGTAGATACTTAATCTCTTTTACCCGATGAATAATTATTTAATATCATTACACATTCCCACTGAGACAATAATATATAGCAACGGTACAGTTATTTTGTTTTTAATCTTCTAAGCAGTTATATTATGGTTTGGGTAATTGCTTATCAAATATGCATTTAGGCACGAGTTTGATTAAAACAGAAAATGTATTTTATTTTTTTTTATAAATAAACTTCTAGAATCCATCGAAAATATTGTATAGATTTGTTTTAATATAATGTATGATTCCATCCAAGGGCAGATGCTTTCTCAGACAAGCATTTTTATTTTGATCAGTATAGTCGACAGAAAACACCTGTTGATTTTACTTAACTTGACCTGACCATTCCTGTAAAAGTCGTTAGTGACAAAATCTGTGGGAGTGTACATAATTTGAATGATTCAAATTTAATATGAATTGTCGCTTACGCTGTTCTCCTAATTACAGGTCGATATGTCACAATCCTTCTTTTGGCAATATAGCATAAATTTGAATGATACCAATTTATTTAATGGCTCACTAATGTCTCGCCTTATTGAGATCATTAACGTTTCCTTTACATTTTTATTTGTTTACACTATTAACTAAGTTTTGTTTATTTGGCATATTATTTAAGCATTACAATTTCTGTCTACATTACCCTTTCCTTCATAAAATTAAAAAAAAAAAACATTGATACACGGTAAAAACTTTATTAATTAAAAATACTAATATTACATATGGATAATACATTCTTTGTAATACATCATAAAATATCTCCCACAACAATTAACAATAAATAAGTACGGTTCATACACACAGTTCATTAGAAAAAAATCTTTTATTCAATATCGTCTTCATTATCTTCATTAATTTGGCTCGTGGAAGGAGCGGGCGGCATATCTTCAGGCTTCTGAATCAATTTAAGCTCTTCGGCAGTCTTCAAACAGCTCTCGGCGTACTCCTTGACAACATTTCTCGTGCTGTCTTCAATTTTAGTGAGAGCCATCAAGAGCTCCATTATATCGGTGGCGATAATTTTTTCAGCGTTCTCTCGACTACTATTTAGAACGTTGTGCAATATGTACAGTCCCCGATGCTGAACTTGCACACTAGGATTCGCGAGAAGGCAGTGGAAGATTTCGAGCCAAGTTGTGCTGGCCAAGATTTTATCGCAGCATATTTTACTGTCGGACGTGAGCATCGCCAGCGCTCCGGCGGCGGCGATCGCTGTGTCTTCGTCTTCCTCTTGCGTCAATATAGACAAGAATTTTACTTTGTCGTTGTCTTGCTCGTGTATTTTGACAACGTCTTCGGACATCACCATATTTGTGATCACCTGCGTCGCCGCCCTCGTTAACATCATGTGATCGTCGGATAAATGCGCTTCTATCCGAGCGAGGCCGCACTCTTTGAGTATCCTTTGCCTGGTCGTTTCGTTCAATGCTGCCAAATTACACAGGCACATGAGGGCTTCGAAATTTTCTAGCGCCAAGCAGTCCGGGTGAAGTAGGGACGTGAGCGGCCTGACAACTTCGAGACTTCTCTGACCGGGGAATGCGACTTCGGGATTGATCGTTATGCCTATCCGGGCGAGAGCTTGGGCGGCTTGGAACTTGCCTTTGGCTGTGCCTTCCAAAGACATCGGTAATAATACTTTGGTGCCTCCTTGCTGCACGACGAGACCCCTGAGTTCTTGTTGGCTGCAAAGTGCGTTGAACACTCTAGCTATTAATTCTTTGGAGTTGTGGCTTTCTGTTTTGGACAGAGCCACGAGAGCAGTTGTGACATTTTCTTTACCGAGAATGCAAATACGTTTACTAACAAAATCGGGATCATCCAATTCGTGCTCCTCGGGTATGTGGTGTTTGGCGAATTTCGCAAGCTCAATCATCTCTGGGACAATTTCTTGCGTTTCATAGGCATTACACAAGTTCACTAAAGTAGTCACCACACCGTAGATTGCAGACTGATCTTCCGTCTTGGCCAATTCTACTAGTGCCTGAATGGCGGCTTTATCTTCAACAAGTTTTTCTTTCACGTCGGCGTCGAGGGTCAAATACGAAAGACCTTCAGCTGCCCAGCGTCTCATGTCTCGATCTTTCGCCGGATTGATGAGGAAACGCCTGCAGGCTTCTGCTAGCTTTGTCGTAGAGCCATCGGCAAACGGTCTAATTGAAGCGTCAGAACCTCCAGAACTTCCCAACTTGCACAATCCCACGAGAGCTCGCACCCGGATGCTGTCGTCGCTAGATTTGTAAAGCTTTTTAAGAATTCCTACACCCTGGTTGATGATAGCTTTGGCTTTATCTTTTTTGGAAGCTGCTGCAATCAAACATTCACAAGCAACTTTCTGTTGAAGATAATCATCAGAGCCGGCCATTACGAGGATCATCTCGACAATACCCTCCTTCGATATGATGGCATTGCCGACATCTAAAGGACCTATCAACAGCGAAGTGATTGCCACGGTGACGCGCACTTTGGATTCAATATCCGGTGTCAAAAGTTTTGCCTTTACAAACTCATCGACCTGCGTGGTAAACCTTTCTCTGGCTTGGTCGTAGTACATGTTTTCATATATCTTCTGAAGGCAAACGGACGCGATGGTTCTAGATGACGGAGATATCTTCATTGCCGATTCGTATTTGTACTCTTCGAGTTCACTGCACACATCCAAGAGACGAATCAAACCTCTGATTTCGACGAATCGCTCGGCCCAGCTAAGAGCCGTGTAGTGACAGTTTTTCATAATCAATTCAATGACGGCATCCCTGGCGAGGCCGCTGATGCTACGGTTGGTGATAGAATACGTCAAGCAAGTGAGCAGCGTGTCGATTTCTTTTTTGTGGTCATCGCAAAGTTTCTGATCAGGCTTGCTGTCGGGTTTGTTATCCATTCCCGAGAAGGTGTTGAGAATAGATTGCATGCAGTACTGTGCGGCATTCACTCTGTCGGACTTTTCAGAATCCAATATCTCCAAAAACCAAGGGATACCGCACACCGTCAACACTCCTTGGGCGCGCTCTTCATTTTTCTTGCACAGCTGTCCGATTATTCTGACAGCGTTCAGGTAGATTTGGTCGTTCTTTTCGACTTTCAACAGCTTGAATACCTTCTCTGTGACTCCAGTCTTGAACATAACATCGGCGCCCGCATTTTCCTTAGATAAAACTAGTAGATTATTCATTGCCATTTCTCTTTTTTCTGAATCGGCGGCTACATCGAAAGCCAGTTTAAACATTTGTTCTACTTTGTTGACAGTTTGCGAATTCTGGCGCGATCGTTCTTGTACGATGTTAAAAAGCCTAACGAGAACTGGTTGGATGGCTTTGTTGGTAGGTTCCGCGTTGAGAACCCCTCTGGCATCCCTGTAGGCTTCCTCGAATCGCTCCAGGCTCTCCAGCGCCTGCGATCTCCTGAAGAGAGCTTTGGGGTCCTCCGGCACGATTTTCAAAGCGACATCGCAATCTTTGACGGCCTTGTCGTACTCTTTCATCTTGAGGTAGGCGGCCGCTCTGTTTTTCATGTATACACACAGATCTCGGCTGTCCTTTTCGGCGATTTTGATAGCCTTCGAATAAAGGCTGACGGCGTCGTCATAGTTCTCGGACTTGAAGGCGTCATTGCCTTTGGTTTTGTAGTCCTCTGCTTCAATATTCATTGCGATCATTGGACCGCGGCGAAGCCGAACAAGTTTCAATTCACTCCGATAACTTTGAAATCGATACTCTTATTTCTCAATGCGCGCGGAATGCCAGTCGTCAGCTTATATGCTTTCTCACATGCTTCAGGAACCTTCTAGACAGCTCGAAAGCATGGAGATTAAAAATAAACCCGGTATTTTTATCACAATCAACACAGAAGGGGCATATACGTAAGTATCTAGTTCACGATTCCTGGGTGTGCTGCTAGCAAGATACCCACAAAACCCTCAAATCGAACTGACAGATATTGCTCAAAAAAATATTTTCCCATTAAAGTAAAATTAGTAAAACACAACAACGTTGATACAGCAGCCTGAAAAAATTGTGAATTTTGGAATGATGAAGTATTAATGTGTTTCTAGTAGAGGTCTGCACGGGCCAAAATTTTACAAAACTACCCGGTCCGAGCCCGAAAAACTCACGCCCGACCCGGCCCGGGCCCGAGTCTAATGCCGCACTTGTTACCCGAACCCGACCCGAAGCACCGAGGAATTTGAAATCCTCGATTTGGTATACTTTTTCCCCAGATTATCTCCGAAAGTCCTTTTTTTTTTTTTTAGCTCACCGAGGAATTTGAAATCCTCGATTTGGTATTTTTCCCAACATTATATCCCAAATTCCAAAGCCCGGCCCGGCCCGAGCCCGACTCTCGATTGCGCTTACCCGCCCGAGCCCGGCCCACGGGCCGGGTCGGGTAAGAGCCCGTGGGCCAGGCCCGGGCCCGTGCAGACCTCTAGTTTCTACGGATTTCCATTTTTTGATAGGAAGTCAACGATGAAATTTTATTTTAGAATATGAAGTTCACGTATATTTTATTTACGTGACTGGCAGTACTACAGAAAAAGAGACGTCAAACTACTGTCAAATGTCACATCTGAAAACCACTTCAAAACATTGCGTTATGAGAGTGCCTTAGAATTAAAAAAATAAAACATTTAAAATTTTGATAATGTTTGTCAACTCGTGCAGGAATACGTTTCGTAACATTATCATCCAAAGCAGACGTCAGAGGATGTTAGATAACCTTACGTATTCTATAAAATGTAGATATTTGTCTTGTACAAATATGATTCAGAATATTAATTTAAAATGCGAAACGTATCAAATAGTCAAATGTCGTGATGAATTTAGTCATAGAAAACGTTTAATGAGTTCGTCTTCTCATGTAACTTGCTGGGATTGCGGCAAATCAAATGATATTAACGCAATGTTTTGTATTCATTGCAATACGCTGCAAAAACCGAATTCCAATTTGACTTACTTCGAACTGATTGGGATTTCAAAAAGTTTTGACGTCGATGAATCCGATGTCGCAAAGAAGTATAAAAATCTCCAAAAACTTCTACACCCTGATAAATTTAGCAATAAGTGAGTATGAAAGAAGATTCGGTGTTGTTTGTATTAAACAATATTTGATGGTTGTAATATATTCTATCGTGCTTTATTATTTCAGCAATAAATAGTATTTTTAATAATACTTTATTTTTAATATAAGCAGGAAAATTCGGTCTGCAGAGTTTTCTTAATTGTGTATAGAATAATCCATTTACCATTAAAAAATCTTGAACACATCACCCATTCAATTTACAACCTTTAATAAATGTATTAATAGACGTATTTTAACTAGAAAATATATGCAATTTGAAGGTAGCTTGATTTTATGAATGAGAAAAACAAATAATCATACATAAGAATCAATAAAACCAATAATTTACCTAAATTACAAAGTGTTGTTATGACAAATGTGTTGCAATATTATATTTTAATGGTAAACTCTAAAGCAGTAGTTTCCAACCTTTACGTAACTGCGCCTTCAATTGAAGAAAAAAATATCTTCGCACCTCACCATCCTTTATTTTATTTAGGAATAAAGACACAATTTAAAGAGTAAATAAATATTTTGGACTGTTCACGCCTCCCTTTGCAATAGTCCACGCCTCCCAGGTTGGAAATCGCTGCTCTAAAGCATAGTTTCTCAAACTTTTTGGGGCCCCGGCCCCTTTTGAGTCTCACATTTTTCCGTGACCCCCATACCCGTTTTTTATATAAGCATACAAGTTTTTCAAGTCTCAGAGACACAATGATTTCGGGATTGATGACTGGGAAAAACTTGCAGATTTCAAAAACCCAGGAATTTCTATGGATTTGCCCGATAAAATAAGGGAGTTAATGGATTTGATCGTGTCTCACCAAAACTGCTGTGGCTCACCTGAAATTATTTTTCTCTGTGGCCCCCTTGCAACATGCAAACCAGGGGGGGTCATGTGGCCCCTGGTTGAGAAACCGTGCTCTAAAGACAATTTTTAAACAATTTACAAAGTTGCATTGTATTAACACTCTTGTCTATGTTTATATCTTTCTTCAATATTATAGGAAATCATCAGAGCAAGAAATATCTGAAGAATATTCTTCCCTGGTCAACAAAGCCTACACAACATTGCTACATCCTTTATCTAGAGGTGAAGAACCATTCAAATGTTTATCTTGTAGAATATTGATAACAATTATTTGAGTTTATTTTTCACCTTGCTGTCTCACTGCAGCCAGTTGAAAATGCTCAGGGATTTTACGTTACTGAGTGGCTTTTGATATTCTTTTTAAGGTACTTACATGCTGAATCTGAAAGGTTTAGAACTGCCAGAGAAAACCGATCTTGAGAGTAAATTTCTGCACGAGATCATGGAGCGCAATGAAGAAGTGGAGGATGCCGACTCCCCGGAAGCTATACTCAAAATCAGTAAAGAAAATAAAGAATTGATAGCGACGACGGTCGCTCAGCTGTCGAAAGCATTCAATGCCGATGACGTGGAAGGCGTTATAAAAATATTGATAAGGATTAAGTATTACGTTAGTATTGAAACCCAAATCAAGAGTATTATAAGGAAAATGGGTATTGTTGAATAAAGTTTTTGAATCAAATGTAAATATAAATCAGATCAACCATTATAGAACAAATTTTCATTGAAGAGGAATGAAAAATGTTTTTTTAGAATACTGAGTTAACCTTTCTAGCGTTTACAATGTGCTCAGCATGTGCATCAAAACCACTTACAGCGTTATTCACACAATGCCCTGTTTCAATGTCCGTTTGTAATAGAAAAGTTCACCAATTTTATTCAAATATCTTGAGTTCTAAAAAGATTAGATTGAAGTTTTGGCTATAAAAACTTTTTATCGTAATTTTTTATTGCTTAACATCCATAGAACATGTCAGTGAAACAAATCGTTTGGAACTTAATCAAATTCCATTTTTGGGCAATAGTCGAATATAAATAACTACATTTTTTTATTTGGGTCTAATAAAAACTTCATAATGTGGTTTTGTATTATTTTGAAACATACATTTCAGATGTAAAAATGAAGTCTATTTTTTTTTTGAGCTTTATAAATTTTAGAATTTTTATATCAATAAAAAACTCTTTATAGTAAATATAATATGTATTTATGCGCCTGTTGCGGAGTGGTCAGTGCATGCTTCTTGGCTTGCAGTGTCCACAGGTTTGAATCCCATGATAGACAATTTCATAAATTGATTTATCAAATTATTTGTATGTATTTAATGTCCATATTAAATACCACCCACTCCATTGTAAATCATTTAGCTAATTAAAGTCCTATCAGAGCCTCATCTGTCTCTTGGAAAAAGAGAAGATGTCTGAATAACAAGCTGTTCCTTTTTGACCACTTTCTGTTAAAATCCTCATTATTGAAGAGTACACATTAGGAGGGGACAAGGTTGAGGAATTATTATAAATATATATTTGTACATTATGTAACTATAAGTTCCAAAGAATATAGATCATTTTTATAGTAAGACAATTTAGTGTTTTTATTTTTCAGTTCTACAATATCCTAAATAAAAAATTATCTAATTTGCATTAACGGCGTAAGTAAAGGACCCACTGTCTTATATGGGCCCATTAGAGATGAAGTGAGCCATGTAGTATTTTAGAAAAAAATAAGTTAGATGAGTTGTAATATTCTACACGTCTTAAAATATCGTGAAAGTGAAGTAACCTCCGTTAATACACATTGCAATAGTGAAGGGATGGCGAACCTTTTTGGGTCCGCGTGCCAAAAATCTTCAAGTATTAAAAAGCAGTAAAAAAATTACGAAATAGAAAATATTAAAAATATTTTTTTAAACGATTGTCGTTTATTTATTATGGGGAAAGATTTGAAAACTAATAAAACGGAATAGATTAATAATGGAACTTGGAAATCGTTTTCGTGCCATCCAAATTCTCAAACGTGCCACATCGGGCACGCGTGCCCTAGATTCGCCATCCCTGAAATAGTGTTATCTCTGTAAAATAAAAATATGCAATACACCAAAACATCAAGTAAAGACGTGATTGTACTTAGAAAGTTTTACCATTTTACTAGTTGGTTCACTTCACTTCTCGAGGGCTCATATAAAGGAACCAACCTGTCAAAAATTGTAGAGAAGAAAACGGTCCATCGGTAAGTATAAAATGATTTGTATACTGATTGAATAAGATTCATTGTAAAATCGCTCTTGCGGCAGGTTTCGGAGATGTAGATTACAATCAAACTAAGATGGTACATTAAAATAGTGGTAAAAAGGTGCAAAGGGGTGGAAGGAAACAAAGAAATAAAATAATAATTACATTGATATTTGACTGAGTATGTGCAGTGTATTTTTATTTACATAAATATTACTTGCAAAACAATTTTTAACAAAATTTACATGAACAACAATGAAGTTCTAAATACTGCACCCAAACACGAAAGAGAAAATGCTAATGGCCGACTTAAAAAAATACAACAATACTCAATAATTGCATATAACGTTAGTTAAACAATAATAATATACAATAACATACTGGTTGTTAACATATAAGTATTTATGTTTTAATTTGTAACGGTTAATAACCTTTCGACTACAAATTAATAAAGCTATAGAAAATAAATAATAGCTTTTAATATTATAAAAAAAAAAACATAATTAAAATCTGCAAATCGATCGCTGGATAACATTCAACGGTAAAAGGTCTTAACCCGTCTAGCGTTAAATGGTCCTATTTGCCTTACGTGATTTTTTACATTCTTAAGAGAATACCGCAGACAAATTGCAAAGTTATTGAATGTTTT
This sequence comes from Himalopsyche anomala, assembly GCA_031772345.1. Lineage (NCBI taxonomy): Eukaryota > Metazoa > Arthropoda > Insecta > Trichoptera > Rhyacophilidae > Himalopsyche > Himalopsyche anomala. The sequence continues at coordinate 502,648 of CM062841.1, read as the reverse complement.
GTCAAGTAGATTATTTAAAAAAAAAATTTTGATACAACAAGAATTTGTAATAACTTTACTAGTGTGTTTTGGTAAAAAGACAGTCTATTAAATTGTTCTGAATCAAAAATTAATGATTGCTATTGATAAAATTGAAAGGCAGTTTAAAAAACTGTCAACCGCTTTGTATCTGAGAATAAAATTCGATTAATTTGAAGAATAATAAAAAAAAATGCTTGCAAGTCATTTTGTACTGTGGGTTAGACCTTTTTGACATAGCTACATTTAATAAATACTGTATTGAAACGTTGTAACATACTGCATTGTGGAACCGCTAACGTTTACATTACAGTTCATAGGCAATTGCTAATTTAACAGTGATGTAAAATTTTGACCAAGAACAGATATTATTTAAGCAAAGGTAAGTTGAGAAAATAGTTTAAATCAGTATAAATTAATTTATTATTTAAATGGTTTTAATAGTAAATAATATTTGACCAATTGATGCAGTCTGAATGTATATCCGAGCGATCAAAAAACCGCATTCAAATAACATAACTTAAAATTTAATTGAACAAGTTTTAAAGCTAAATAACTTTGAATATACAATATGGCCAAGTAATCAAGAAACTCTTATAAAATATCAATAATAAAAATAATTAATACAGATAGTTGATCGTTTAAACAGTTTCACAAAGAAAACCAACGTGGAAAACCGATTCGCCGTCCTGCTCCTCTATTCAGATCAGTCTTTAAACCTAATTTATTACATAGCACCGCAAACTGTCGACACATTTTACATAATAATACACTTTTTAATATCATCAGTGTGGTTATATCAAACATTGGTTAATACCGAGTGATTAAAATCAGACGTGCTAATATCACCGACATTTCAGAACGTGAATGTAAAAACTCTTAAAACACAGAAACGGTTTAAGTATAAAAATTAGAAAATAAATTAATTTTAACAGTTAAATTTATTATATATTTTAAAGCACATGCCTTCAGAATTAATAACATTTATTTGACCGTTCAATACTTTTATGTAGTTTTGTGTTAAAGGGAACCAACTACAATTTTTATATTGTGAATACGCAATGAAATTATACAGAATGTATAGTATCTGAAGAAGCTATAGCTCAAAAACTTAACTATTTGCATATTGTCATTACAGGTTTATTTATATTTTTCTAACGAATAGGAATAGATTTTTTGAATATTTCAGTGAATGATATTTTTTGAAGTTACTGTGAGTAAATAAATTGTATAATAACATTGTAATTAAAAGTGTTCCAGTTTAATTTTAATATAAATCCAACACACTGCAAAAAGGTCACTTTGCTAAATAGTAGTTGTTCAATTAGAAATTAGCTACTTTTTAAAAACTAGTGCTTACTTCCTTTTCAGAACTAAATGTCAATATTTTAAATGTAATAAAATTCGATGGAATGTAATAAGATTCAATATCTGTCAATCAAACATTGTAGGCTTTAAAATTTAGTAAAAACATTTCTGCAGTATCAAAATTTTACTATCCATGATGAATGTACATTGAAACATTTTTATTTGTAAAACATCTAAGCATTTGAAGGGTTCTAAGTAAATTTTTGTAGTTGGTTCTCTTTTGCACAGATGCATTTGCAAATAAAAATGAGGAATTCAATTTGATAACAAATATTTTCTACGTTCTGTTTAATTTACATGAATGCCATTCATATTTTTAATGTTAAATATTCTACGAACATTCAAGAAGTTATTGAATCACGGTAAGCAATGGTTCTATAAAAGAAAACTCAATTTACTACTTATAAGCAATATTATCAGGTTTTATGGTAAATGGTGGGATGTTACTTTGTGTGACTAATTTTTAAGGATAATTGAAAATAAATAGGGAATTCCTCATTCTTGAATGGCAATATATAATACAAATTCCAAATCAAACACAATTCTAGTTTTACAAAGGGCCCACAAAATTATACGTTTATGCAGGGGTATTCTCAAATTGATTAGTGCCTAGACACTAATTTAGGTGAGTGTACAATACTCAATGTGATATTTGTATTTAGTGATTATACAGTAGGTATACCATAAATGTAATAATTGCGGCTATGCTCACTGTTGTTATAATATTTTTTTTATGATTTACTAGCTGGTTCCCAGCAAGCTTTGCAATGCTATTCAAAGAAAGAAAATGTTTTAATTGTGTTTATTGGAGTGCATGTTTTCTTTTTCTGTCTGTTAGATGTTTGCTGCCGATTGTCTATGGTACGACACACAATCACAGTAGGTTAATTGTACTACAACCTTCTCGCTAGTGCAAGCATACGTTGTCAAAATGAACTGTATGGCAGTCATACATTGATTTTTATATATAGGACCTACTGTAGGTTAATTTTACTATGCCTATCACCTTCCCGGAAGTGTGAGCAAAAAGTTTGTCAGTTTTATTGCAATCGGATGAGCGGTGTGGCAACGCATAAAGTACGAACAAACAAACATTCATTTTTATATATTAGATTCGACTAATTATAAGAGTGAGTTAGAAAGAATTTATTTTGATACAAACTGTCAAAACTAGTGCAAGCTTGTCAAGTAGCAAGTTGCAAAGCGTAGTTAAATCATTACAATCACTTTAATAGGTATAGCGAATTGACATGATTAATCAGACAAAATTCTGTTAATTGTCAGATCAACTTTAACAACAGTGAACATAGCCGCAATTATTGCATTTAAGTTAGTCATACCAAATTTTAGAATAGCCCTGCATGTATTCTTACAATTGTTCAAAATATTTATATGATGTAAAATCCTGCAAACAATGAATATATTAATTCAATTTTACAAGCAAAAATACTACTTAAAGCATGAGGAATATAAAAAAATTACAGGTCAAAATGTAAACTATTTAAAAGTCTTAATGAAGTTGTACAAAAGATTTAATAAAAGAATGGAAGGTAAGCTTGTTATTACATAGGTCGTGTTTATTTTTGTGAAAAATTTAAAAATGACTAAAATAACGCCATGACTTTGAATCTATTTTTTCTGATTTTGTGAAAGTGAGAAAACATACATTATTATTAAGATCACTAATAAATTATACGAAATACATTTAAGTAAGAAAACATGTTCCATGCTTTGTTCCTTTACTCACATCTCCAGAACTGGTTGTCGACATGTGAAGAAAAAATCTCGACCGGTTTCGCAGTAAAATGTTAGGTTAGGTTAGGTTATTTTTTTATTATATAAAATATATATAAGTAGTTATTCGTCGTTTTTTAAAAATATTATCTGGACTGGTTTACCGCACTTTTATACTCAGTAATAATTATTTCGATGACAGAACAGTTGGTGGCCCTGCCTACCTTGATATCTGCACTTCTGAACAAACCGCTCAATATTTTTCGAAGTGTGGCGCCGTAATTGTGACAAATATTTCGCATAATTTATCAGTGATCTTAATAATAATTTGGTTTCTAGCTTTCATAAAATCTGAAAAAATAGATTCTAAATCATGGCGCAGTTTTCAGCTACGTTCATAAATTTTTCAAGCCTATGTAATGACAAATTTACCGAATGGAATTTATACAATTTATACATGTGTATTGTTACAACAGATAAAAAAATAAAAATTAAAGATTCTAGTAACATTTTAATGATTTGTAAACTTGAGTCTCTATGGTTTTCACAATTCCATATTTGAATAAATGGTACAGATACAGAGATGTGTAGATTCATGCTAAATAAATTGATTATTAATGACAGGAGTGAAATGAAATGTTAAAAATTATCTTATTCTACAGTAAAAAAAAAACAAATTTATTTAAAAGCTTTTAGGTAGATACTCGTTGAATATTTTTTCATATAATATAAATCTGGATCCAGGAAGCATAAAGCATTATGTAAATTTTTAACTTGAATTGTAGATCTATTTGGAAATATTAATGTCACTTTTTGTTTTGATGAGAAAAATTAGATATGTCAAAATAAAAGCCGATATGGGAGAGCCGAGTGATTTTTTAAAAGGTCTTATCTCCACTTTTGACCTTGAAGTAAATTTTTATGGGATTGAATTTCTAATGTTGAAATGTACATCCCAGTGGCGCAAAACATTGTTAAATAGTCTCAATTGATATTCTTATTACTGAAAGTCATTTCAACATGGAAATATGCACTTTTAAAAAGTCACTTCTCATATTATATAACATATTGTAGATAAAAATACTTGCATATTTTTAGCTATTTATAATTTAAATATACTTATAACAATATGGCATGGATTTTTGAAGTAGATAGATAGATAATAATCGTACAAAAAATGCCATTAAGTAAATCATCACTTGATGCTTTATGCCTCTGGAGTACAGAAATTTGACTTACGTTAATTTTTATAAAATAGACACATTCGTTATAAATTTTAAGTAGTCAACAAAAAAAAAAAAGAATAAACACACAATCGAAGTATGTGTAAGACTACATATGGCCATGGTTTTCTTAGGAATGTAAGAGACCGCGGATCGGGAGATTGGTGGATGAAAAAAATCTTTTAAAAATTACCACATTAAGGTCTCCCCGAACCGATGGAATATTGCAAGTCGTGGCGGCGTGTTTATGTGTTCACACCGAGGCAAAGACGTGCGATACGAATTTTGAGAGCGTTGCTGACGCAGATTGAGACTGAGACGGCGGTAATTTTTTACTGGAAAACAAATATATAAAAAAAAATTACAATTTGAAATGCGTCCCAAGTGTGTACTTGCATAATGAATGTGTATTTTTTAATAATCGAAATTTAGTACAATTGCTATAGTTCAGACATGCACAACCTTTTTCTTCCAGTGGGCCGCATACACATTAATTTTAAGGTACACTAAATCAGTGCTTCCCAACTTGGGGGTCCGCGAAAATTTACATTATTTGTGATAATATATGAACATGTGAAACATTTTTTTTCGAGGGTCCGCAGTTTACTGTTTTGAGATTTAGGAGTCCGTGGCATGAAAAAGGTTGGGAAGCACTGCATTAAATCATATTTTACAAGGGGGATACGTTCCATTTAAAACAGCCATGCAAAAAACTGAGTAAATATTATGTGAAAAGTGAAATATAGATAAATGAATAATGCATTACATTGCGGATCAACAACAAATGTTACAGACAAAATGTTGACGCGACAAATGGTTTACAGACAGATGGTTCACAGACAAAATGTTTACAATTACAATTACAATTTTGTGATACGATTGCATTACATAAATGATTATTTATTTAAAAATTACAAAAACTGATTTATTTTAAAATATGACGTTATAAATGTTTTATTGATGTGTAATTCAAAAGTTTAAGCTAATTTTTAAGAATTTGACTTAACATTGGTAGTATTAGGTTGAAAATTTTCATCGGTGAGCCTTAAGGCGGAAACATACTGCCGACACCCGACGCCACGTAAGCGTGTTGGATGAGATCATAGCTACATATTTGCAATTGTATTGTATGGGACAGGAACGCACTGCAAACATCCAACGCGACAAGTGTGCACGGCCTCCATTGGGTGAGACTGCGTCGTGTGGCATGGCGTGGCGTGTTTGCAGTATGTTTCCACCTTTATTCTCCTTCATTAACGAAAAAGCTTAATCATATTTATTTAACCCATTTTTCCCCACTGTTCCAATATTGGAACATTTAATATTTTTACTTCCACTAAATTATGCATGACGCAATGAAAGTTGCGATTGCATCAGTCTCAATCAGTCTACAGCTTGCAAGCGTGGGGATCGTTTTGCGTAATATTTTTCAGGTTTAAACCTGTCGGAGTGAGCAGTGTTTATTTATTTGCATCAATTACGGGTAAATTCAGGCAAAAATAGGTTAATTAAATAAGGCGGAATTTTTTTTTAAATGGACCGCATGTGGCCTGCGTATCGTGGGTTGTGCATCACTGCTATAGTTTATAGTTTAGTATTACCTAAATCAACTTATTACTGATGTCGTAATTAAAAATACATTACATAAAGTTGAATATTTCAAAAATAACTTTTATACTGTTATTTCAACTTAATTGGTAGTACATTTTTTTCAGAAAACCGATGACCCAAAAAGTAATAAAGTAAGGAAAAACCTCATTTTATATTATTTATATAGACAGTCAAAATTTTAATTATTGTTTTACACATGACAGTTGTTAGTATTCAAAAAAAATTTAAACATTTTTCTCAAATCATTTTATAAAATTTTATTTACCGTCTCGTCGAGTGAAAGTTTTAAATTGGTCTCACAAGGAAATATTTAATACAGTCCATTCGTTATCAATTCCAAAGTAACGCCAAAAAGACATAACTGAATTTCAGACAAACGATAGTACAGCAGGGTTTAATTTTAATAAGTGTATTGATTATATACTACAACCAAAAGGGCATTAGTGATTTTTTACGGAGATAATCATTAGTTACAGTTGAGCCCTCGAGAAATGAAGAGAGCCAAGTAGTAAAATGGCAAATCTTTTAAGTACAATCCTGTCTTTCGCTGTGTTTTGGTGGATTGCATATTTTTATTTTAGGGTGATAACACTATTGCAGTGCGTATTTATTTACTGAGGTTACGTCACTTTTACTATAAATCAAGAAATGCAGAATAATGTAACTAGGGATTCTGTGTCGAGACATCCCGGGACAAAAGTCCCTGGACTTGTCGGTTTTTTTGTTGTCTTGAGTCCCTGGACTTTGTTGTAAAATGTCCTGGGAATCGATACTGATTTAAAATGTGCTAATAAATTGTAAATTTTAATTTTTAAAAAAACAATTCTTGTGGTAAAGAAACCCTCAAAAGGACTGATGTGTATTGAATGAAAACAGGTATAAGAGGGGAGCCCCAAGAAAAACATAACTGAATACAAAATATAACTGTAGAAAAACCAAATTACAAAATATTAAAATTAAATGTTCATACCTGATTTTGTTTTATTTACAAATGTTTTTTCACTATAATACAAAGGTACCCATGTCTCAATATGACAAAAAATATTTAAAAGCTGTATTGTGAAGTTACGGTCGTAAATTTACTTCTAACTGCGGCCGGATTCATTGATATTTTTTCAATACTTGTACCGTTACACCCCTTCTTAGTAAAAATCAACCGTAAGCAGTAAGTATATTTCATATATCCATTACATAAGAAAAATAATAATTATTAAACATTGTATTAAAAAAACGCGATTTTTACTAGGCAATGAGTGTATGTAATACATCCATACATACAAATATTTAATTTTAATTAATATATAATTTTATTGAAGGGGAAATAAATGTCTCGAATCCCAGGACTTTGACTTTATCACACCTCGAGTCCCAGGACTTTTGTTCATAGGGTTGATAAGTATAACGCCTCAATTGTTCGACTTATTATAGTGTTATACAAAATGGACCCAAAATCAGTATATAACGCATGAGAAGTGTTACAGATTGATTATATTTGGTTTTGGATTTGAGCTTCAGCTGTTTATCATTGTTTTGAAAAACTGGAATATAAAATTTATCAAAGTATTCAGAAATACAACACTCTTGGTAAATTTTGCACTAATTCCACATTCATCTATTAGGATCTGTACTGGCTTCACTCATCTAGGTCAGTGCTCCGCAACCGCTGTGCTGCGACACACTAGTGTGCTGTGGGGCGTTGCTAAGTGTGCCGCAGCGCATTACTTTAGTGAAGATAAGATCAAATCCCCATCATTGTATAGTTCACTTAGGTCAAAAAACTACTAAAAAAAAAATGTCACTTACACCCATTGGCTTAAAAATTTAACTTTTATTGATAATCAGACAAATGCGGGTTGAAGGATACGAGAGTTAGTGGTTAGTTAATAATATGTAAAGCTACTAACTCTTTAATGCAGTCTCACTTTCGTAAATTTTTAAAATGCAAAATTTTCTTGCGCCCTTATTCCGAGAGTATATTTAATTCTTTTAGTTAATCGAGTATAAATAAACGGCATTTGTTAAAGAAATGCTGTCAATTTCACTGTAAAAGTTCAATGATTAGTATGGATGGTCGTAATAGTAATTTAAAATTATTCAAATAGAACTATCTCCGTGTATTTAGTGGAGTTAACACCGTTTGCAGCGATATATATATATATCGACTGTGGAAAGGATAAAGGACATAAACCACAGTTTTTTCAAAACAGCTTATTTTTGAAAATCACAATGTATGAAATTTGATACACGTTCTATCAAAAGGATGTAAGCTGCAAATGCCGAATTAGTATCTAAATTTAACTTTTAAGTTTGAAAAAAGATGGGCTTGTGAAAATTTAAATCAAGAAAAAAGATTGAAAAAAAAGGTTTTTCCTAGACAATTTCTTTAATTAATATTAGATTATGTCAATTAAACACCAGCTTAGAAGTCTCCGTGCCCTTTAAAATTGTGTATATTTCATAATTTGCATATGGCCCAAAATCATCAAAACACGTTTTTTGCGCTTCCTGTAAAATTTGTTATGTGTGCGGTACGTCCTTTTTCCTTTCTAGAGTCGATATAATATTTTATTTGAGTAATATAAAATTTAAATCATTCAAATTTTGTTCATTCTCACATTTTTTGACAATAATGACTTAGGTTTTGCCTTTCGGCTAAAATCAGGCGTTCGAGTGTACAGATGAACTTTATTCGACGCTTGGTAAATAAGTGTATCGTGTATATACAAGAAATAAATTTATTTATCACCATGTTAAAAGCTATCGATGGCGATATGGATTAATTTTACTAATGGGTTTATTTTAATTACGTTTAATTAGTTGGAAAATAATCATATAAACAAATACAATCTATGCAATGTAATTACATGTGATTAGCATTAAAATATTACAACATGGGAATGTCTACTGATTTATATAGTGGGTACTTTTAACCACTTGAATACCAAGCGGACACAGGTGTACGGAACATATGCAAGCGAACACGGATGTCCAAGACATTTAAAACATCAAATACTTGGGTTTCTAATAGAATATAAGCAATATTTTGATGAATCTGTGTAGTGCCGTCTATACTGAGTCAATATAGGTTTTTAAAATATCGAATTCGAGTGTACATTAGGCAAAATTATTTTTCTCAAAAACACGCAGTATCTCTGGGACATATTAATGATTTATTTGCGCGGTATTCAAACGGTTAATAATTATATAATTTTGTTTGCTGGAAAATTAATAATTATATTCACTTACATATAGGATATGGCAATGGCGAATTGGAAAGATTCACCTGTTATTAGTGACGAAACATGTTGGAATGTAAAATATTTGAACGATTCAAATTTAATATCGAAATTCAACCGAGCGCTTTCAGTCGATATCTTAAATTGAGTAATATAGTTACATTAATAATACTGTAGATAACAGTGTTAATTTATTGAATATACACATTATATTATATAAAAGAACGATTCGGATATAACGTTATTTGCACTTGAAAATGGCGAAACATATTTGATTCACTGAATTAAAAATATTTAAATGCGTCTTATAAACATTATGATAATTTCACACGCAAGGAATGTAATAAAAATTGAACTTTTCATGAAAAATCGAATAACGATGTAATTTAGGACTCTTAATCTCTTGGTGACTTTAACTAAATACAGTAAAAGTCCATTAATTCGAACAACAATATTTCGTAATTCGAAATTTTCATAATTTGCTCGGTCCCAAAATTGACTTTTCAAAGTAAATTCTACCGTTAATTCGAAATATCGCATATTTCGTAATGTTTTTTGTCAAAATGTACTTACGATTTCTAATTCAAAATTTTGGTTGAGGCTCTTGTCACACACTAATGTGGTGAACAGATGATAAATAAGAAAGCACGGACAGAAAACACAAAAAAATCTCAGGGCTGCGTCAAATCGGAACTTGCCAAGCAAATATGCACCTTAAAAATGAACCCTTATGCACCTTAGAAATGTGATTTTACCAAAAAGAGAAAAGTGAGACATGAATATAAAGTGAAGTATCATATGAGAAAGAATCAGTTGTTAATTCGAGCGCTTACATACATTAATTAGTTCAAGCTATCTTTCTCTTGAAAATATCACGTGGTAAAGAACTGTCAAAAACTTTGAATGGTACATTATCCATAAGTGACGTCATTCTATTTTATAGCACGCGCGCAAACAAATACAGTGAATATGTATATACAAATGACTGAAAATCAACTAAGTGACAATTATATAGTGTTTTTTTATTTAGTCAGAACGAAAAAATGGCTGCATTTTTCTAAGCCGTCGGGCAAATGCTGCGAATTTTTTTTTTTTTGTGATCGCGTAATTCAAATTTTTTTGGGAATTCTGGTCCCTTGAATTTCGAATTAACGGACTTTTACTGTTTTGATGTCCATTTGTATTAGCAAAAGTTCACAAATTTCAATAAAATTACTTGATTTCTTATAAAGATAAGATTGAATTTTTACACTTTTTATTGAATTTTTTCTAATAATATATGTAGTTTTAGTAAGACAGTAGAATTTGCAAATTCGACACATTTTCAAAACATAAGGAAATAATTTTATGAGGATATCTATGGATAGCTTTTTAGTGTTACAACATAGCGCCGGTCTAGGAGCGATAATTTTAAATTAAAAAAAGCTTGAAAATCACTGGTTTACCAAAATTAAATGCCCAGAGTGTCACCAAATTTTTTTTTCAAAACAAAAAATCAATTGTTGTTTTTATTACTATGTTCATCTGCAACTCATTCTGCTATTCATTGTCTATGTATGAAATATGAATATTTGAAAACATAAAAATAAGTATACAAGCTGGTCCATGTATGACACTGTTAAGTACTCAAGTGGGCGAAGGTTGAACTAACGTGGTGATGAGTGACATCAGCGATACAGGGGCCGTAGAAATATCAAATCAATAAAAAAACAATTGTTCAACTAAATTCAAATCGTAATAAATCTTATGTATTAAAGTCAAGAGATGGCAGATTTTATGACTATTTGTGACACTGGAGAAGGGTTAAAATGAATGTATTTTCGTCAAAATAAGCAAACAGGAGTAATTAACAATCTAGCAATGAAATACTGGTAAGAGATGACTGTATAATATCGACTGTGGAAAGGAAAAAGGACGCAACCCACAGTTTTTTCAAAACAGCTTTTTTTCGATAATAACAATGTATCAAACTTGATACACATTCTATTAAAAAGATGCAAGCTGCAAATGCCGATTTAGTATCTAAATTTAGCTTTTAAGTTTGAAAAAGATGATCTTGTAAAATATTAAAACCAAGAAAAAAGACTGAAATAATGGTTTTTCCTAAACAATTTCTTTGATTAATATTAGATTATGTCGATTAAACACCAGTTTAGAAGTCTCCATGCACTTCAAGGTTGTGTATAATTCATAATTTGCATATGACTCAAAATCATCAAAACACGTTTTTTGTGCCTCCTGTAAAATTTGATATGTGTGGGCTACGTCCTTTTTCCTTTCCACAGTCGATATAAAACCTGTTTATCTTTTCCCTTTTACCACAAAATAGGTTTGTATTATAAAACGTAATGGTTTTCTTTCCCATCTTTTCCCTTCATTAATAATTGATTTAACAATACAATTTAACTGCTGACTCCATCAGAAATAGTATAAAATTTGAATCATTCAAATTATGTACACTCCCACAGATTTTGTCACTAACGACCCGGGTTTCGCCTTTCGGCATCTTCAGGCGTTCAAGCGCACGGATGAACTTGAACTGACATAATTTGAATGATTCAAATTTAATATTGAAATTCCACCAAGCACCTTCAGTCGAAATCTTAAATTATAGAAATAGTATAGTTCTAGAAACGTGACTAAAAAATTATAATCAGAAGGAATTAGCTGAATATAACAATTAATTGTCGGCATACTGCCAGAAGTAAAAAAAATTGTGTTTTGAGTCATGAATAGATTTAAAACAAGCCGACTCATATTTAAATATTTAAAGAACCATGCTAATTTCGTTTGCAGTTATTACCGGCAGAAACCTTACAGATTTCTTATTTCTACAGATATCCAATGACGATTAAGCGACTAAGCATTTTTGATCAGAAAACTTATTGTCTACAGCCAAGCTGCATTTCAGTTTGCTTCATGATATTTTAGTCGATAAAAGTCGATTATCTCAACATCTTAACCACTTGAATACCAAGCGGACACAGCTGTCCGGAACATATGCAAGCAAACATGGATGTCCAAGACATTTAAAAAATCAAATACTGGGTATTCTAATAGAATATAAGCAATATTTTGATGAGTATGTGAAGTGCCTGAGTCTGAGTCGATATAGGTTTTTAAAATATCGAATTCGAGTGTATATTAGGCAAAATTATTTTTCTTAAAAACACGCAGTATCTCTGGGACATATTAATGATTTATTTGCGCGGTATTCAAGTGGTTAACTTAACGTTTTCTGGCAGTGTACCGACGAAATATTGCTTGGGTGACATTATGTTTGGTAACGGAACTGCAATAAATTATCCAGTCATTCATCTGCAAATGTTAGGTTTGTAATATTACAGCTATAGTAAACTGGCAGTAGATATTTCATTCAGTTTTAAAGTTCTGTTTCGAAACATTTTGGTGCTAGAGATAATAATATATTGTCATTTTTTTTCGTAGAGTTTGGTTACTTTTTAATGGAACATTTGTGAGTGAGTCAGTATGAATCGAAGGGTAATTTGTCGCGCCATTCAAGCCACCGTAAATTAGCCAGACAAATTATTTTTCAATATATATTTTGGTAGTGATATACAGCATGAACTGATGTTAAAAAATATATAAATTTAACATAGCTTGAGTTTTTTAAACGTTGATATTAAATTATTGCCCCTTTTACGGTGATAATATACATGCTATCAAATATACTGTAGCCAATACTTTAGATCTGAGGTATTCATTTATATAATATGATACAAAACAGCCTGCGAAACACAAATACACATTTTTATTCAACATTTGACACATTACCAGAAAGCATAAACTTTTAGACACCGAAATATATATAAAATAGACAATAGATTATGGGTAAATATAAATATTAGGGTAATCATTTTGACTTGAGAAGCCCAGAGCACGGGACTTTCTCCGAGTATCTGATAAATAAGGCTTGCAGTCTCTGCAGCTGAAAAACGTTACAAAATCTCAACTACGCAATTACGCACATCTTTTTAAGGTCACTATTTTCGCCGTCCGACGGATCCGATAGGCCGGGCACCGGCGTCTTGCCGTCCGTGTTCGGAAGGTACGGCTTGTAGTCCAGGCCCGTCCTCTGGTAGAAGAGCATGTAGGCGGAGCTCGGGTCTATCGCCGGCGGGGAGGCGAGGTCCTTGCACGAGCTGTCGTTGTAGCAGTACCATGTCCCGTTCGGGTTCTGTGCGTACGCTACGTAGTGGCCTCCGTTCATCATCCCCGAGTGGCTCTGGAATTGTTTTCAATTGAATAGCAGAGGATATTCTAAGAGTCAAATAAGTAGTTAGAAAAGGGCTCATTTGTTTTCTTTAACTAAACAGATGAGCTCTGAATTTATATATGAATCGTTCATAGGTTCCATTCAAATTTAATATTTTCAATCGATTGGGCATTTAAAAAATATCTATGTGTAGTTTTAGAATGCATATTACTCAAAAATTAATAAACACTAGGTTTCTAATTGTGGGGCTATAATGCAAAACGTACTATTTCCAAAATGAGCGATATTGAGTTAGGGTAATTCAAGCCTAAGGCATTTAATAGAAAATGTCTAAAACACTGTCGTTTTCAAATTGGAAATCATATTTTTATGCAAATGTTATTTTGATTGTGTTATTCGTTATAGTATTTGACTCTACTGAAAAGTTTGAGTTTTGGAAATAGTACGTTTTGCATTATAACCCCACAATTAGTTTCCAATGCCCTTAAAAGGTTTGTCAAATGTGACGGCAACATTTAAAAATTCACTCAAAATCAAAATTTCTCAATTCAATTAGGCAGAAGTAACATTAAAACAGAAGTTTACGGTAATAACAAAAAAATATTCATTTTCAAAAATGCCGAATATTGGGTGAGACGTATATGTACGAGATGGCCAGCAAACAGGGCAAGTCTTACTTGCCTGCTTCAACATTCAGCTTAGACAGTCGATCGGTAGGTGGCAACTGTCAAACGCATACTACAGACCGAGTGTAGAAAGTTCAACAGGACGTTACAACCTTTTCAAACTCAATTATTGTTGTCAGTTCAGAGCAAAAAGGTTTTATTAAGGTTTAAATTAAATATTATTTTAAAATTAGTAAAATAATTATGTTTATACTTGCTCATCATTAAAAGTGCATTTTTTCTTTTCAATTTAAAAATATGATCAGTCAAATATTCAAACGCTAGTATCTCAAAACATGGTAAAGTGCAAATAGAACCTTTTCAAAGTAAGGTAACAATGTGGATAGCGTAATTTTTTTCATCAAAAGTACAAATAAATACAGGCTTTTTTTTATTGGTCAATGGAAACGTGAAATAGTCCGGGAGAACGAGAGATGCACTTACCACTACGCTGTATAGCCGATACTTCAGATCAAACGGATCTTCATCAGGTTTCAACTTATGCTGGTGATAATCCACAAAGTTGTCATCTACGACGGGAGTCTTGATGAGACTAGTCGACTCTAACCGTTCCCGCGTGGACACGACGACGGATCCCTTCCTGTTGCCACTGCCGCGCCTGAACCGCTCCGGAACACTAGATATATCACTCGTGTCTTCGTTGATTTTACTCAGTGTATCCAAACGCTGATCATCTTCGTTGGTGGATCTTTTAGCCAGGTTCGATACGCTGTCAATTTTTCGAGTATCATTTGTCAATTCGCAGCTGCTGTTGATTTCTTCGCTGTCCGATATACAGGAATAGTCAATCTCTTCGATCGACTCGTCATTTTCGTTGGGGGCTCGTAAGAGTTTGTTGGCTCGGTGCAGAGAGAGGTCCGTGTGCCTGAGGATGGTTTCCTGCGGCACGGACGCCAGGAAAGCGGTCGGGTCAAAGTCTTCGTAGGGGAAGTTGACTACTTTTTGTGATTTTATCCATTTGTTGTTAACGTACTGGAACCGTTTCAGATGGATGATCTGTAAGCAAGTGGAACGCGATTTTAGAACTAAATAACGAGCTGTGGTGAGGTGGTGGTTGCGAATTTGTTCAAATAATAGACAAGTCCCTCAGAATAGACCAGGCATGCACAACCTTTTCTTCTAGAGGGGAAGGCCGCATAAAAACAAACAACAGGGAATACATTCCAAGTAAAACCGTTTAATTTTTTTTAACTGAAAATAGATAAATAAATGATAGGTTCCACTAAATTTAACCATGAGGGTTTGAAGGGTTAAATTAATATAAATGCAGCTGTCTTTTTTCTAACGATGGCACAGTAGTTCTCGTAGAACACATTCTATTGTAATTAGACAAGGTTTACAAAAATGTACAGCCATATGAGAGATGGACATTAATTACCAATATAGGAGGCAATCGCCAGATTTGTAGTTTCTTAGTGGCCGGCTGATGGTCACGGCAAATGGCGCACTTGTAGCGTTCTTCCAGCCTCTCCTCTGAGGTGAAGGCTCGCAAACAATGCGACAGTTCAACAGGGGCTGTGTGAAGGCGGCGGCATTCATTTATCGACTTGTGATCGATGTATGCCTGAAAAAATATACATTGAATTAAAATTATCATCAGTCAATTCTTGGTAAAACAATTCACCCGCGTTTTGATGTAAAATTTTAACCCTTATATCCGCGTTGAACGTGTGGTTCTTTGACATTAAGAAGTTGGCAAAAGTAGACGTGTCTTTTTAAATTTAAAAGCGGCCATTCTGAAACTATTGTATTTTTTTATTACCATGTCCGCTCCCAATGTGAAGCATATGCCCTCCTAATGGAGTTTATCTCAACAGAAGTATTTCTACGAGAACCTCTCTTTTTCCACAGAGAGTAGGAATAGAAGGATAGGGCTAGGACAGGACTAGTGGTTAGCTAATTTCTCTCCATACACCCCGTTCATAGGATAGGATGGGAGGGGGGAATTAAAGACATCACATACATCCATGCCTTCGAACAGAAATTCATAAATCGATTAAAAAATCAATTTATAAAACTGTCCGTACTGGGATTCGAGCCCGTGACCTCCGTAACCGAAGCCAACGACGTTGACCACTCGACCACACAGGCGGCAATAATATTTAATGTAGGTGTGGTTTTTCCGATACAGAATTGTGCACAACAATAACATTGCAGTCTTACAAATTGTCCAAATATTTTCAAGCAATACGTATTCACGTTTTCCTACTAAGAAAATGAGTAGAAAATGATATAATATCAGCTGATATATTCTGAAGCACCGTATTAAATTACGTTATCTACGAAATATAACGTTCAACAAAATTGATAACGGTTAACAAAGCTGAATCGTTGACGCACCCTTTCTCTGTTGCTCTGGTATCTCAAATGCAAAGCCGTGGGATCCCAGTCGATGGCAATCAAGGTGTCGCTGCCTTTGTCAGGGAGCTCTGCAAAGTCTAGTCGATCCAGTATGGACTCCTCCGGGCAGCGTTCCGGCCCTTCATCGATTACCGTCTGGTCCGAAAGGCTTTTGATTCCTTTTCCGCCGGGGTATGGCCTGCCCAGCCTGGGCGATGCGGGGGTTGATGTTGGTTGGTGGAGTGTGTCGGTAGCAGCGCTCGGCGTAACTGGCAGTCCTGTAATGAGAGATATACTTGAATGGAATAAAATTTCCCGAGAAACACATGAGGTCAATTTATAACATTTAATACTCATTCTCCAATGTAAGTTAGGATGTTAAAAAAATATTTTATTACCTTAACACTTTATAAGCGGGCGTTTTTTGTGATTAGCGCAAAAATATATTACATTCTTAAAATCAACACAACTTCTAAGACAAACAATATTTTCGGCTGAAATTTTCAAAGAAATCATATGTGACGTTTAATCATTAATAATAAAATGAAAACATTTTGAATACATCATAATTTCACTACTTTTCTAAGCTGAATATAAAAACCTGTTATTAATTTAGTAGATAGCACTCCACTTGTTATCAATATGAAATATTCAAAATATTCTGCATAAAAAATAACATTAATCCATACCATACAATTATATGAATAATAATAGTATAAAATCTTCATTCCTACAAATTTACAATCACTGAAAGTGTGAAATCTGATGCCCTAAATATTCGAGAAACATGTGCGCCTTTTTGAAAAGAATACTATGTGTGAACAAACATTCAGGGCATAATAAATTATGAGGTTTATTGCTTATTGTCAAAAAGGGTCACTTGCCACGGCAGTTATTTTGAAGAAACCATTAAATTATGAGTCAATATACCAACAATACTGACTACGCGATAAACGTATTTTTACGTGTCCCGCCTATAATGTGTAAACAGCTTATGTTATATATGATTCTATAATGCTTCCAAAACTGATTATTATTGACTAGTATTGTAAAAACAATGATCGAACATATTACCGTCGAGATTGAAGAGCAGTGGTTCATCGGTGCAAGGAAGAGCGCATCCTCGACAGAATCTGGTCCAAGGGCAGACTGCGCAACGGCCGCCCCCTCGGCTCACCACACGGAGCGTGAACGGGAATGTGTAACCTAGGCTGTCATCGCTGAAACAATATTATAAGCATCTTGGGACTCCATTTAAAATCAATACAGAAAAAGAATTTTGTCCTTTTTGTTACTTCGTGGACAACGGTGTTTGGTGTTACTTCTATTCAGTAGCAGCGGCTAAGGTCTCGAGTCTCCTGAAAGACACATTGACCTTAAGACCGCGGCTGACTGCTATATTCCGATGTGACATGGCTCGGGCGTGGATATCTGCAATAGCACCTGTGAGCATTGCACAGAGTACAGTAAAACCCCCATTTACACTAAAGTCGGGACCGTGTAATTTAGGGTAGTGTAGTTGGGGGAGTGAATCTCATACAAAATTAGGAATTTGGTTTTTTTCGCAAAAAATGCAAAACTAAGATTTCCCATAGTTTTGCAAAAAAAAAAATATGGACAAAATATTTAGTTACTAAGTGATATTTTAGTATGCAAAGCGCGCCAAAATCCAACACATTGAACATGGGTGTCCAACCGGTAGATCGTGATCGACCGGTCGATCCCAAAAGCTTTCGTGAATTTTGAAAAAATATATAATTTAAATATAAAATATACAAAAATACCAAAATTGAATTATTTTGTAAGCAAATACCTATCTAATGATATGTATTTCGCATTTAAAATAAAAAATTCTATGTTTGAAGAAGGGAAAAAACCCTAAATAAAATTTCTTGTAAGAATCATGTTAGAAGTTGACCGCGAGAAAACTTAAGATGGAAAAGTCGATCCCAGGGCAAAAAAGGTTGGACACCCTTGACAAAGACAGTCGCTCGGCTATACGTGTATAGCCTGGCACGCATTGAATACACAGACACTAGCCAACATTTGACTGAATGCACCGCACAGACGACCGTCTCATAGTAACGACAATGGAATGCGACAGTGCAATTGGGGGATTTGCGACGAATATTTCAAGCCACAGCGTAATTTGGGGTAGTGTAATTGGGGGTTCCACTGTATTGAGTTTTATTTCTCAGCTATTATAGCTGTTTTAGAGCTGAAAGCACCTGACTACGGTAGTGAATATTTTATATTATCAATGACATCTATTGAATTTACAAGAAAATATAACCACACAGACTAAAATATCATTTTCGTTAAACCCTACCAAAAACGTCAACAAAATGCCAGTTATAATAGCTAAAAATATAATGAGAAGTTTTTAAGTCATGGCAATTTATTCAATTTATTGTTTTAACCCATTTCACATGGATTAATTGATATATTATTAATTGATCAATTGAACAAAAGTAAATGAAGATTTTGCTGTATTTATCTTTTTTCAAAATAGTTACGACACAATAAATAATTTCAATTAACAAATGATATTAAAAAATACCCAACTAACCAATCAGTGGCGTGATTGGCCTGGTCGGGCGGCACCGGCGGAGGCGCACTCAGCAGCCTCTCCACCTGCCTCCAGACGCCCGAATACAGACTCCGTCCACTGGATCCGCAGCGAGCCTCCACCACTAGCGGACACCCAAAGACTTCCCATCGCCTCTTATGCTGCGACAAGAAATACAGCTCCTGCCTCGATTGCTTCCGGTGCACGGCCATCAAGAAGCACTTCTTCGACATCCTTTTACCGCTAGTGTCGCCCATCTGGGATAATCTAGACGACGAATTGACACCGGTCAACTCCGGTTTTAGCTCGTTCCTCCGAATCGTATCCTGAGGTACGCCTTTTACGCTGCTACTATCGTTCTTTTTAGGAGCCGTCTCGCTACTGAACACAAGCGCTTCGTCTCTCGATAGAGTTTTTGTCAACACCCTGCCATGGTTACTTCCCAAGTCTCCGTTTTTAATAAACTTCATCTTGGCGTTGGGGCTGTTGGTTTTATTAGCCATGTCTCGCACGATAGGCAGGGGAGATCCCCGCGGACTGTACTTCCGTTGAGCGACATCGTAATTTGCCAGACCTTTGGTGTCCGTTGTTTTCGTGATTGTATTCTCGTTGCTGGAGCTAGGCGTGGACTTTCCTTGTATAGACATGTAACCCGTTGTTCCGTCGCTGTTAACGGACTTCATGTTCTTTGCATTGTGGAAGTTATTGGCTGTGGAACTGTCGCAGCTATCGCTTGAAGAAGAGAGTCGCTGAAATTTGAAAATAATGTACAACTCGATTCGCAAACGTTCAAATAAAATTATATTAACAAACACCGCATATGAAAAACATCAACAGTTAATTTAGTCGTCTGGTATCAGAAGCAGAACTGTTCCATACAGTATGTATGGAACAGTTCTGATTTTGATACCAGACGACTCAATTGTGAGTTCTTTTTTCATATCAGAAGATACATTTCTAAATAATGTTAAAAAATATACACCACGACATAGACAAAGCACGACAGACAACCCGACAAGATGTTTGGCCTATACTATTAGGTTTTAAAAATAAAACATTTTTTTTTATTAAATCGGTTTGTTAGAACTCGATTATAATAGTATAAAAAAGCAATGCATTAAATTAAAAAAATACCCAACAATAATATGTAATCACTTGGTGGAAAGGCATTATATTTAAAAAAAAAAATACAATAAACAAATAATATGAAAAGTGAATTTCAATTTATCGTTCTGCTGGCAAAAATGTAGGCATAAAATCAAATGTGCAATTTCATTTTTACTTGAAGTGGATGATGATTAATCTTATTCTGATAATACTCAATAAGGTTAAGAAACACTGCTTCAGTAGATCAGTCAGTGGCCATTAAGATACGTTGGAAACTGTTACTGATGCCTTCGAAAGCTTCAATATTGCTGGTCTCATATTAATAACAATAGAAAGAACTCGGCAAAACTAAGGATTGCTCACATGACCTGCTAGGAAGCGAAATAATTGGCGAATGACTGGAGGCATCGCTTGGTGGATATATAGAAAAATAAACGATTCACTGATTCTACCATAATTGTGCTCATATGTCGTAACATGGTAATAAAATACATAATTACGCAAAAACTACAACCTTAAACAATAATCAAGCAACTGCTCTTTTCTCTACAAAATAATGTTCAAATATACACAAGTCCAAAAACATCTATTATTACAAAATAAACCAATTTTTTTTTGGAAATTCACATCTCTCTTTCAGCTCAACACAATAATGTAAGTATTGAAATTGTGAATTTAAATTGTGGTTAAATCATACTCGAATATCTTAATATTTCGTTATGATTTCTGGAGACTATAAATTATAAAATAGCAATTGTGAATATGTTGTATTGGGTGAGGGATATTAAAAGGAGACAATGAATTTCCCAACTAATCATTTATGTCTAATTATTTTCAAAATGACAACAGAAAAAAAGTGAAAGTGTTTACAACAAAATTACAAAGATCTATCTACGAGTGTCGTATAGGTTACTATTCAACAATAAAAATTGGGGTTTGATATTAAATCACTCGGTAAAAGTGCTTTGAAAATGTGTCTTTTTCTTGTGGTGTTGCATTAAAAGCATGAATTTGTGTCGTGGTAAAACGAAACAAAAAATGTATGTGTTGTGGGTTAGAACATTGGTACACTTCAATTTTAAATAAACAGTCTATTTTTCAGTATAACGTGTTGTAGGTTAGAATGTTGTAGTACTAATTGATTTAACTACTACACTTACGTTTTATATCAAAATTGTTTAACAATGTTATCGAATATTTTTTTAAAAAATTATATATATTGTGGGTTAGATTGTTATTGCGTTGGTTGTTTCTGTTTAGTATTAAATATTTGAAATTTGGATTCTGTGCATTACGCTGTTATTGGATATTTAGTTTGGCCATCAAGTTAAAGTATATCGACATTTTAATTCATTCACAAGTGTAATATACATTATTTACAAATGCTGGTTACACCATTGTTGCATTGGCATAAATCAAAACAGCTCTCATTGCTATAAGCGATTGATTTAAATTTTTTATACAAATACTGTTACGACTCAATAATCTATTATATTTTAATAGCTTAGCATTATAATTTCAAGCGTTTGAGTATAGTCGAACCTCTATATTCATCGTTCTATCGATTCCTGATGGCTTAACGAATATATAATAAGATGAATAGAGAAGTAATTTTTCCCATAAGAAATAACTGAAATTCAAATAATCTGTTCCCAGCCACTAAAATTGGTACAAAAATAAAAATAAACTATCTCTCTATTGCACTAAATAGATATATTATTTTTTAGAAGAAGAGTTGCTACCGATTAAAACATCAGATAATTCCAATTCTGAGCAAGGGGTCTGTTTTTCCGATGATTCAGTACCACTCAATTTAACAAATAAATTGTCAAATATTGTCTATTGTTGTCTGCTTTTTAAAACCATCCGGAGGTTATTAGTCACATTATCGTTGAATGCATTTATATTTTGGTTGACTATAGCACATACAGAACTTTGGCTCAATCAGAGAGCAATTGAGTCATTTGGTATCAAAAGCAGAACTGTTCCATATATGATGTATGACAGTTCTGCTTTTGATACCAGACGACTCAATTCATCAATGTAGACTACTATAGTAATGCAGCAGACTGTTAAACTACAGTCAGCCACACGGCTAGCTGATTGGCGAGCGATTGTAGCGCCAGCGACAAATATAGAGGTTCCACTGTATTTCAATAATCATTAAAAATAAATACCAGTGTAGGTACAAGCTGTTATAAGGTACATAGTTTAACTATGCAATAAAAGAGAAAAATCAAAGACATTGGTGATCATACTGTTATGTAGATAGATCATTTTAACACAATGTTGGTTAGACCGTTGTTGCTCTGGTAATTTTCATTTACAGTCTTCAGGTAAATTTGATTCAGAGCATATAACATAATTACAAATGTTCACAAATAATTATTACACAATTGAATCGTCACCTGCGATCTTGAGAGAATTTAAATATTGTAGGTATCTCACTTTATACTGTCATTGTTCTGATTAAAAACGTTATGTTTTAATTAATGCTATAATAGTGTAAATGTATTTTGAGCTAGGATTACATATGAATCTAGTTTTAAGATTCTTATCTTTATTAATTTACTGTTTTTTTATATTTCTCACTATTAAGGTATTCACTGTCAATTTTTGGTGGATAGGCAATACATTTAAAAACAATAAAACACTTTTCTACTTATTCCACATAATTTAATTTAGATCAGGGCTGATTTCGCGAATGAGTGTTTGTTTTTCAAAATGATTGTGTTAAAAGACACTAAAAATTTGAATTGATTTGCCAGAGTTAGAAAAAGGAAAGTCAATATAAATATTTTTAAACTTAAATTTTAGTCAGAACGTTGATAATGTTCTGTTTCATCAATATAAACATTGAATCGTGCAGCAAGATCTTATAATAATAAATTCTGTGCACTTTTTAATGTCATATACGAAGCATCGGTTCAATCTCAAGATTTCAGGCTTTCAGTAATCAGAAAGTTTATTTACATAAAAGATCCATTATATTTATTAAACCAAGACTTTGAGAAATTTATTTCTCATTCCCAAATATTTCCAAAAAATCTACCACCTCATACAAGTATCAAAAAGCAAAATTTTCACCCTCCGTCAACTAACCCAGTAAGTTTTTTTAAGTAGCATATTATTCAACTCAAATTTGACTTAAGATTCGTAAATTACCCGACATTGATGAAAATCCGGCGCTGAATGAAGGGCTTCTAACGATTCCTTACAACAGGAGTAATCATGGAGTTATTAAAGGCACAGATAAAAAAAGTTGAATAATTCTCGAAGAACAGAAAACAAATTTAGAATTTGGCCTAAATTTGCTCTGCTCACATAGGACACTATTTCACTGTACATGAACAAAGATCATAGATTGGGCATTTTGTACTTATTGACTTGGGTCTATTGTACAATATTTGTTAAAAATTATCTAGTATTCATTAAAACGATTTTTTTATTTATAAGTTCTTTTGGTGCATATAAGTTTTTATGCTTTGATAGTTTGTTTTCTTCAAATCGAATTTCTCAATACATCAGCAGGTATGTCAAGATTCATTTAAATACTGATTTTAAGGCATTGGTTATTCACCACCAATCGTAAAACAGAGTGTCATAATTAAATGCCACAAAAAACACAGTAGTATTGTGCTTTATAAATGATTGAGGTTTTTTTCTACTTTACATAATCGAAATCAATGCCCTTTCAAAGTATTCTTACATGAAATGTGTGATATGTCCTAATTGGTAAATGTTTTCTTTTTAAATAATTTCATGTCTGTAATTTGAGTATCTAAATAATATATTAAATGAATCGTTCAAATGCAAATTACCACTTTGGCCGCTAAAGAAACAATCGAGTTATGTATCATAACTGAGTGAGATTATGTAAAAAGGAACTAACTCACAATTTGGACGAGATGTGAAATATAATGTTTTTTTCCTTCATCGATGGCAATTAGTTTACTCCTTTCAACACGGACCAATCTCGTAAAAAAAAATCCCTTATCTATGTACCCTATATTGAATTTCAATATAAAGCAGCCAATGGCAACATTTAAAAAAAAATCAAAGCTTCTTTAAATTACTTCCGCCTCTACAGGACAAGGTAAAATAATTGATTATAAGCAGTACTTTTTAGTTATGAGATTAAATTTTATAAAAAGATTTCAAGCATCGTTCAATTTCTATATCCAAATGTATGGTTAGTTCTTTCTTTCATAAGAAGCTTTTTTGTCTCTTTTGCTAAGCGGCAGTTTTACTTTTGAATGCCTCACACGTGAGGGTGATAGCGAGGGGGTGGGTGAGTGAGTGAGAGGTATGATAAATACCTTGAAGCAGAAAAGAGCAGGCATGCACAAGGAGGAAGAGTTGGGTCTTCTTACCTCCGTGGGGGGAACTCCGACAAGCGCTTTTCCGTCTGCAATAAGAATAAAATATGTTACGTAAATTGCCTTAAATACTTTGGCGGACACAATTTTCATTAGACAGTTCGCGACCGAGTACTACAAGGTTCTATCTGAAAAAATTTGACGAAACAGAAGTAACAATGCAGCAGTCTTTAAAGTACCATTATTGGTATACATCGTTATTTTTGTTTCATCAAAATTTTTCACATAGAACCTTATGGTACTCGGGTAGCAAATTATCACGTTGATGTAATATGACAAAATGTCTACATATGTTGTAGGTGTTTTCCTGTATTATGACACATCGTCGAAGATGTGACGTTTGTACTTTTGTATCACAGAGCACGTACATTTTTGACACTGATGAGTTCAAATCCAAGTCGAAACAAAAATTTAATAAGAAATAAAATATCAAAAACTCTGGTGAGCTTTACATGTAACGGTTAAAATATGCACTTAAGTCAATGTATCAATTGACTATTCAGTTGTCCATTATGGCCAGTTAACAGTATTCACGAGAGGACAAATGAATGTGTGCATTAACTACAGACGTAGTTAGATTGTTCACAAACTTAAAAATAGTCACGCGTGCATTCATAGTGTTTGGCAGTCACTCTGTACTGCTGTGAGGGTGCAATTATGCTGTTGTGTGCAAGCACAAAACCTCGAAAATTTCAACGCATTGTTGTCGTTCTCGCCATATTTCTATTCAATATATCTAACCTAAGCCGTAATTTATACTTTTACTTAGTGGCAGCCGGTCAATGTGGCATTGGATCAATGCTCCCCTTGTATATGCAGGGGCGGTTTCATGAAATAATATTCAAATATAACATTTATACCATTCACTCATTTTAAATTATTCATGTATTTAATGTCTATAATAAATATCAAAAATTGACTATAATAAAATAAATATATATTTTTTTATTATAGTCAATTTTTCAAGTCAAGTTTGCGTGCCCACACAGGTGGCTCGTCCTTACTACTGTCCGTACACAATATTACACGGTAATAAAAGGATGAGCATGACCATATAGTCAGTCATGCGGGGTTTCTATACGACTTTGCGTTTTTTTTTTTTTTAATTTTTGTTAGGAATAAAAGTTATCCATGACTTCAATATGGTTTAGAAAATATTTTTTTTATCGAAAAAGGCTATCGTCTCTGGAGGGTTAAATTAATTAAACCGACGATGAAAAATGCTCACCTATCAATTCTTCATCATTATTGGCCCCGGAGGCGTCTCCGCGAGCGTTCACGTCATCCGGAATGCCAATAATGTCTTCCTCGCCCTCATCCGCGAACTCCTCGTCTTCGTCGGGCAGTTCGTAGGCCAGCAGCCTTCCCGCGCTGTCAGCCTTCACTCGGTTGTTGTCGCTGGGAGACTTGAATCCGAACGCGGAGCACCCTCCTTCGGCCAACAGCAGGCGGCTAGGCGCCACGCTGCACATGGGCGACAGGTGCAGTTTCAGGTTGCGGTAGTTGTCTTCGGAGTTCAGTCTGATGCCATACTTTGTCGGGACCGATCCGTCCAGGAGGATGACTGGAATGATTGGTAGTGATGACATAATTTTATCCAAAACATAATTATATTGTTGATATTCAGGGGCCTCTCGAGATGTTTCCACGACAATCCAGTGGTAAGAGCTCTGCTCAGCGATAATAACGTTCTCGGTTTATTATATTTTACATTCTGGTAATTTAGAGCTGGGCGTCAGATATTTAGTGTTTATATGAAAAGATTGATATTTAGATTGGACTGTATTTTAACCTTAACAGCTTAACGACCGCGGATGCGTATTTGAGTCTATGAAAAACAAAGGCTGCTGGCCGGCGGACATATATGCTTATAGGCGAAGTATCTGGAAGCTAATAAAATTAAATTTGGTAAAGATATCTTAATTGGTTTACAAATTATGGTGAATTTAGTAAAATTACAATTTTTGCGAATTTTTCGCAAAATTGCCCGGCCGCCAAATAAAATTCTATAAAAAAAATGTGCGATTGTTAAGCTCAGTTTTATCTTGACAGACAAACCTAACCTAACCTTACCACATTTTTACAATCACGGGCTATTGACCAAATTTGAAAGAAGTCATAACCTTGCTTTAAATATATAATTTTTAATCCATGCCCGGTCCCAATATGAAGCATATGGCTTCCTAATTCAAATCTCCCAACAAAAGTCAACTTGCCACACTTTATGGTGTCGTCAAAAAGCTCGGCACTTGCTTGAAACAAGTATATTATTATGATGTACAATCAATAAATAAAAAATAGCTTTGAATCTGAAATTGGTACTGGAAAATGGTAAATTTGTCAAAACAAGTGTTTTTGGGGTAAAAAAAAAACAGATCTAACGCAATATAAAATTAAACTTCATAACATTGTTATTCCACTTGCTGTGTTACAAACTGTGACACGTGTCTTGCCTCTTTAATAAGCATCATCATTTGTAACATAACAAACGGTGTATCAAGTTAAATTTTATATTAAAAATTAAGTTTCGCAAAGTTACTGCAAAGTCCATTGAAGATATTCATTTAACTTAATTTGTTTGAATAAACTTGTTATTATTTGAATTTGATATTTCGATCAATAAATTATAAATGAAAGATACATCATACGTTCAAATGAACATACCCAATACTTCGACAAGGATGTAGCTCTCCATTGGCAGAGGCAGACTGAGCATATTGAACGGATCGAATCTGACCGATTCGTGACCACATGATGCGCACGTCACCTGAAATTTCAAACCATATATTAACTCATCGACTCTAAAGTGGGTTGAATTGTGTAATTGGCCACAACTAGACACTTTTTCTTCAGCAGGTTTCTCTTCCGCTAGAAAACGAGCGCTGAGGATAGAGCTGGTCAGAGGAGGTCAATGCTCGATTTGAGTTACAAAATCATTGTAAAAGATATTACAGAGGAAATGTCACAAAACAATAACTTCATATCAGTCAACGAAACAATTTAACGGTAAAAAAAACATGAGATTGGACATCTTCAATCATACATTAAATATTGTAAAAATTCTCAAGGCATAGATCAATGTTCCCTTTAAGCCGAAGAGTTAGCCGCGCGGAAATTTCAAAGGCTGCGGGGACCGATCAAATATTAATTGACCAACTGTCTTGTAGTGCGCGCCAACCCAGAATGAGTGCACGGGGGCTTCCCAACTGCTGCGTGGCCGCGCAGCTTAGAGGGTATGTTAGTATAGATAGTTCTATTGAGTATATTCTGTAGCCCTTTGTTGGTCTGTAAATGTTACAACAGATAATCAAATCAACTTTACCTTTGATTTCAGTTGACCATAGAACAGTTCGGTGATGATGGACTGGTTCCTGGCTGTGTGCTGCTCCCAGGCTTCCTGGGCAACTTCCTGGGAATAAAAAAAATGGATTGTGATTCAAAACTGGGATTCGAAACAAACTCAATTGGATCAATCTACATCAAAATGTGTGTCTCGATATATTGCATTTCAGGTAATTCGTCATGTTGATTTACCTGATCTGGCCGACCGTCCGAATCTCTGAGTTCAGCGTAAGGCATCCCGATAGGCGGTATCCTGTTAAGGTCCTCGTGGAGGGCGTCCAGCAACCACGCCAGGAGCTCTTGCGAGTCGTGTTGCCCCCCTCCGCCGAAACGGGACGCATGGCGAGCCACACACCAGCGCACGCGGATCGGCGCCACTGATCTGGCGCCAGAGCTCCAGACCTGCAATCAACATGATAATTAAGACTAACATCCATATTACTCGATCCAAGTTATGGGGTGACAATGGTATATTTTGTCTATATAAAAAAAATGATTATATGCATTGCCTTTTTTTATCCATGTTCGCTCCCAATGTGGAGCATACGGCCTCCTAATGGAGGTATCTCAACAGTAGTTTTTTTTTTTACTTCACTGTGATTTTACCGGGAATCGAACCTAGACCTGCGTGATCGGTAAAGCAAGCTCTAACCAACTGGGCCACAGCAGACGACAAATATACATTGACACAACCTAATAATGTAACACAAAAATGAACATTGAAAACCTTTTTTACAATACAAATTTGAAGAAAAATTATACATAGTGTTCTCAGACTCGGATTGCAGTGTAGCAAAGATCTACCATGACAATCCAGTATGTGTGCAGTAGCAAGCGTACCGTATTCCTTACAAAAGCAGCCAGAAGACAGATTCTGAGAGCTTTAAAATAGGACCGAATTCAATTTTGTATTTCCCGTGCTTCATTACATTTCTAGCCTGTATGAATGACTATATGACCAAAGTTAAAAGCTTTACTTTATATTTGTCTTTTGATGTAACCACACTTGTGTTGCCTCTCATCTCACATTGGTATTTGCAAGATTAATAATGTAATTGTACCTGTTTGCATAGCTCTCCGTATCTCTGAGCCAAAGCTCCGCCAGTCCCATGAGGATTATCAAGGTTCAGCTCATAGAGATGCATTTCGTGGGTGAAATACATCGTCAGTGGACCGGTGTTCCAAACCTGCGGCAAAAAGACAGTTCAAAACAATTACAAAAGAAGAACACTATACAGTGGAAACCCCAATTACACTAACCCAAATTAAGCGCTGGCTTTTGAAATATTTGCCGCAAATCCCCCCACTGAAAGGTCGCATTCCATTATCGTTGCTACGAGACGGTTGTCTGTGCGGCGCATGCAGTCAAATGTTGTCTGGCGTCTGTGTATTCAACAAGTGCCAGGCTAAACACGTATAGCTGGGCGACTGTTGGTGTGTTGGATTTTGGCGTGCTTTGCATTTTATCACTCAGTAACTAAATATTTCGTCCATACTTTTTTCACTTTTAAGGTGTTTACTGTCAATACTTGGTGGAATGGCATTATAATAAAAATAATAAAAGATTTTTAGTACTTATTCCACTTAAAAATTTATTTTATCAGGACCGGTTTCGCTCCTCGCGAGCATTATCAACTAATAAGAAAAATAAATTAAACAGTGCTATTTATACAAGTTAAATTGAAATAAAAAGATGTAAGCAACTACTAACAATGAAAAGAATTTACAAATTACATTATAATTACACAAAATTAAAATGCTTAACACCTATAACATACAATTAAAAAATCATTAATAAGTATAAATATATAAGTAAAAATATATAAGTAAAAATAAGTGGCAAATGATGGCCAAACCGGTCCTGATCAAATAAATTTTAAGTGGAAAAAGTACTAAAAATCTTTTATTATTTTTAAAATATTTTTTTTTTCAAAACTAAGGGAAATCTTAGTTTTGCATTTTTTGCGGAAAAAATCAAATCCCTAATTTTGTATGAGATTCACTCCCCCAATTACACTACCCCGAATTACACTTTCCCGACTTTAGTGTAAATGGGGGTTTCACTGTACATTACTGTACATTCCACCACAAATTCATATTAAAGATTCAAAATGTAGGTGCACTCACAGCTTGCAGGGCAGCATTCATGAAGCAGGTGTTGCCCAGATTGTTTAAGCCTGTGGCCCCCGCTGGATGTAGAGCACTCACTCCTGAACCGACGAGTAGGCCCCGATTCTCCACAGCCTGACGACTAAAACAATGAACACTTTTTAGGTACTTTCATGATCTGAATACATATACATAGATGTGTCGCCCGGTGTTGTCTAGCTGCTTAGAGGTTGAGTTTATCTCGTATGATCTTAAAACATATAAATATTTGGCGCATTGGATTTAGCTGTAATGTCAAATATTAAAAAAAAAATATATATAAAATAAAAATAATTAGCTTGTCTTAGAAATAAATTTGTTTTTTCAATCTTTTCAAGTTTCTTCTTAACCGGATGGCTGCCACAAGCATCTTAAGACGCGAACATTTCCGTGAACGGTACGCCAATCATACATAAAATGACGTCTTCGGACGCACGCTTTCAACGGGATTTTACTAACGTAAATCAATTATGTTAAACATACAACTGTGTCGAACACACAACGACATCTATTGGGAATATCGTCCTATACTCACAATTGAAAAGTTTTCGTTTTTACTACTTGAAATGTAATTTGAAATAAGTCTGTCTCCGAGTATGAAGATAGCGCAAAATTCAGGGGTGGCAGTCATATTATCACAGTTTATACTACGGGCTTCCCCGTATTCCCGGGAAAATATTAATTTCTGTTCATGTTTGGCGTATATAATATATATTTAGTTCGCGTATTTTCTATGACAAAATTTGTGACAACCCTGATGTGTCATAAACATTTTAACATTGTTATTATGTATAAATGGCGGCACAATCGCATCGTCATCGGCGCACTCTTCATTTATTTGGTAAGTTTTAACAAATAAACTTTAAAACATTTTCAAAAACGATAAATTAAAAAATATATATAATTGCAATTAAACTCGTGGCGTGCGAGGTACCGCCATACATACACCTGCTGGCAGTTAAAAGGTTAAATCATCATTGAATTTTAACATTAATTATATAAAGTTGTCGTTTTTTTAATATTTTTAAGATCATACCTAAAAATTTACAACAAATAATAAATGTTTTAAATTAATATCTGCTGAAAAACGTTTTTTGGCTTTTGTAGATAATGTTCATCTATGAATCATCCTGAAATTTATCTAACCGATAATTGACAGTGAACACCCTAAAAGTGATTTATCTAACCCTTTAAAATGTACCACTGCATGGTTGCGGCTATATATTGAACAAAATCAAACCAATTTTTTTTTAATAAACCTTCAGCTATACAATATCCATTTCTATTTGATGTTCTTCCTGGAACCATTGCCAATAGTATTATGAAGAAATAATTAAGCCAAAATAAGTTTAGCAAAAGAGATGACGCAAAATTTTGCTGCAACCATAGCGCAAATGATTAAGCAATATCAATATTTTCACTTGTTTAGGTTGTATCTTTGTTATTCCATCGATCACTGATTGAGTAACAATAAATGATCTTCTTCATAAGAACGTAAGGTTGTTTATTTATACAGTAAACGTAGATTTCTTACGATACCTCACCTTATGATAGTTATTCTGAGGATGCTTCTCAAAGAGGCGAAACATGTGTCACATCAGTGGAAGAACATACTAATCAATTTTCAATTAATATGTAAAAGTTTGCGCAGTTAGATCATGAATTTATTATATGAATAAAGATACAGATGAATTCCAGGCAACAGGCATTAAAGTGAATTGTTAAATTGAAGATAATACAAAAACAATTATACCTCAGAGCCCTCAACTCCTCCGGCCAGGTGAGATCCTTATTCCTCACTTCCACGAGCACGCGTTGCCCGTCGGCTGCATTCAGCTCACTCAGAGTCTTCGATTCATCTTCTAGAAGTTCTCCGGCGGATCCACCGATCGATGTCCCCGAGCCGGCGGGCACCATCCACAGGCGCACGTCCTCTCGGGCCAGGTGTAACTGGCTGCAGATAAATTCGCACACCTGGAAAGTTTAATTATTCAATCAAAATAGTGCGTCGGCATGAGGTCTTTTGTAACAAACTGTCACGATTAACACAAGCTCGTCAAGTAACATGTTGTAAAGCATATTTATTTCATTACAATCACTATAATACATATAGCGAGTAGACATTATTAACACTTACAGTACTGAGACTGGAAAAATAAAAGTCATCCGAAGGGGGATCGTCTAGAGACCCCAGTGATATTAGCTTTATTCTTATGAATTTCAATGAAAAAAATAATTTAAGGGCTTTAAAATATCGTTCTACATTATTCCTTATACATTTTTCTATAAAAATCTTTGTTTTTTTTATAAATACTCATATTTTAAGTTGCGCGTAAAAAAGACGTCATCCCAGCACACATATGAAATCACAACTGACGAAATTTAGCCGACCAATTATTGCGAATGCTATTTCCCGCGCGACCGCTTATCGCGCCTTCTCACGTTGCCAGAACTTATATAAAATGATGCACCGACTTATTTTCTTTATTATTCAATAGAGATGTAACTAGCGATCGAATATTTTTTTTTCTTCTGCAAAAGGTCCAAAAAACTATGATTTAAGAATACCTAAATTATAAACATTGTATGACTCGTATCAAAATAGATATTTAAGATAATGTGGCTATTGGGGTCGAATTTCTTGCAGTTATGCAGGCATTTGACAAAGCATCTATAACAGTGAACATAGCCGCAATTATTACATTTAAGTTATATCAATCGTAAAGACCAAGCACATAAATCATGTTATTAGTTTATATGCTTAAATAAACTTGAGAATAACCCCCCCTGGTGACAAATCATTCAAATTACCAGGCCTTTCCTGCAACATTATACCTGAAGATGAGACGAGCTCAGCTCATTGCTCAGCATTTATTTTTAATTTTTTATAATCCATACCTGTCTGACAGTAGACAACCGTGAGAACGCAGCTGTGTACGCGAGGTATCTGTTGGGTGTAGCTGGAGTGGAGTTTGGGTACGAGGCCATTCCGACACTCGATAGCGCCGCAGCTCCGTACCCTCCCACCATTCCAGACCAAGAAGATCCTGACGCAGTGGCTGGAAAAGTAATTGAATTTTTAACATTTTTTTGTACAGTAAAAAATGGACATTGTTTCAAAGACTCCAATTGATATTTGTTAGCTGGTTCAACATTTTACAACATTTCAGAGTACCGATTTATCAATGCTAACATCACAAAATCAATAAAAAAACAATTGTTCAACTAAATTCAAATCGTAATAAATGTTATGTATTAAAGTCAAGAGATGGCAGATTTTATGACTATTTGTGACACTGGAGAAGGGTTAAAATGAATGTATTTTTGTCAAAGTAAGCAAACAGGAGTAATAAACAATCTAGCAATGAAATACTGGTAAGAGATGACTATAATATCGACTGTGGAAAGGAAAAAAGACGCAGCCCACAGTTTTTTCAAAAGAGCTTTTTTTTCGATAATCACAATGTATCCAATTTGACACACGTTCTATCAAATGGATGTAAGCTGCAAATGCCGAATTAGTATGTAAATTTAGCTTTTAAGTTTGAAAAAAAATACTGTGAAAATTGAAAAAAAGGTCTCTGTGCACTAGACAATTTCTTAAATTAATATTAGATTATGTCAATTAAACACCAGTTTAGAAGTCTCTGTCTACTTCAAAGTTGTGTTTATTTCATAATTTGCATATGGCCCAAAATCACCAAAACACGTTTGCGCCTCCTGTAAAATTCGATATGTGTGGGTTACGTCCTTTTCCCTTTCCACAGTCGATATGAATTTTCATTAGTGTGGAGAAAAAGTTTGCGCTGAAGGATCGGAGCTGTGGGACATTAGGCAAGAGCCTGGGTTATTTTTTCCAAATATTATTGAAGCCCACTTTTTCCCAGAGTTATTCAACATTAACCTTTTGGCTGCTGTAGAAAAAAATACGTTTGTATCTAGCACACCGGCTATACTATGCAATTTTTAATTATATATTAGTATTAGTTTATATGTTTTTCATGCAACGGATTCTTTCACAAAAGGGCTAATGTAAATTTAACTGATTTCAATAAAGAAGAACTTTAATACAAATATTCACTAAGATGATTGATTGCATTATTCCACATACTGTTATTATTGATGGGTTCCGGGGCATTGTGTCGGAGCAGTCTCAGGATTCTCGGATACAATTCCAGCTCAACGTCATCAGAGCTCGGTGGTTTGATTACCTGGGGTAAAAATGATAATTATTAACTTGGTAAAGATCACTTATATCAGCAATGCACAACCTATTTACAACAGTAATTATAGCAGACCCGCCACAGAGGTTATCTTATCTCATCCCCAGAATTATTCCCTGCCATTGAAAATCACTTTGCTTCCTCTTAAATTATGGTAGCATCTTGATACACGTTCCATCAAAAGGATGTAAACTGCAAATGCCAAATCAGTATCTAAATTTAACTTTTAAGTTTAAAAAAAGATGGGCTTGTGAAAATTGAAACCAAGAAGAAATACTGAAAAAAAGGTTTTTTCTAGACAAATTCTTAAATTAACATTAGATTATGTCAATTAAACACCAGTTTAGAAGTCTCGGTGCACTTCAAAGTTGTGTTTATTTCATAATTTGCATATGGCCGAAAATCTTTAAAACACGTTTTTTTGTGCCTCCTGTAAAATTGGCTATGTGTGGTTTACGTCCTTTTCCACAGTCAATATAGTACCTGATGGTCTTCTAAGAGAGATCAAGGCTAGTTGAGGCTCTTTATGTCGGTACAGCATAAGTGAGTAAATTAACCTGTCTGGGCAGCGGCTGAGGTCCGCCATACCAATGAGCCATCGCCTTCCATAAGGAGTCGGGAACCAGCTCGAAGTCATGATGCTGAGAGAGCGTGAGGTCCGTGCGAAGATGGCCTCCTTCACCGGTTAAGGTTTTAACCTGTAAACAGACATACGATATTAAATTTCAGCTTCATGCAAGAGATAATCAATTGCAATTTTTTCAAACATTGTTATTTGAAATTAAGCATAAAGAATTTACTTTATCTTTCTCAGTTTTTTAAAGTAGCTCGAATGTGGTGGCATGTTCCTTCTCACAGAAGATTGTGTGCACAATCTATTTTTTTTACAAGATGATATCAACAGCTGGATGCTTCGTCATAACCTCAACTCAAAAGTTATGTTGTTGGCCATTCATAGCTTCACGAATTTACTCACCATTCAAATCTGTAGGCATTCCCATGGGTTAAGCCAGGGTTTCCCAAACCTATTCCGGGATGGAACACTTTGCAAGTCTGGAAATTTTAACGGAACACTTCGAAAAACTTTGTAATGGGTAATTCAAATAAAATAAAAATATACGTATAAAACCATTCCATTTTTTTTTGCGGAACGCCCTGTCTGGTTCCTTGGAACACCTACATTGGCTCCGGAACATAGTTTGGGAAACACTGGGTTAAGCAATGGCTTTAAACTTAGTGATACATTTATTTCTTATATAAACACGATACATTTATTTACTGAGTGTCAGTTCAAGTTCATCTGTGCACTTGAACGCCTGAAGATGCCGAAAGGCAAAACCCAGGTCATAAGTTACACAACTTGTGTGAATGTACATAATTTGAAAGATTCAAATGTGTGTTATAATTAATGGCATATGATTTTAGTTCAATATGTCTGCCTGTAATTGCCGATAAAAAGGGAACCGTTTACGTGACGCATATTAACATGTCAATACGTTTACCTGGTAAGGATTCTTAGCCAATAACCGTGAATTGTCAATGTGACCCGGGTGGCGAGAGCTTTTTGAGCTGCTGCTGCTCGATACTCCACTGCTGCTAGATCCGCTCCCCATTGATCCAGTCTCCGCCCGGCCCAGAAGATCTCCCATAGACTCTGAAATGAATTTTGGACGAGTAGAAATGTGTAAATAGCATGCTAGTAGAATTTGCACCACTCGTCATATAACATAATGAGTCGTCTGGCATAAAAAGCAGAACTGTTCCATAAATGATGTATGGAACAGTTTTGCTTTTGATACCAGACGACTCATATATACATTTGATAAAAATATTTTTTGCAAGATGCTTATCCCCAAACGACTGTGGATTTAATCTTTTATGTCCTTCAGATCAATAGTCAGATGGCAGAAGGAACCATCCGTCAAGCGTACAATTAACCCTTTGAGTGGTGAGTTAATTTTTACTAAATTAGGTTTTTTCTTATATTTTGATTATTTGTAGTATTGCCACACAAAAATATAAATACCTTTTTTTGGATACGGACCAATCTCGGAAGAATATAAGTTATTATTTCAAGAAGTAAATATTTTTTTTAAATCATAGTT
This sequence comes from Himalopsyche anomala, assembly GCA_031772345.1. Classification (NCBI taxonomy): domain Eukaryota; kingdom Metazoa; phylum Arthropoda; class Insecta; order Trichoptera; family Rhyacophilidae; genus Himalopsyche; species Himalopsyche anomala. The sequence goes on along the minus strand of CM062841.1, from coordinate 466,322 downwards.
AAAAATATAAAGAAAGCTAGTTTTTTATTACTTTTGAATATTTTTCTAGAAGCCATTATTTCGCTTTTGCGTCAAGATCTTTTTTGCTCTCATCTGTCTACATGTGCCGCTCTGCAGACGTCGATTCCAGGAAGGAATCGATCCCAAATAGAATTTTAGGCTCAATATATGGCTACCGATTTATTTACAAATATTCCTCTTTTTTAAAAAACCTTTTCTTCATTTGCAACACAAAATAAAAATAATGTGGCGGCCAAAAATCACTGGTGGATGTGTCTAGTATCCATATCTAAATAAATAACAAATATTCAATAAAAAATATGAGAATGGCAATAGAAGTAAGGAGCTGTAACCTTGTTGCCCCCAACAGGAGGATTTTTTCGCATTATAAAAAAATCAGAAATTTACCGACATGAACAATCAAATGCATACTTACTTATCAAATAAATCATAATGAATAAACGTTACTAATTCGCCAAATGGAACTGGATATGAGCCCTTAAGAGGTGAAGTGAGCCAAATAGCAAAATGGTGAAACTTTTCTATTTGATTTTTAAGTACAATTACGTTTTCAATTGTTTTTTGTGCAAACTGTCATCAGTGAATAATAATGAAAATAAAATATCTTTCGGAAAAAGAAGAAAAACAAAATGGCGGCCGCAGCAGGACATACAAACTGAATTACGAAGTGAATACAAACATTATCCGCTATTAATATATAGATTCTGCATGCTGCTGAGGATGACTGTGTCAGAAGTGTTATCGTAAACAAATTCATATTTTCATCTCTCTTACCGGCCGAATTAAAGCTTTCGTCACAAACGATGGCCTCGTCGAGAGGGTGTGTTGCCAATGGATTGGCATTGCGTGCAGCGGCCCGCCCGCACGCCGAACATGCCGTCGCCGTCGCACCGTTGCTTGAATAGGACAGCCACAACGACCACCACTCTGTCGAAATCAAGTACCAGAACTGTCCCACAGAATATCCTCGTTTCACTTCACGTAACAGCCAACCGAGGACTGGAAAAGAAAATATGATATTGAATAATTAATGGCGTTTTCTTCAAATACAATCAAGAAGAGAAAAAATATTGATAATTTTTATTGCAATAGTAATAATTTGGCATTTGCAATAGTAATAATGGTCTCCTAATGGAGGTATCTCAACGTAAGTTTTTCTAGTCGCTCAACCTCTCTTATTCAAATAGAGAAGTAGGGTTAGAAGGATAAGGCTAGGACAGGACTAGTGGTTAACTAATCGCTCTCACTACTCCAAGTTATTACAGGATCGGAAGTGGTGAGACTGTTCGAAAGCATGGGTGTTTATGATGTTTTAAAAATTCCCTCCCACCCTTTTCGATCATTTAATAACAGGGTGAATAATAAAATAAATAAAAAAAACTTGACAACCATAGGTTTCAAAACAATTTGCCCAGAATGTCACCAGAAATATTTTTCAAAATGAAAAATCAGCTTTTACATACATTTATTTGTTGATCTGCAGCTCTTTCTACTATTTGGATACAAATCAGCCACTAGATAGCCAAAAGATACCTCCATTAGGAAGCCATATGCTCAACATTGAGATTGGACATGGATAAAAAAAATAATATTGGATATAGATTACGAATGAATTAGTATGATTTGAAATAAAAACTCACCGATATCCTGTTCCTGGTGCTTACACTGCGGCCTGAGCCCCAAAACAATATGGCACACCTCAAAAATGAGTTGCAGAAACGGCGCGACGAGAGCTTCAGCCCTTTCTACACTCCAAATGAGAAAATCCTCTTGCGACAGCCCCCACTCTTTCTCACTGTCCTTTTCTAGCTCCGCCTCGAACGATTCCTTCTCTCGAAACTCCAACGAACCCTTGCTATAGTCCAACCTAGCCGCGTAGCCTAACATGGAATCTCCGTTCGACTCGATATCAATAAAATCTTTAGAAAACCTCGTAAAGTCTTCAAGATTTCCAACGTTATTAACTTCATTGGCGAACGAGTCGTCGGCGTTTTCATCTCTGGCGACTTTGGCGGAGCTGTTGTCTGTGCTTTCGCCGCATATTCGTTGGCGCAGTGCTTCAAAAACGACGGTGGGTTGATACGACTGCGAGTGCATGTTTTGGTTGCGTAGCGATTCGTTGGCGACGAAACAGAGTATGTTTACCATGTGCTGGAGTTCCGATTGGTTGAGGAAACCATCCCGGTCCGTATCAAATACCTTGAAGCAGACTGCAAAGATAATGTTACGAAGACTGTGTTAGAATGATTAGTGGAAATAAAGTTAATATATCGTTGGAGTAAAAACACGAAAGATTTAATTTTCTTATCTCAACTATTATTACTTTGACTTGTATTGTATGTTATTATATTAAAATCACCAAGCAGTTTTAACCGGTTCTCTGCCACGGACGTGTTAACATGCCATACAAATTCGTGCTCGTAGGGCCGGCCATACAAAATGTGCGTGTTTACACGCAGTACTTGAGACGCGGTTTAAAGGCGACAATAAATGTATTTAATAATTTTAAAATATTATGCATATAGTGAAATCTCTTGGAATCATAGTGTGATACTTATACTTTAAAGATATTGTTTTGTAATATATAATACATCGATTTTAAAAAAAGCTTTTGGTGAGTTCAAATTTGTCGCTAGCAGGGCTATAATTCCTTGGCGGTAATTTCCGTTTTTGAAACGTTTTTGGATAAATGATGGCGGAAATGACCCATCGTGTATTTATATGGTAAATGTTTGTGATATACTATTATCATATGTCCAAAAAGGACAAATTTATTAGGTTTTATTTTTTTAAAGAAAATCACGGCACGGCCATATTAATTCCGCACGGCACAGAACAGGTTAAAAGTAAACTATAATTTTTGTATTACTCTGATAGATTTACTATTCATATAATTTATTGTAATATGTTTGGATTGTCAGGCCAATTTTTGAGTCACCATTCATTCAAAGACTGTGCAAAGCCCTGCAGAGTTGACCTGCCAGCAAAAAAATAATAACTTAATAATAACGTAATTTAGGATAATATAATATAACTATTAGAATTTTTTCATTAAATTCAATCGAGGAGAAGGGTCATCAAAATCACCCATGCCCAAGATCTTGATAGTCTTCCAATCGATAGTGTACAGCTCTTCCCACTAGACCAGGGGTTCGCATCCTTTTTGAACCCTTGAGAGCAAGTTCTAAAATATTGGTTGGGCGGCGGGCACCACCTATTTATATATATTTATTTATACATGTATATCGACTGTGGAAAGGAAAAAGGACGTAGCCCACACACAGCAAATTATACAGGAGGCACAAAAACGTGTTATTTTTGCCTTGAAGTGCACGGAGACTTCTAAGCTGGTGCTTAATAGACAAAATCCTTTTTTCACTCTTCTTCTTGGTTTCAATTTTCACAAGCTCATCTTTTTTCAAACATAAAAGCTTAATTTAGATACTAATTCGGCATTTGCAGCTTACATCCTTTTGATAGGCCATGTATCAAGTTTGTTACATTGTGATTATTGAAAAGAACTATGGGTTACATCCTTTTTCCTTTCCACAATCGATATGTAAATTAATATGCCTCACATAAAAAAAGATCTCACTAACATTTAACCCGCTCGCATGTGGGGCCCCTGCACGCTGCACTCAGTCCGCAGCACAGTTCCTTGAAGTCAATATGACCGTCTCTGTTTTCATCCAAGGCTAGCAGTAGCCCTCGAAGCGCAGCTCGCGGCACCGGCGGTGATAGAAGGGGCGCCAGGACTTCGGCATCCAGCTGCCCGCTGCCGGCTCGGGCCCTCAGGCCCCAGAAGCATTTCTCTAAGGCACAAATATCCTGGAAATAGGCAAGTGATGCAGCTTAACCATATTGAACAGAAGTGCAACATTCAGTGTGTCAGTTCAATGAATTTCTTAACCCTTTGAGCCTTGAAGTGAAAAATTTATCAACAAACCGAGACTGTATTCAAAAGCTACACACAGTCGATGTACTGAACTTTGACGGATCATATGAAAAATAAGAATGTAGGTTTTTAATCTTTTCTATAAATAATTGACTATCGTATGACACGTAAAAGATTGCTGGAATTCGCCTAAGAATGGCTGGAGCCAAATTTAGCTAAGTGTGGACTGTCTGGGACACACATCTGTACACGATTAAAAACAATTGCCATTTGGTCAACGCTTGCATTCTAACAGTGCTGCTTTACGGTAGTGAATCATGGCACCCGACGAAGACTCTTATACTGAGAAAAACCGTATACAGAGTTTCGAAAACAGATGCTTGCGTCGCATAATGGCGGTGAGGTGGTTTGATTTCATAAGGAATTCAGAGATTAGGGAATGTTCACGACAGCGCCCTGTCATGTCAGTGGTTATGGACAGACTTTGGAATTGGGTGGGTCCAAGCTGCGAATGCATCCGGAAACCCTTAATCCTGCCTGCCTCTTCTTACGATCGGTGGGATTCCTGTGTCCTGGACGACCGTCGGGTACTATCTATAAGATGTACTTTGCGGAACTGATGGATGCTGGCATGACATGTGAGGAAGTAAAGCAATTAGCTAGCAATAGACAGGGAAACATGGAGGTGCCGCATGGCAGTCATATTCTTCACATAGCGTGCGAATATGGTCAAAGAAGAAAAAGAAGAGTTTATTCTCACCCTTTCCTCTAAATGAGTAACTCCAGCCAGTGTTTGATAAAATGTGGGCGTTTCCAAATCTGACGTGAGGCTCACGCAAGGTTCGAGCAACAGCCATCTTGACAGTACTGTGGCATCTTTTCTCATCAGCAACCACGATCTATCAGAAACAAATTGTCGACATTCAATATTTAAATTTGTCCAATGGATAAATTTGTCCAAATAAACAAGAAACTTGGGTAGTCAAACGATTTTGAATATCTATAATTTAGAATTTCGAGTGCATTCGTGCACTAGATAAAACCAGAAGATGCTGAAAAGCGAAACCCGGGATGTTATTGACAAAATTTATGGAAGTGTACAGAATAAAAATAATTCAAATTTGATTTTGTATATTGATTACTAAACAACATTTTATATCACATATTTTACAGTTAGTTTTAACCACTAATGCTAGAGTGTGGGATCGACCTGCTAGTTCAGGCGTGGGGAACCTGCGGCCTTTTGACTACTCTGGTGCGGCCTTCTGGCCAATTCTGTAATTCTGTAAATTGATGTAAATTCCTGACGTATTCTGATCGTAATGTTTACTGCGGCCTTATGTTGAATCAGCAAAATGAATGCGGCCTTTAGAGAAGAAAAGGTTCCCCACCCCTGGGCTAGTTGATCTATTTTCAAAACTCGGAGCACATCTGCCCTGTATACGAGGGCATATTCAAATTATGGGCAAGCCTAAAAATCTAGTAAACAATGAGCGAACTCTGCTCTGGTTTCAATAGAGCAGTAGAGTTCAAATTATTTTACCTGAACTGATCTTGATCCACTCGTTCCCCTCTTCCGAAGAGCGCCGTCAGCGAGTCTGTGGTGATCCAGGCGTGGTTTGTTTGAAGAGACGTGCTCTCGGCCTGAAGCGCCGTTATCAGGTCCCATTTTACAATGTGCGTGCAGGCTTCGTTGCAGTACAGCGTCCATAAGAATCTGGAATAACGGATTAAGCTAGGTGAGTGACAGGCACTGGGATTGAACTCGTGATATTCACGTAAGATGAACTCTTATCGCTGAGTTCACTACAAAGTATTTAATATATAGTAACAAAAAAACAAAAATTGTGCCTAATAGCATTTAAAAAAAAATGTAATTTGAAATCTTAGATATATAAACATTTGTTGCTTAGCAAAAAACGTTGTAATTCTACCGTCTCTGAGTTAGAGGTGTCTAGTTACGAAAAGCGATTTTTACATTTCAATATTTGCTGCTAGCAATGTTTTTATACTTCATGCAAAAATTGTTTGTTTAAAGTTATGATTCTTTTTTCTATTGAAACATGAATCTGTATTTGATAAGCTCCTCATAGCATTGAATGCACAGTCGACCAATGAAAAATATCAATCTTCGGTGCTCTTTTAATCATATCAACAGTGGAAAGGAAAAAGGATGTAACTCACAGTTTTTTTTTGATAATCACAATGTATCTAACTTCATACACGTTCTATCACAATGTATCAAACTTGATACATGTTCTATCAAAAGGATGTAAGCTGCAAATGCCGAATTAGTATCTAAATTTAGCTTTTAAGTTTGAAAAAAGATGCTGTGAAAATTGAAACCAAGAAAAAAGACTGAAAAAAATGTTTTTCCTAGACAATTTCTTAAATTAATATTAGTTTATGTCAATTAAACACCAGTTTAGAAGTCTCTGTCTACTTCAAAGTTGTGTTTATTTCATAATTTGCATATGGCCGAAAATCATTAAAACACGTTTTTGTGCCTCATGTGAAATTTGCTATGTGTGGGTTACGTCCTTTTTCCTTTTCACAGTCAATATAGTGCATATTATTTTTTATCTGTAACAATTTACACCGTTGTTCTTTGTTGTACAAGGTAAATATAATAAATACTTTTCTTTCTACATCACAAACACCCATGCCTTCGAACAAAAATCGAAAAAATGCTGTTCATATCCGTGAAGTCCAGCACGGAAGCCCACAACGCTAACCGCTGCGCCATAGGACCTGACGATTATGATCCTGATTATGAGAAAAGTTTAAATGTATATTTTTTTTATATAAATACACATTTGTAGATAAAAAAATAGTCACGACGTATAATAGTCAGTTGACAATGCTCGCAATGAGTGAAACCGGTCCTGACCTTTTAAATAAAGTGGAATAAAGTACAAAGGAATATTGTGTTTTTATTAATATAATGCTTTTCCACCAAGTATTGACAGTGAACACCCTAAAAGTGATAATAGAATCAGACGGACTATGAGTCAACATTGAAGTTAAGTTTTTTGAACAACTCTACAGTCTTGTGTTCGTAATTGAAATGCTTTTCTGCCGAATGGTTCGAAAGACGGCATGATGTTGTAATCCGCTAATAACAACGAGTAGGCTACGCCATATTGCTGTTTGCTGAGCGAAATACATTGCAAATAGTAAATTTATAAATAGATCAAAACTTAAGTGCTTATAATCATTGACTAGTTATCTTCTAACAATAGCCGTTCAACGGAAGGTGGGCGTAGTGCCAAAGCACGGTTTGAGCCAAAGGCAGAATCAGTTAATATAACTCGTAAACCTCTCGCCATTTTGATAAGATAAGCAAAGCTAACCGATAAAACAACGCTGCTGCACGGATTCTCCGCAATCGAAGTATTTTTTTTCTTTTTAAGAGTAAACAGTAAATGAAAAATTTGAGCATTTAGGTAAAAGCAAAGCTGTGCAGACCAGTGTTCTTCAACCTACGGTGCCGGTACGCGGAGACTTTTGTTTTGAAAAATTTTAGGACTTTGTTATCTCCTCAACGTTGGTGCAAAATGGTGAATGAACTGCCATCTGATATCTTTAAGGTGTCAGCTATCTCATGCAACTTCAATTTACGATCGGTCAAAACTATTATGTTTTGTACACTCTTTTGATGTTTTCTGGAACAACTGCAGAATTTGGGCGACAAGAAAGTTTAGTTCAGAAATCATGAAATGAGCGTCCAGAAATCAGCAAACCACTTCTCTAACATTCGTCTCGATGTAACAGACTCCGAATAAGACTTGTCGAGCCATAACTTTGTTTGAACGGTATTTTTTTCCGTTGTTTTGAAAATTAAAAAAATCATATGGATTTGTCAATAGTGGCGTGATCCATACGTCATTCTATGAACTTATTGAGTGATGTTGGTTGATGCCGGTCCACGAGATATTTTTCCAATTTTTACCGGTCCGCAGATGTAAAAAAGTTGAGGAACATCGGTGTAGACGGTGTTGGAAACAAATAAATAACTCCAATTCCTTATTTATTTTTCTGTGTATACAAAGAGTGGCGTACCTGCATGCTACTAAGCCTAAAAATGCGGTTAAAACTGACTATAGATATATTGATAAAATTAACTGATCAGATAAACATAGCCCCAATTAATTGTCGTCCATCGCCTGCTCTAGCCCAGTTGGTTAGAGCTTGCTCTACCGATCACGCAGGTCTGGGTTCAATCCCCGGTCTGATCACAGTGAATTTGGGAATTATTCAATTCAAATGTGATCGAAGACTGGGTGTTTGTGATGTCTAATAACTGGATGTAGCAATAGCGATTAACCAACCACTAGTCCTGTTCTAGCCTTATCCTTCTTTCCCTATTACTCACTTTGAAAAAAGTAAGGTTGAGCGACTGAGTAACAAACAGTTCACGTAGAAAAACTTTTGTCGAGATACTTCCATTCGGAGGCCATATGCTCCACAAGTTACAAAAAATATAATTTAAGATTTCGACTGAAGGTGCTTGGTGGAATTTCAATATTAAATTTGAATCGTTCAAATTTTACAAAAAATATATTGAAAACATGTGCAATAACGCAGTTATCAACTGTCACTTGACTGTTGCCACATGACTACTCATAGTGCTATAGATCAGTGTTTCTCAACCTTTTTGGCCCCGTGGCTCCCGTCTTTATTTGTCTGTGTCCCCCCTTACCATTGTTTTTATGTGAATTTATAAATTTGCAGATTTGCCCAGAAAACCAGCATGGGACCTTTTTTTAGCTTTTCCAAGGATTTCGAACCCTGGAAATTTGCCCGTGGCTCCTCAAAACTGTAAAAATTCTCCGTGGCCCCCCGGTTGAGAAACCCTGCTATAGATTACTGTCTCGCTGGCACATCCTCTTTTCCATTCATCCTTTATCATCTCTCGCCTTATCAACTTGTTGGTCTGTGCTTAAAGCGAATTCGCAGTATTTGTTCAGTACAAAGGACTTTGCGTAAAGTATAAATTAGTATCCATTCTAGTATTTGAATAAAATTGACCATTAAGTAACCACCGAATCCATTGAGAACAAAAAATCTTTTTTTTTTGTTCAAAGTAGTTTGTTTACGTAGGAAGTTTCGACATGCGTAATAGTTGCGATAACAAAGATAGTAATTAATTGATAAATATAAAATAGTAAAATCAAGATTACGGCATAGAGATAGCGTTATATCTTTACTCTCGTACTATTTAGTAAAAAGAAATAGCTCAACACGGCAGCGGCCATTTAATATATAGGACAATTAAATACAAATTCAATAAGATTTCATTGTTTTTCCTTTATGATGGAGGGGGGGTGCATTAGTGTAATAAGCAGAAAGAACATATATAATATGTAAAAATGAATGTTTGTTCGTTCGTATTTTATGCGTTGCCACACGGCTCATCCGATTGCGATAAAACTTTGACAAACTTTTTGCCTGCACTTCCGGGAAGGTTATAGGCATAGTAAAATTAACTTACAGTAGGTCTTATACATAAAAATCAACACCTTGTTGTCATTTTAACCCTCTTTCGATTCAACACAAAAGGTTGCAATATGATGAATTGCATTTGCCAGGGTTGCGATGAACTGGGATATAACTGTATATCCCTTATACAAATAGTATGTATAGTATTATATAGACCAGTGGTGGCCAAGACGTCAACCGCGTAGTCATTCCTAATCGCCCGCCAGATGCTTTGAAACAAGAATCGAGCGTGTCTCTTACCATCCATTTTGTTTCGATTTTCAAAATAAAAAATCAATTTCACACAGAATTCGTGACATTATAAAACGTAAAATTTTTTCTTTATTTTCAATTTTTTATCAAACCTACGACAATATTCAAATCATAAGCTATCGATTAATCTAGAACTTCGACTGACGATGCTCGATGGAAATTTAATCTCAAATTTGAATTATTTTGATTCTGTACAATTACATAAATTTTGTCGACAACGGCCCAGGTTTCGCCTTTCGGCATCATCTGGTTTCATCAATTTTATCAGTATCTTCTGGTATTATCAGTTCAAGTGCATTCGTACACTTGATAAAAACCAGAAGATGCCGAAAGGCGAAACCCGGGTCATTGTGGACAAAATTTATGGAAGTGAACAGAATCAAAATAATTCAACTTATCAATTAACCGCTTGAATACTGCGCAAATAAATCATTAATATGTCCCAGAGATACTGTGTGTTTTGAGAAAAATAATTTTGCCTAATATACACTCAAATTTGATATTTTAAGAACCTATATTGACTCAGTATAGATAACACTACACATATTGCTTATATTCTATTAGAAAACCAAGTATTTGATTTTTTAAATGTCTTGGACATTCGTGTTCGCTTGCATACGTTCCGGACACCGGTGTCCGCTTGGTATTCAAGTGGTTAATCATCGATGACCGCTAGGCATTGACGAGTAATTACATTTGATTATAAAATAACAATCAGACAACGTAATCTATTAAAAGAATGAGCGTGGTGCTACGTTATCTTTCAAAACATTATCAGTTGAGACTTTCGAGCAGCGGTAGATAAAAAAAGAATTTACACTTACGAACAGGTGATTAAATAATATCTGTGTTTAATTTAGAAATCTGTTTCGATATACTCCGCTCCAAAAATGGGACACGGGTAACAGGCTTACTCTCGTACCACCGTATCGATGTGTATAGAAATGCTAGAATTTTTATAATCTGTAAGCCGATCTTTGTTATTTTTTAAAAACCACAATTATGATTATTTTTATTTTTAAAACAACTTTGAACAATGATACGCTGGATAATTTATGGCCTATAACTGTTATAGAAACCAATGAAATGCAATAATTGATCCTATTTAAGATTTCGACTGAAGGTACTAGGTGGAATTTCAATATTAAGTTTGAATCGTTCAAATTATGTATATTAACACAAGTTTTTTCACTAACGAACCGGGTTTCGCCTTTCGACATCTTCATTCGTTCAAGTCCACGGATGAACTTGAACTGACGCTTAGCAAATGAGTGTATCGTGTTTAAATAAGAAATAAATGTATCAGTAAGTTTAAAGCCAATGCTGGCAAATAGGATTAATCCATGGGAATGCCTACAAATTTGAATGGTGGATAATTTTAAGAATAGTAATAATTTGTTTGCCGGAGAAATTTTTATGATTCTATTTACTCAGATACAATAAAACCCCCATTTACACTAAAGTCGGGACTGTGTAATTCGGGGTAGTGTAATTGGGGAAGTGAATCTCATACAAAATTAGGGATTTGGTTTTTTCTGCGAAAAATAAATATGGATGAAATATTTAGTTACCAAGTGATAAAATGCAAAGCGCGCCAAAATCCAACACATAGACAGTCGCCCGGCTATGCATGTATAGCCTGGCACGTGTTGAATACACAGACGCTAGCCAACATTTGACTGTATGCACGCCACAGACAGCCGTCTCGTAGCAACGACAATGGAATGCAATTGTTCAATTGGGGGATTTGCAGCGAATATTTCAAGCCAGCGCGTTATTCGGGGTAGTGTTATTGGGAGTTCCACTGTATATGGTATAAGAGTGGGGAACTCGGCAGATATACCTGCTCATTCAAAATTGGTGCGCTTTTCAATTGTGCTCTGTTTATCTCTAAAATTTCTTGTAAAAATGGTTTATGTGCGTCCGTATTTGGGTGTAACATCTTAATCCCCTGTTCGTCATTTAACACGTGGCTTTCTGAAATTAAGCGATTGGCAAAGGTGGACGTATCTTTTTTTAATCTAAAGGCAGATATGTGTTCTGATAATCCAGTCTTCGGTGTCCTTTCCCGGAAACCCGGTCCGAAGCCCGGGTCGTTAGTGACAAAACTTGTGTGAATGTACATAATTTGAACGATTCAAATTCATAATTATGATTATTTTCATTTTAAAAACAACTTTGAACAATGATACGCTGGATAATTTATGGCCTATAACTGACATAGAAACCAAGGGCGTATATTCAGGGTGTGCAAGGCATGCGCCGTTCGCCCGTAGAGACTATATCATAAAGCGATATATTTAAAATGCATTTGCAAGTGGCAGTGAATCGTATATGAAATCGCTCAAGGCGGTCAATACGATTGCCGCTCGACTAGTGATCCCATACAGTTGACCCGTCTGCGCAGGCGTCGCGTCAGTCATGTTTTTGTTTGAAATTTCAAGGACCCAGGACGATCTCTTTCATTCTAGCTCACACGTGTTGTATTGGTTGCAAACTCATAGCGTTGTTAGGCGCGCACTAACTCCCAATAAGAAGCTATCGAAGTACACAAGGCAAGACTGTGTAGTCTAAATTTAATTTATGTAGAACAAAAGGATGCTCGTTGAATTTAAACAGAAAGGCACGTTTTACGATAGTATAATAGAAAAATTCATGTCGCAAAAGCGAAGAATTAAACACAAGAAGAATTGTACAAATAAATAAAAATATAATTCATATTAAAAAAATCGTCATTTTTGAAAAAATATGTCATTTACACTTTACAGCACACCCTACATCAACACCCACCGTACGCCACTGATAGAAACCAACGTGAAGGAATAAAGTATAAGTTATAATTGATGCCTGCAAATACGCATGTGTTACAAATTTTGTTTTTAAAACCGGTTTTCGAAAACCGACAAACCCTACAATGCTGCACCTTGTGCGAGTCATAGTCGAAAGAAATGACATTTCATTTGCTAATTTATTATAAGCACGTAATGTAGAGTATTACTGGAATGTCCGGTATGCAGTTATTCAATTTATAAAAAATTACTTTGTATGTCTTGGCACGGGAGATATTATATCATAATCAGCAAAACTTTTAACCTCTGCGACACCTTTTTTTGATAATCACGTGGCCACGTGGCAGCCATATGCTTCACATAGAATATGGTCAATGAAGAAGAAAAGAGTCAATTGAAAAAGGATGCTAGATAGAAAATATGTGGAGTTTGCACTTGCGTACTTGACCAAAAATATTGACCTGAATTCCATCCCACGGGTGGGACTCCCACCCTTCTAATCTTAAAATTAACAGGGCAAAGCTAGAGCGATTGGCTAACTACTAGTTCTGTATTAGTCCTATCATGTTTTGCTTAATCTCTTCGAAAAAAGGAAAGTTGAGCAACTGAATAACAAGAAGTAGGATACTATAACACGGATAAGAAAAAAAAATCTTTCGTAAAAAGCTTGACAAGCAGTGAGTTACGGCATCTTATTTGTTTTAAAAAGAGCACTGATTATTGGTTTAACATAATAAAGGTATGTCTAAAGGTGGCCATACATCAAGGTTCAACAAATGATTCCAGAACATTCACGTGTTCGCACAGTATCGTGGAACATTTCACGTGACCCGAGATAGGTTAAATTTGTAATTACTTTCAATTCCCATTCTAAATTTATTAATCTGAGATGACTTTTTAATTATATGTTAGATGTGTTAAACATTTTAATTTTGTGCTATTTTAGAATCACTTTTAATGTAATTGGTATTTTCTTTTCAATGCCAATTGTTGTTTATAACTGTTCATTTTTGTATAAATAGCACTGTTAAATTATATTTCTTATCAGTTGACGATGCTCGTAATGAGCGAAAACCGGTCCTGACATATTAAATAAAGTGGAATAAAGTACAAAGGATTATTGTGTTTTTATTAATATAATGCCTTTCCACCAAGTATTGACAGTGAACACCCTAAAAGTGATAGGTTCCCATGTTCACAGTCTAGAGGCGAATCCAAACGCGGAACCTGGGAACATGCATGCGAGCACAGCTGCAGACAAACTGTCGAAGTATATTTCGTCATGACTGAATTGTGGGATACGTCTAATTACAATTATAAAAACCGAATACTATTTGCGGGAATATATATATAAGCGGCACACGTCGACATCGACTCATCGGGTGTCGATTTAGAGATCTATGTTCGACTTTGAAATGTCTCACTATGGTGTCAAAATAGACACCATAGGAAGATAAAATCAAATAACGTTCGTTCGGACGCAAAACTAACCAACATAACCTCAACGGGTGACGATTCTGTGACCCATGGTGTGTTCAATAACATGTTCTGGAACATAGTTCCTGAGACATTTACGTAGATGTTCAGGATCATGTCCGGGGACATTTGTTCCTTGGCATATGGGCCCTATTGGGGATATACGTTAAATAAATAAAAATTATATCATCTAAGATGAAACATTTTGTAATGAAAATGAAATGCTCGAAGAAACTTCACAATATTTGGGCGAATTCGGAGACGTTTACTGCGAATTGTTTGCTCTGCAGATAGAAGGTATCCGCACTCTTTCTTCGGCTCCGATAGCACACTTCTACGTTATTACGCTATTGTAATAGATAAGAGAACAATATTTAAGATAACACCGTGTAAACAATTGTAATAACACGAGATAGATTCCTAGCGCAATACACAATTCTTGATTAGTCATCGATAATAATAACCTGCCGCTGTAACAATGGCCTCCCGATGCCTCGTTTGACAACATATCTGCTTAGCTGTTTATGAAGATGGAATAAAAAAAGTCACTTTTAGGGTAATCACTGCCAATACTTGGTGGAAAGGTATTATATTAAAAAAAAAAAAATACTAATTTCGTAATTTAAGATTTCGACTGATGGTGCTAGGTGAAATTTCAATATTAAATTTTAATATTAAATTTGATTCTAATATCAGTTCATAATGCTCATCATGAGCGAAACCAGGCCTAATCATATTCAATAAAAGTGGAAATAGTACAAATAAGTATTTTATTTTTTGAAGAATAATAAAGTAACATAAGTATCTATTAGTTTGTGATGTTTGATTGTTTACGCTAGCTAGAAACAAAAGTTAACACACTGCTTTATTAACCCATTGTCAATTTTTCTTTTACAACTTGCTCTCAACGATACAATGGACTACCATAAATAATAAACAATTCTTGCATAAACAAACTGAGGTACACTTCGGAAATTATTATTAAATATGGTGGTAAATCATTAAGTATTTAAATTTTAAATTTGATATATTTACGTGTTATAGAGAAATTTTTTATAACTTTATCCGCTCTCAACGTGGGGCATATGGACCACCAATAATAAATACGTCTTGTTACTCATTGGATCGTCAAATTGGTAGGGATCCCGCGATTGGATGCCATATTCAATGACACATTAATTAAAGAGTTAGGACAGGGCCAGTTGGTTTTCCACGGCCACCCGATTATGTTTGTGCAGCGGGTGTTTTACAAGTGCTTTCCACACAGCAATAATGATCAAGAAAAGTAACTAATTTACTCCTAATGTACTTAATCATTTAGTTTGTCACCCAAACCGGGACACCTCAAAAAATTGGTACTTTTAGGCTCCGTTTTAAACGTCTAACAATTTCATACAATGACTAAATAGTAATGTTTTTTCATGTCATATTATAAATACAGTCGAACTTGGTTATTACAAGGAAGATAGGACCGACTGAATTTGCTCAATATAAGCATTACTCGTTATATCAGAGAATAGGTATTTTTAAATGCTTACAAACATAGAGATAGATTTATATAACTTTGCCGTTTTACTACATTGATACGCTTTGTGTATAATACACAGAACGTGTAGGTGTATTAGTATGTATTTCTTCTGTGATTGGTCAAAAGACGCAAGGGTAGCAGGCACACGCTTTTTTGCTCTCGAAAATAAGGGTGACCATAATATAATGTCAGAAGTAACGAAATTAGGATGAGGTAAAGCACTGTGCGGTTAGACTAAAGAAGTGGTTATAAATGTGTATAACTACATAAAAAAATACACGAGAATGTTGACTAGGTAAATATTTATTGATTAATTCATTTTTTAATGTTTTTAGATAGTACCTACTTATTGTGATCGAAATTTCTGTATACAGTGCATTTTTTTACATTACATAATAAATTTATAGAATTCACATTCATTGCCGACGAAGTCGAATAAATAAATCGAGATAACACATAAAAAACTATTATGTATGTGTTTTAGTTAAACTTAACATCAAATGATATTCTCTTGTATAAATATATATAGTTATAAATAAATGGATAATTTAATTATTAAAAAATATATATTACATCATGGTCACCCTAGAGCCCACCAGCTTAAGTTGAACTAGCTCTACCCGTCAAGTATCTGGAGCGGTGACATAACAAAAAAATTCGCAATTCAAACAAAAATAAACAATTAGAAATAATTTACACACATATTACATTTTTCTGCCGATCCACTTTTCTTATAAAATTTTAAATTGATGTTTGTTTCATTGTTTTCACTCTCATTGAAGATATATTTTTGCTCGGTATTCCTGAGAAGTAACTCGTTATAAAAGTGAATAAATATATGGAGAAAACCATAATCTAAAATGTTAATGAATGTTTCCTCATTACATCCGAGATCCCGCTATTTCTGTGATCGTAATAACCGAGTTCGACTGTATTATATGATTAAATATAAAAATACAATATTTACATTGAAATTTATTATTTACTGCTTGGGCACCTCTCACGCCTTCATCTACTAGTCTAGATCAGTGGAGGGGAACCTGCGGCCTTTTGGCTGCTCGGATCAAAATAATCACTTTGATCAAAAAATTATACCCAAGCGTTTGGAAAAAGAGCGTAACCAACCAATTATATCAGCGATTTCCAACCTGGGAGATGCACCTCCCTGGGGAGGCGTGGACTATTGCAAAGGGAGTCGCTAACAGTCTAAAACATAGGTTCCCAACCTTTTTTGGGTGGCGACCCCTTTTTATAAAAGCCGTGTGACCCGCGGCCACAATGCAATTGAAAAAGGCATTTTTTTTCAATAAGGTAATTTTAGTTGACTGTAGTTTTAGTTTTGTTGTTCAAATCCAAAATCGAAAAAAGTTGGCGACCCATAGGTTGGGAACCCGTGGTCTAAAATATTTATTTACCACCTAAAACATGTCTTTATTACTAACTGAAATTAAAGGATGGGGAGGCGCAAATATATATTGTTCTTCAAAGGAAGGCGCAGTAACATAAAGGTTGGAAACCACAACTTTACACGATTGACAGTCGAAAAAAAGGTGGTTGTTGTCAACGTTGTCTTTACTGCGCCCTTATGTTGAATCAGATAAATGAATGTGGCCTTTAGAAATGAAAAGGTTCCCCACCCTGGCCTAGGTTCTACTGCCAGGATTTCGGTTTTGCGCATTTTTTAAAATTGTTACAGCGAGTTTTGCTCTTTGGGAAAACGGGACATTGAAACTGTGCTCGGGTACACCAGGCCGTCTGAAAACGGTACGTCTGGTCACACTAGTTATACTCAATATTTGTAAGACCCTCAGGAATAGATTAATGACGCATGTAGAGGTTCCACTGTATATTCATGTGGCATCATCCAAGTAGGTTAAAACAGGTGAATTATAAAAAGGTATTATTGTTTTTTTGTTTCCAATGGCAACACGTATATGACATTCAACACAAGAGTTTTGTTTGCACAATAAATAGCCATAAATAATAACGATGCATTTTGTCATTTGGAGGAAATAAATCACATGACAACGTCTTCTGTTTGCTGTGCATATATCGCATCGCATAATAGGTACATTTATCTTAAATAAAGATACAATATTGTATTAACTAATGAAAACAACAAAGAGAGCATTATTTGTTTTTTTTAAGCCGATGTTTCTTAACCTTTTTGAGCCGCAACCGGTTGACAGACAAAAATTGAATTTATTGTATTTATAAGGGCTTTGGAGTCGGAGTCATGAAAAAACAGTCTTTTACAAAATTAAATAGACCCTTTGATTAGTATTGTTGTACTTGTACGTCAATGGGTTTATGGGGTTTGTCCATCAAATAGTATTATCAAAGTTTGTATCTTACTTCCCTCTCTGTGTCCAGTAGAAAAGGACAAACCCCAACTTTTATTTTGTAATTTATAACTTAAGATTTGAATCACTTTTTAGTTTATTCGTCAACATTGCGATAGTCTGATGATGCTTCTCAAAGAGGCGAAACACGTGTCAACAGTTGTAGGACAAAAAGTGGAATAACAAAGTTATCAAATTTAATTTTATAATTCGACTGTGGAAAGGAAAAAGGACGTAACCCACACATAGGTTAGGCAAAAAAAGTGTTTTGATGATTTTGGGACATAAACAAATTGTGAAATATACACAACCTTGAAGTGCACGGAGACTTCTAAGCTGGAGTTTAATTGACGTAATTTAATATTCATCAAAGAAATTGTCTATGAATAATCTTTTTTTCAGTCTTTTTTCTTGGTTTCAATTTTCACAAGCTTATCTTTTTTCAAACTTAAAAGCTAAATTTAGATACTAACTCGGCATTTGCAGCTAACATCCTGTTGATAGAACGTGTATCAAGTTTAATACTTTGTGATTGTCGAAAAAAAGAAAGTGAAATGAAAAATGAACTTCCACAAAATTGCCGCTGAATCTATCAAAAAAAAAAGTAAAGTTGAGTAATGTAAAAAGTGGATCCACTCAATATATATTATAACTATCGATTCACAAAAATTTGGTGAACGGATTAAGTCGGACTGGAAAAAAGTGGACGAAACAGAACAGGATAAAAACAGACAGGAAAAAAGTGAACAGGAAAAAACCGTACATAGAAAAAGAAATATCCTCAATTAAAATACTTTCAAATAATGTCAAAAGTTAATTTATTAGCAAACGAAGATACATTCGATGGATTCGGCGGTAACTTTGTGGAAGTTCATTTTAATATAAAATAACTTAGATTATTCCATGTATTGTGCTACAAACTGTGACACGTGTTTCGCCTCTTTCAGAGGCATCCTCAGACGATCTTACTTACACAAATGCTTGTTTAAGTAGGAATGATATTAATTTTACTATTCCGATATATTATATAAATAAAAATAAAACAGGAGGCAAGGAGGGGATGATAGAAAAACCTACAAACAATAATGGTAATACAAATAACATTTACGCTAAGAAATGATTAACTAATGAGTTGCATCAATTAGGACAGGGAATAATCTAAGTTATTTTAGCAAATGAAGGTTTATACTTGTAAACAAATCGTTAGCCGTTTAATATTGAGCGTAAAATTCTATTCTGGGTCGATTCCCTTCCTAGAATCAACAATCAGTAGAGCAGTACATGCCCGCAGAAGAAATCAAAACAGATCTAGACCTATTGGAAGGATTTCCAAAAAAATATTTTAAAGTACGAATGAATTCGTTAATTTACACTTTTATTTGTGCGATTTGAAATTTCATAAAAAAATATCTTTTCAGCAAGCGGACTAAGCATCAACCCTGGAAGCCTCTTCTTCTATCTTAATCAGGTATTTTTTTTATTTTTATTGATAACCAACATTTTTCCTCAAGAAGGATGTATAAAAAAAATATAACGGGATCGAGCGGCAGGAAAAAATTAAATTTAAAGCACCTACTCATTTAAAAAAAAATGTTATGAAAATATAATGAAATACGATATTTGTAGTGTTAAGCTGCAAAATTGCATTAATCACTTAGCCTATTACTATCAACTGATTTATTCTGCTTAATCAATGAAAAACTTTAATCGCATTTATTATATTGTACGGTAAAACCCCCATTTACACTAATGTCGGGACAGTGTAATTCGGGTAGTGTAATTGGGGGAGTTCTCATACAAAATTAGGGATTTGGTTTTTTCTGCAAAAATGCAAAACTTAGATTCCCCTTAGTTTTGCAAAAAAAAAATATGGACTAAATATTTAGTTACTAAGTGATAAAATGCAAAGAGCGCTACAATCCAACACATAGACAGTCGCCTGGCTATACGTGTATAGCCTGGCACGTGTTGAATACACAGACGCTAGCCAACATTTGACTGTATACGCCGTCTTAGCAACGACAATGGAATGCGACAGTGCAATTGGGGGATTTGCGATGAATATTTCAAGCCAGCGAGTAATACAGGGTAGTGTAATTGGGGGTTCCACTGTACTTATTGCACTTATTTAAATGCAATGATCAACTAAAAAAATATGTACTTTATTTCAATATTGAGAAAAAGCTTTCGGCTGCGGGATGTGCATCTCTCATGTATGCTGTTTATAAGATATACCGAGTACAACTGAAAGATGCTGACATGCAATGGGAAGAAACACAGCCATTAGCAGATGAAAGGAAACATAGAAAGCGAGATGGTCCTAGAAGAGTATGAGCATTATTCTATTGTGCCATCTATACATATAGTATGCGTCACATTCTCGCTAAAACACAAAGCGCCATCTTGTCATCAACACCTGATTAATCACAATAAATAATCAATGAGGATTATTCATACTTTCGATGGTTTTGGCGGTAACTTTGTGGTAGTTCATTTTGATATAAAATTTAAAATAACATTGATTATTTTATAATTAATTTACATTACTTAAGCAAAATTTGCGATAGTAAGTCTGAAGATGCCTTTGAAAGAGGCGAAACACGCGTCACAGTTAGTTGCACAATACGTGGAAAAATCAAAGTTATTTTAAATTTTATATTAAAGAGGATTATTCAAATTGTAAAAACCTTGAAATTGATAACAATACAAATTTATAGTTGATGTGAACATTTATATCCAATAAAGTATAATATCATAAGCGATTTTTTTATCAAGTCATAAATAACTATTAAAGCGGAAAATGTCATAGACACCAAAAGAGAAAAATAAGAGAATGCCGTACATAGATAATAAAAACATCAAAGCAAAAATAGATATACAAACAAATTCAAGGTACTGGTCAATCTTCTTTCTTCATTGGCTATATCTGTGTCTGTAAGAACGTGGGTTGTGGTAAAAATATATTTCTAAATTACCAAATGATAATATTTTGAAATTATGCAGTGCATTTGTTGCATTAGCCTGCGCAGTCTTTGATTTTTCCGCGCCGCTAACCTCTCCTCTTAGAGGGAACATTGCTGATGACCGTTCAAAGAATGCACTCAGCTGAATAGGAGAGGCTGGCTGTGATAGAACATCTTGTATACAGTGTGGCGGTCATATACTCTCAACAGAGAGAAAAAATCGTTAAGAAAATGTATGCATTATAAAACAATAGATTAAAAGAATAATCTGCAGTTGAAGGTTATCGAAATAATATTTTAAATTAATAATTACTTCTGACAGCACATTTATGTAGGTATGTTCAAGAAAAAAAAACTGTTTCAAAGTACAAAACAGATATTCAGGGAAACAATACAAGATTATTACGTTAGATTAGGGGTCACCAAACTTTTTGAGAAGCGGGCCGTATTGAACTTTTCAATAACTGAGGGGTCGGACGACAAATAAATTCTTATCGGAACCCAACCAGAATATTATTTCATTTTATGTGGTTACATAATAATTAGAATGTAAACAAATGTTTACCCTTTATAGAATTTCAATAAATGAGAATATTCGAGAAATTTTTGAGTAAACGAACATCTGGTCGTCTCGCCTCCAATTTCTATCCAACTTACTTCACTTTGAGTCCCCTACCAGATAGTCGTATGACAATTGATGATTTGAAATAAATAGTTGTCGTGAATTCACAACTAAATCATGAAAATTTATATTTCTCATATGAATAATTTCTATGCAAAAATCCAGAACTTCTCACGGGCCGGATGAAAATCTTCAGCGGGCCGTAGTTTGGTGACCGGTGCGTTAGATGATGCGAAAGATAGGAAAAAAACCAGTGTTATTTTGTATTATATCTGCCTATGTATTAATGTCATTTATTATTGACACTGATATGGCTAAATTATCAATGTTCTCTTATCAACAGTCGGTACTTATTCATTCAACAACGGTTTATAAATTAGCTAGCCATAAACCACCGATTGACAGATACGAGTACTAAGAAACAGAAAAACGTACATACTGTAATGGTTATACAGATGCTAGTATAGATTCAAGCTTATCTCGATGAATATTCGAAACATTGCACGATGGTGCTTATCGTCTGCGCGGATAAGATTATCCGGTGTCACTGTGAAGTCTCTGAGGAGAAGGGTTATCATCGTAACAGAGCGCCAGTCAATTTCTTGGAACTCTATATAGTCACTAAACCGGAAGAAATTGGTAGGTAGCAAATAGATAGTCCGAACGTAGAGGGCAAATGAATATTTGAGCTTTTAGGATAGACCCGCGATATTTTATGTAAAAATATGGATGGATTTCTGTCAATTTGACTAAATTTTTGAAATAAAGTTTGAATAAAGTTAGATAATAATAGAAAAGGACAATTATCTGCTTATTAATAATAATTACTGGTAAAACAAATTGCTGTTTTTCCCCTAAATGGTATAATAAATACACCTACCGAGTTATTCCAGATAAAGAATCGAAGTTGGATCCGTGGCGCAGTGGTCTGTTTTACGATATACATAATTATTATCATGAATTTTAACATTAAAAAAAGTAATAACCAACAATTTAACGAGTTAAACAGGGCGCACAAAAATACGTATCAGACTGCATGCTGTTTGCCCAGGCCTGGTTTTGAGTAAAAATTGTGAAAATTTAAAAACACTGAGCTGAGAAAAATGATATAATCACTTTTAATGTTACAAAAGTTTTTTACGTTTTCACATTAAAAATGTATAAAAATATTTTTTATTTCTTTGTATATTTGGTTGTAAATAAATTTGGAAAAATAATATACTACTAAAGAGAGACATTCACTATTATGTTACTATGCTCCATCCCTATACGTACTAGTTTCACCATTAAATGGGTTAAATATATGCGTTTTTTTTTTATGAAAATGCCATTTTATAAAAGATAGACAATATCAACTTATTTCGTATTTATTTTGATTTAATTGTAATTTATTTAATGTGATAACTCAATTACAAAACAAAATATACTGAATTGATAATAAAGCAGATTCATTTGACATGTAATAATAATAATGTTTGCTTAGGTGAGCTTATCACATCGCTTCAAAGAGAAATTATGTATTGATATTGAGTCATTAATTATGTATGAATTTGTATCTGGTCCAGAATATTTAATAATGTTCCGTTGTTGCGAAAATAAGAGATACTGAATCAAAATGAATTTGATGCAAAACTTATTAAAGACGATCCACAAATTGGGAGTTAAATTAATTGTTATTAAATAAATGAATGTGATCTTTGAATCATGTTAAAACAATCTTTCCGGTCTGGCCTATGCATAATGCATTACAGATTCCACAATTTAGTCTATGATAATTTTTTTGGAACTAAAAACATTACCATTTAAAAAATTATCTATAAAAAAATATATTTATATAATTGTTATATATTTCATGCTACTAATTACAATGTAAAATTACATTATATATGTTAATCGGTTGTATAACAACTTATAGTAGTGCTTCTTGGTGTATAATATTCTTCTCTTAGTAAAATATGTATTATAACACTAACTATGGAATATAGATTTAACACTAAAAGTTTGTGTTATATTTAGCAATAAAAAACTCATTATTAAGAATCATATAAAAAATGAAATAAAACACTTTCATAATGTGCATACAACGTTTTCGTTTAACGGCATTCTTTGTGATTTATGTCAATTAAATTATCAACCAGTAGTCAATAAAACAATAAAACACATTCTGACTTGTTTACATTTAAAGAATTACATACTGTTGCATAAAAAAACATTACCTATTTAACTTATCTGAATATCAAGTATACCTTAATCATTAACAAACGAAATGACACTAAATTCAAATTTGGAATCTTTATCAGTTAATTGTTTATGATCATCTAAAAATATTATATCTATGAGATTATCTGTCTACTTCAAATAAGAATTAAAGCATTGTATGATGTACTTACTTGATTCTTTCTTCTTGCGTTCCTTTAGTCAGTACTACAAGACCACATAGTAAATCTTTGAAAGCGATTCCTCTCCTGGTGCCTCCGCAAGGTGCGAAAAGTCTGTCTCCGACGATAGCTGGTACTCCGTCACCCAAAACATCGTGAATAAACGCGTCCTTGCTGAGAGGGACTTCTGTAGTAGAGCCAGTAGACTTCTTGAAAGCCTCTCTTATTCTCCTCAACTCGCTTTCAGAAACTGCAATCACAATATATAAATAATTCACCCACTGTCACTGTGACATCGTACGCAATGGAATTGATCGGATAAAACAACGCACCGCGTTTGACAGCCTCGTCGTACGTGATAAAACATGGCTTGGAATCTTTGGCACCCATTTCCGAATCGTAAATTTACGCTAATTACACTTCGCATTAGTATTTTGTGATTTTTATACAATAAAATAACCGTGACAGCTCAAATCTCATGATCGTTAGTAGACATATTTACGTCGTTACAATCCTGGTAACACAGCCTTTATCGTAAGACGAAAATATTCAGTGTGGACGGTAATAATTATTCATGTGAGATTATTGTGCAAAATTGAGTCGGTAATTAATACTATTAAGGATACTTGACTGCAAGACTTTATAAAAAAAATCTACCCCTAATGCAACGGAGTTGTTTATACTGATATAATGAAAGAGTTATCAATTTTAAGTTATTTTACAATAGATTTTTTTGTTTTAAATATTACTTTTTATATTCAGTGAATGTTTTAAACATGTCTCATAGCTTGTAGTTCTTTATTTTTACCGTTAAAGGGGGTTTATTTTTAGTACCTCCTAAGAGTGGGCATATGTTATCAAATAGCGATGGATTGTTTTTTTTTCTTAAATGAAATATATATAGGTTTTTATTACTTTTTTACAACAATATTGTTTTTTTCAAATAACACGGTTTATAGAATTTAGAGAACCAATTAAAATTTCTCCATGTTTGTCAATAAACACCCATATTTTTTATATAAACTAGTGAAAACCAAGTTATATAATACTAGTAAAAAAGATTTAAAGTGGGTAAGTATATGATGTGTCTTTTTTCTATAGTTTTTAATATTAACTGAAATACTTTAATTGCTTTGAATTGAGTCAGATTATTCTGAATCATATATCTACTCAAAGTCATTATATAAGTTTTCTCATAAAACGGCATCTTCTATAACAGTGCTTCTCGAACTGGGGTCTGCAGTATCTGTGAAAATTTATAGTTAATTTGTTTGAAACATAATTTAATGAATTTTTTTTTCAGAATTTCGGTTAAGGCGACAGTAGCAAAATTCTCTATTGCAAAAGAGACTTTTGAAATCCTTATTGCTTGATATCTATACATCAATTTGTGGGGTCGGTGGAGCTGTTCTCCAATTTCCCTTTCATCTGGTGTATTTTGATGCTATTTTTCCCGCGTAACATCCTGGATTTCTGGGGAGTAGGCGGGTGCGTGGTCTTTGTGGTGGTATTAGTTCTCATTAGTAGGTATTGCGACTTCATACATGTACAGTAAAAATACATATGTAAAAAATAAGTACAGGGTATTGCTTTCCACAGGTACTTTGAAAAACTACTTCCAAGTAAGCATTTTTGACATTGAACAAGATATTGATTTTATGTAAAAACATGCAACCAAATCCATCTTATCAAATTCTTTTTGAAAGCTTCATATTATACGTGTTGTTTTTTAAAATGGTTTATTTGTAAATTACTATTTATTATGATAAAATATAAACATACATATATGAGGATATTATTTGCAATCTCGGCTCATTCCAAAATTGTTGAACCATGAACCATGAATGTAATTTAGTAGATGGAAATATTTTTTTAACAAACATAGCTTGATAACATACAAAATATCATTACAAAGTAATGTAAACCTAAAAATACTTCTAAAATGTACTTACTTTATTTTTCAAAATGAAATTTAAGTTTCATTTTTTAAACATTTTGTAATGAGCCGTGTTTCCTTGGGTTGGAATCCATTTTACGTAACAGAAAAACCAGCATGCTTAATTCAGCACAAGTGATTATGAAAATCTGACTGATTTTATAAGTAATTCTGATATGAATGTCATTACATTTATTCTTGGCGAGTTTGTCAGAAGAATCCTCCAATGTGTCAAAACAAGTTATTATTGTTTTACTTCCGTTACAAAGCAGGATTTCCTTTTTATACTGAAATGAAGTCAAAGTACAGGAACAGACTTGACATCACACCATTTAAATATAATAAGTGTGTTTTATTAACATATTTTGTATTTATACTATTATGAATTACCTGACATAAAAAATAAGCCAAGTGTTTTGTTAAAATTTCCTGATTTGCATTGCAGAATTTTTTTGGGAAATCCTGGTCTAGTACAGCGATCAGCAAACTGTGGGCTCACGGACCACTAAATTCATAATTTTAATACAGCGGACCACTAACTAACTGGACTTGTGTGTTAAATATTACATATTGAAATAAAAGTGATCAAATGCGTCTAAAAATGCATCAAGTTCATAAAATAATTTCAGATTTCTCTGCGGACCACTAAAACTTTCTTGCGGACCACACTTTGCCGACCGCTGGTCTAGTACGTAACAGTTTTTCCCAAGCAATTAGACTGGTTTGGGTTCAAGACCCAGCAAGATCAATATCAGATTTAAATTTTTTCAATTTTAATTTGAGATTTAGACATAGTTGTCAGCAGTGACGTTCCTAGCCCCTATGCAGTTTAAGTAGCGCTTTTACTATTTTTCTTAATATTTTTGATTGAAATTACCTTATCTGCCACCTATAGTGCTGAAATCGGTAAATTTCACATTTAATGAAGATTTTTTGCGATGAATTTAACTACTGTTTACCCATTACTCATAATATTATTACTGTTGAAAATGTTTTTTCTTGGCATTTTTTTTATTTAAAGACATTGAGGCGTCACATTTATTCTAAACCAAATTCGTGTAAAAATATTCAGTCATTTAAAAAAAAACTGTGATCATTTGCCGCTCCCTGCCTACTCGCCTATGCCTATACCCACAGAACGTCCCTGGGTGTCAGCAGCGCTGTTATTTTTTAAAAAGGTGCTGGAACTCACTTCTTGTCAATCTTTTTACTATATATTTTTTCTAATCCATGTCCATTCCCAATGTGAATCATATGACTTACCAATGGAGGTATCTAACAGTGAGCCGCTATTGAAATTCTATTTTAGGTATACATGCCTGAAGGGTCAATAATCCATATAGATACAGATAAATATTTCTGCCTTCATGAATTTTTAAAACCAATATAAATCATCAGGTTCACCAGCAATAAGATAAGTACTTGCTACATCTCCATTAAAAAAATGATGTTGATATGTTACTATTATTCTGCGATTAAAAATAAAACTCTTAGATAATTTTTCACGTTTTTATTTCAATAAAAAGCAATATAAATTTATACAGGGATAAATGTTATGAAAAACACTAAACAGCCATAATATCTATCACCGCTTTTACAAAACATATTACATAGTACTAACTGGTCCCATTTGAGATCCTGATTATACAATCAAGTCAAAACTTATATTATACTTCTCTCTCAACTTAAAATTTGACAATGGCAGCCATTTAATAAAAATGAAAATACATTATATAATGGATTTAAAATGGATGTCAATGAGTCATGAAATGTAAGGAATGTTTTAAACATCTAAATTATGATAAAAATTAAAATATTTATATATGGAGAAGTCTAACTGTTCTGTCTATAAATCACACCCCTAGTTTTAAACCATGAGCTGTCAAAAAATGGCATTTGAGATATTGGATTTAAAGATTCATACCCTCTTAACTAATTGCGATTCTTTTTTTGAAATGCATGATTTTGATTGTTTGATATGTTACCATAGTACTTTCGGTATAACTAAATATTTATTCTTATTTTGCCTAGTACAGTTATCTGACCAAAAATGCACATTTTTATTTAGACATTCCTTTTTCAAATAACTGTACATGTAGACAACCTCATATTCCATTAGTACCTCTTTTCACCACCATTAATTCATTTAGAATTGTGTAAGTCTTTATTATATATTTTTAACCTTTCTGTTTTATTGACAGTCTAAAACTCAGGGTGCAATATGACAAGTGCAGTCCCATCTTTGTCATAATGGGGCAATCAAATTTAACGAATATATAAAAATGAATTGAAAGATCAGTCAGTTTAAGCACATGAGGTCCTGAAAGAGCACCATTGCTCTTCACTGCATTCTAATGGTTAAAGGTTAACCTTAAACTAAAATAGCTTATTTACTTATTGAAATTATAGCCAAATTTATTATTACTAGTGATTTATTGTAACTTTAAGACCCTTTTAGAACAGAATATCAAAGATAGTCTCAGATTTTTTTGTCAAAAAAACTGAAACGCAATTTTACGAGATATTCTTTATGTTTTATTAGGTACATGGTTTGGAGATGGAGAAAGAATTATTTTATTGAATAAACATCAATCTGCCAAATATTAAAAATAAAAACATTAGAGAATAAAAGTTGTACTAAATGATCCCCAGTGGAAAAATGATACCAGTATCACTTCCAAGTCAAAATCTTTTAAAAATATCTGAGTCGAAATCTCAAGAAAGTGTCACATTTTAGCAAGTTATTTCAGTATAAAATTAAATTTGATAACTTTGTTATTCCACTTGTAGTGCTACAATTTGTGACACACGTTTCGCCTCTTTGAGAAGCATCATCAGACTATTGCAACGTTTACGAATAAACTGATGATGAAGTTATTTTAGGTTTTGATTTTATGGTATTCAAATAATTTTAATGAATTGTCTGATTGATTGTCATCAATAAAAATGTTATTAAACAATAAAATTATTAAAATATAGTGATACTTGTCAATAATAGATAAAAATTGTCTGCAGTCTGGTTCTAAGAATGATAATGTCATGTTAAGGTTGATGAGGTTCTTAAATTTAATTAAAATTTAAGCAGTGTTTATTTAGCAAGCTATGAGGTGACAGTAGTAAACACATAAAGTTAATTGGGTTTCAGTCAATTTCCGTTTCAATTAGATTCTAATAAAACTCAAGTCAACATTATTTTCGAAATATTTCTCATATTTATACTGTCATAAAAATATTTTTTTACTTAAGCTTTTCCAATCGTCTCTGATATGATGGGAAGTATAATCCAGGAATAATCCATAACATGGATCCCTTATAGAACATCTCAACATGTCTGGTTATATAAGCTAGCTTCTCAATCTCTATTTTTGAAGAAGTCAAGATAAAGATGATATAATGGGACGACTAGTCGGTTTAATTATGCCTTGTTTTTAAGAGGTGTTACCAAGATAGGTATCAACAATATTTGAGAATCATAGTAGGACTAAATGTTATTAATTACTACAATTTTTTACCTCACTGTTCATTGAATGTAAGCTTTCTTCAGCTCTCAATAAGGTGCTGGCCTACAATAAATAGCCTAAGCCACGTTAGAGTCTCGTTATTTAACGCGTTGCAGACGCACTACACTTGGCATCTAGACGCCGAATGCCCCGTTTTTAGTTGTTTTTGAGCTTTGCAGAATACAGACACAGTGACTAATTCCCGAAAATGGACAAATTTCATTATGAAAAAAATGAGCTAACAATTGAATCAGTTAAAACAAAGTTTTATTCGAAAAAAGAATTTAAAAAATATACTTTTGATAGCAATTATATTAGAGTCTGAAAAACCCTTCAAACATTATATTACAACCATTTAAATGTTTTTAATGTAAATAAAACAACCATCAATCTCTCTATTCACAAAAACTGACATGTATTTGTGACTAGAGAGATTGATGGTCAGAAGTTGCGTAGGTGTCAGGTAATGCTGTACGCATCCAATGACGTTTATTGTAGACGCACACCTGCAAAACACATCTGTCATTTAAAAATCGAATAGAGAAGTAACACAAGAAATAGTACACATCTATTTAAAAGACACATTTTAGTTAGTCATATAAAAATAGCTTCCTTCTTATAAGTATATTAAAAAAAAACAATAACATAATATTCTTATTGGTCAAGCGGGAATTCGATGTGAAAAAAACATCGAAGTGAGAGCCGCCATGTTGTTGAGTAAAAACATTTCAGTATGAAATAATCATTTGTTAGCGAGCGGTCCCCAGAACATTTTGGAGACCCGCTTCTCATCTTCCGTGAAGAAGAAGTCCTTGCCCAGCTTCAGAAACTCTTTTAAGGATAGTTTGCCATCCTGTAAATCATTAAAATAACATTAGTTTTATTTTGTTCACTTCCATTTTAGTTTGTCAATTGAAAAAGCATTCACTATTATTGATACAGCTATTGAAAAAAATATATGTCACAGTTAATGTGCGAAATCTCATCAATGTATATCGAACGTAGAAAGGAAAAAGGACGTAACCGACTGAATAAACTCTCTTAGAAAAAACTTCAGTTGAGATACCTTCAAAACAAAAACAAAAAATATGAACAAGTGTCATTTTTGAAGATGTCAATTGTATAATCAAATACTTACTCCATTTTTGTCAATAATGGCGAACGATACAGCTGCGGTTTCTTCGCTGAGTCCCAGGCATTTGAAGAACAATTTGAATTCTTCAACGGCAATGAATCCTGAATTGTCTTTGTCCACTGCCTGAAATTGAATAAAATTTACCGCCTATTTTATGATTCCATCATGTAAACATAAACAAGCAAACTGTCAAAATAAATATGATAATTAATAAGAGTTGTTTTTATGTTCGATTCATCATTTCTGTTGTTTGATTGCAATAATCAGTTTCGGCAAATCGTAGACTATGTTGTCCTCAGAAGTCCTTGCAAAAGTCTAATGGGATGCGAATAACTCAGATCACTGGATGATGTACACACCACCACCTGCTACGGTGTCATTTTATTACAGAATCTCATGACATAAATTTGAATTCAACATCAACCGTTTTAAATCTTTGTAATAAAGGTCCAAAATTAAATTTACTTCAATAACTTGAAATTAATAGGCACAAACAAGACATCTTAAATGAACAAACAATTATCAATCCATCACCGTTACTAAAAAACCACTAACGTAACTAATAATAAATATCAGTTTAATTTATCCTAATTTACCTAGAAAAATCCCATAGCTTATCATTCTTCGAAACACTCGAGTCATATTTAATAAATGTAATACTATAATTGATGACCTCAATTTCAAAACCTACCTAAAACCCATTTTTGATTTTTTTTCAAATGATTCCAACTTGTTCTCTATTTCAATACACAATCAATGAATTTCCGATTTCAAAATCACTCTAAATACAGAGAAAACGTATTTACAAAAACGTGTTTAGTCTCAAAACCTACTCAAATCTAAAAAGCCCACAGCATTTTTTTGCACTTTGTCACCAATTTTGGTTTTTGGAGTTAAGTAGGTTTTGAATCTAAGGCGCTCAATTGTAATATAAATTAGGATTTTAGAGTGAATAACAAGACGTATTGTGTATCTCTTTTGAGCCAGTATATATAGCTGAGCAAATGTAAGTTTGAACATAGTTCTGACGATGGCGCACGTCGAAATAGCTATTAACTAATAATATAAAAACTGTAGAACTAAATACGTTGCTATTTTTATCCTATTACAATGGAGTTCTACCAAGTATATGCCAATTCAATTCACAAGAATCATTACGCTTGTCGCGTAGGTGTCGAGCAATATAAACCGGCTTTATTTGTTTCTGGAAACTGATTGTCGAGGATGTTGATTAATTTTGTAAAACCTCTCACCTTAAATAAATATGGAAGGAATGTGTAAGCCCTTCCCTTGAGGGCTTTATCACTAAGGACATGATGCATGTCTGCTAAGTACTGCTCCACTGTCACGAGGTTGTACGGGGTGATCTCGCCCCATAACTCTTCCCAAGTCAACTGAAAAACAAAATCAAAATTGTTAGAAAGGATAGAAGAACGAAACAACGATATTTCAAATTGAGTGGAACAGAGCTCAACTGAAATGGATCGGAAATAATAATTCATTTAATAACAATTTCTCTGTTAACCCGATCTATGCCATAAGCGTGTTAACGCGGTCTATGATTCCGTGCTTTCAGGACTGGCCATATAGAATGGGCGTGAACTTCCCCTTCAGTTTAGTCGTAATGTTTCGAAATTTCATTGACTTTATATACTTAAAAATTAATGTTACTTATGCAATTACGTACTATACATATATTATTAATTTTGTGAATTTTCTATGATCATGGCGGCACAAGTGACACACTGTATATTTATTTGGTAAGCCTTTATGATACACTTTCAATAAATTTGCAAAAAAAGGATATATTTGTTAGGTTTTATTATTCGATGAAATTTACGACCTACTGGGTATCACCATATTAATATCTCACGGCAGTTAAAGAGTTAAGAGATGCATTGGGTTTATTGATTTTGAGTTTGGTTAATCAATGATCGGTCAATGGCTAAATGTCATTTCCGATACCAACTGACTACAGTGATATTAATACCTGACATCATATATTTTTATACCTATGTAACAATATGCGTCTTAAAAGTGCATCAATATCTAATCAGCATATGTAATACTAAACATTGTTTTTTTGCATAAAAATAACAAACATTATCACTATTTATAAAACTCGTGTGTTTTGTTTATAAAATATAAATAAAATAATCGAATTATTATAATATTGATATTTTAAATTTAACTTCTTTTATCATTAACAAAAACTTTCCAAACAGCAGATAATTCCAATGATAGGTGAATTAGTGCGCACTACCTATTTTTTACTTACGTTACATTTTAAGAAGTATTTAAAATTAGCATTATATTTTATTAGATTAATTTATAAATAATATCCTCTCCAATTGGATCTGGACATTATGGACTGTAAGCCGTTAACTTTTTATTAGTTTAGTCAAGTTGACGTTTAGTGTCTGCGATTTTTAGTCAAACAAACTTTCGAATCTCCTGAAAAATAGAGTGAAACTAATTTGTCTGTGTATGATACTGGATGCTTCAGTTCTTATCAATAGATGACATCATTGTAGAAGATTGAGGAATTTCCTGTTCACCCTAATGCTACGCGCACACCAAAACTGAATCATCGGCCAACTTCGTGTCGGACCTATTCGAACGTAAAGTCTCGGCTGTTCATCTGTATTCACTGCTACCGTTGTCGGGCGTTACCGGTTTTGACCAAATGCATCGAAACTACTACAGAAAACGCCAAAATTATAGGTAAAGTGTATGAGTTTACTACACAACAGGGAAGGACAACCAATATATAATTATTCCACAGATCGCAGAAGAATTCTGATCAAAGAAGTAACTTTTATTCTAGAGAGGAAAACAGAAGTTCTACAGAAGCTTATAATACTCGTGAAGCTTTCAAACAGTTCTTTTGTAATGAAAATCATGAAAGATATTAAGCCTACATTTAACTAGTTGTAAAAAAGACGTGAAATTTAAATAAAAATACATATTAAGTAAACTGGTTCATTTTCAAATAAAGAGTTTCACAGAAAACTACACTACATATACAATAATAAAACTTATTTATACACCAAAAGTAGCCGGCAGACGGCTGACAAATCCCAACATGTTCGGATTCGTCGGTTGATCGGTCAGACGGCTGTCATCGTACGATGCCGTCTGTAGTAGTGTACGCGCTTTCATTTCTTCACATACGTTTGTTTCGATCGGCTGAGTTCGACCGACGACGGCCGAGCATAGTTCGTCTGATAACGGATTAGGTGTACGCAAACCATAAGAATTAAGAGTTGATTATGGGGAAAAAATTCCATTAACATGTTTGCATAATATTACATGCGCAATTGTAATGTGACTGCCATCTGTTCAAATATATTCAAATGATACAATAAAATACTTTCACGTAAGTTTCATTTTTATTTGAAGTGTCATATTCTTCTGTTCACTAGAAACGTTTTGCAAAACAAAAAACATTTATTCTTTTGTTTTTATTTATTTGTTCAACTTCAACTCATTTTAATATTCTGAAGGGTTGAGAGTTTTTTATACCATTACATTTGCGCAGTTATGATGTCACTGCCATCTGTTCAAATACAAATGAGACAGCAAAATACCTTCATTTGAATATCATTTTCATTCGAAGTATCATATTCTTTTGTAATTTGTTACATATCCAACAATCACTTCTTTTTTTTGATCCATGTCCCCACTCAATGTGGAGCATATGGTCTCGTAATGGAGGTATCTCAACAGAAATTTTTCTACGAGAACTATTTCTTACTCAGTCGCTCAACCTCATTTTTTTTAAAAAGTGAGTAGTAGGGAAAGAAGGATAAGGCTAGAACAGGACTAGTGGTTAACTAATCGCTATTGCTACACCCAGTTATTAAAGGATCAGAAGGATGGGAGGAGAGGAAATAATGTGAATTGATATCACAAACACCCAGTCTTCGACACAACTTTGAATTGAATAATTCTCAAATTCACTGTGATCTGACCGGGAATCGAACCCAGACCTGCGTGATCGGCAGAGCAAGCTCCAACCAACTGGAACACAACACACAACAATCACTACAATATTGAATTTATTGATACGGAATAGATGTTTCCTTACCCTGACTACGGATCTGAATTCTTCGGCGTGAGCCTCGTCAAGGTGGCCCAGATCCTGGAACCTGGCAGCCAAGAGTTGGAAGTCATCGTAAGAGATCACTCCGTCTTTGTTGACGTCCAACAAGCCGTGGAAGGTTCGCATTTTGCGGCGCCAGAATTCTGACTGAAAGAATAAAACAGAACAATATTGATTTATTGTGCTCTAGTTGTCATTCAAATTGGCTTCCTATAACAGCTTAATTGGATGGCTGCCACAGACGAGATATCTCGTAGAATTTTTCGTGCTCAACTTGCCAGAGAGGAGTTACATCGTCAATAACTAATTAAATTAATAATTGCAAATTATAGCCGGTGTGCTAGGTACAAACATACTGTTTTCTACGGCACCCAATAGGTTAACTATGTGGTCAATATCAAATTTATATCATAATATTTAATATCTTGGGCAATTTGAATCTTTCAAACTATGTACATTCACACAAGTTTTGTCACTAGCGACCCGGGTTTCGCCTTTCGGCATTTTCAGTACACGGTGGAAAGAAAAACGATGTAGCCCACAGTTTTTCAAAACAGCTTTTTTTCGATAATCACAATGTATCCAACTTGATACACATTCAATCAAAAGGATGCAAGCTGCAAATGCCGAATTAGTATCTAAATTCAGCTTTTAAGTTTGGAAAAAGATGAGCTTGTGAAAATTTAAACCAAGTAAACCAAGTTTAAAATCTATTTTTCATTACTACATTATACATTTTTAATACTTTTTTGCGCGATATTTTGTTGGGTGTATTTTACGCGTCAATTTCTGGAACTAATGCATCGCGTAAAAAAAGGATTGGGTGTATAAGTTATACGGTATAAGCTTGAAATAATCGTTTTTTTACCCAACTATACAGATCGACTCAGAAAAAATAAGTGCAAAATGTTATATATTAAATGTAAAACAGTGTGTTGAAAATTCGTATATAGAAGAATCCGTTTACTATGAACTTCACGCAATAAAAAATCGAAAAGACTCGTATACGAGTCACCCGTAACCAATGTGTTAATGATTTATTTGCGCGGTATTCAAATGGTTAAAAATAATAAGTGTTCCATTACCATTTTTGTGTATTTACACTATTATGAATTACCCGAAATAAAAAAAGCCAAGTGTTCCGTTAAAAATTCCGTATTTGCGAAGTGTTCCGTTGCAGAAAAAGATTGGGAAACCTTGCCATAGTGGATTTTTTTTACGGCCACGTTATGACCACACGAATTGTTATTTAATTGGTCTATGGAGGCGTCACTACTATGTTTTTTTTTCTAAATTTACTACAACCTAATTTTACCGGAGCTGTTACGTAATTCATTCATAAAAATTACGGTACTGATCTTATGATGGCATCGTAAAAAAACAACGTAAAAAAAATGAGCATCTGAAATAGCACTATTGGATTTTTTATGGTAATGTTTTTTACGACACAAGTACTCGATGCTAAAATGAGCTAAAAATCCATTGGTATGTTATTTTTATCGCGGGTCAAAATTCTTTTTACATTTGTTTGAATACACGATATTATCAGTGGTGTAGTGGGGCCAGGTCGGCTACCTAGCAACTAAAAATGAGCCAGGGTGCCGCCCTGTCACCTTTTTGACTTCTAACTTAATTTTCAAGTATGTGCCGCCACTGATTATATTTCGTATGTACGTAATATAATCAGTGGCGGCCGGTCAATGTGGCATTCGATCAGTGCACCCCTTGTGCAATGCAAGGGCGGTTATATTTCATGAAATAATATTCAAACATAACATTTATATCATTCACTCATTTTAAATTCTTCATGTATTTATTGTCTATAATAAATATTTTAGAACATTTTATTTTATTTTAGACAATAAATAAATGAAGAATTTAAAATGAGTGAATGGTATAAATGTTATGTTTGAATATTATTTCATGAAATATAGCCGCCCCTGCATATACAAGGAATGCATTGATCCAATGCCACATTGAACGGCCGCCACTGAATGACATAACACTTTTATACAGTTTATACCTTTTTATCCTTGTCCGCTCCCAATGTGGAGCATATGGACTCCTAATGAAGGTATCTCAACGTTTTTTCTACGAGAACTGTTTCTAACTCAGTCGCTCAACTTATTTTTTTCCAAAGTACGGATAGAAGAATAAGATCAGGACAGGACTAGTGGTTAACTAATCGCTCTCGCTACACCCAGTTATTAAAGGATCAGAAAGAGTGGGAGGGAATTTTAAGACATCACAAACACCCATGGCTTTGAACAGAAATAGATCGAAAAAAAAATACTGTTCGTACTGGGACTCGAACTTGAGGAGCCCGCGACGCTCACCACCAGTTAAGAACCGCTGCCTTACACACAATGTTTCTTATTTTTAGCGGCGTCTCAATTCGGAGCTGTGGCCTCCTGATCAGGGGTGGGCTGGAGGGGGCTCGGAGGGGCTAACGTGAGCCCCTTGTTAAATTGTACTATGGTCAGCGAGTCTCTTGTTAATTTAAGAGAAAAAAAAAACAATATTCATCTGATCAAATTAGTACATAACTGCATATACACATTAGTAATTTTTAGCCATTGGTTAGTTTATGGCAGTGGTTCTTAACGGGGGTGGTTTAGAAGTCTGGGGGGGGGGCGTTTTTATTTTTTCAGAATTTGGGGGGCGCTGTAGGATTGCGAGGGGGCGATTGAGATATTTAGAACAGTTTCGGAGATATATTGAGGAAAAAGTATAGGGAATTGAGAATTTCAAATTCCTCGGTTAGGGGGGGAGGGCTTTAGATAATTTTGGATAATTTATTTCTGATAAAGGGGGCGATTCTTTCAATACGGTTAAGAAGCACTGGTTTACGGTAAATTGCATATTGTTACATATTTTAAGTTTATTAATTAACTAACAATCGATTGCTTATTTAAGTATTGTATATAATTGCAGTGATAAGAAAAAAAATCACCTCTTTCCTAGAACACCGAGAATTGCTTTGAGATTAAGCGAGGCTCTAGTTAACGTATTGGCAGCCCGCCGCTGCTCCTGACGAAGTATACACCTCAATAAAAATTGATGGATCACTTGATCAATAATGCTTTCACGGTTTATATTCATTGTATTTTAACTTACCCTTTCCTTCCCTTTGCATTCTGTGTCCGAGTCGGAGTCTGATCCCGAGTCACTGTCCTCCTGCCTCCTCCTCCCTTCGGCCTCCGGTCTCTTGCTGAAGTTCCTCCTGATCATCTGCGTGCTGATCGAGGACGGAGCTGATGACGCGAGGGTGCCCGAAATGCTGGACCTTCGCAGTGAACTTTTGAGCATTGAGATGTCCAGCGGACAACTGGTGCCGTTGCACACGCAGCCATTCGTGGGGAAACTCCTCTGTAAAAAAAAAAACGAAGAAACATTCCGTCAAAAAATATAGAAAAACAAAAATTGATATTTTTTCAAACTAGGGTTTACAATACCGGTATTTACAAAACCTATGTTGGAATATTATTTCATGAAATAAAACCGCCCCTGCATATAGAAGAGGTGCATTGATCTAATGCCACATTGACCGGCCGCCACTGCAATGTTCCCGCTAAGGGATGCGCGTGAGCGCGCGCACACTTCCCAATATGTGGCCGCACACATTTTTCTATACCTGCACAAGCCGCACTCAACAAATCATTCACATTTAGCGCCCGTGAGTACATACCTACATATTTGCGCACACTTTTTATTTTGCTGAAAATTTACTGCTCATCGAAGATGATGGTGCGCACACACAATAGAAAAATTAGAGGGAACGTTGCGCCACTGGTCTCAAGCAATACATAAATTTAAATATTTGACGCACTGGCAATGGAGTTGTAATGCCATTGTTTTAAATAACAAAAATATGTCAAAAAATTGCACATTTTCTATCGACAATAAAAAAAAATATAGGTCATAAGCATGTGTAAATCTCATGAATTTTTTATCATATCAATTTATTGCTATTGGCAGAATCAATTTAATTTCGACACCAAATAATATGCATCTGAGCTAAACTGCTGAAATCGTACATCAAAGGACCTTGATATTTTCAAATTTAGAGCATTTTTTTTTAATGTTGTCACTCAAAAAATAGTTTTATAATAGAAAATCACACGAGACAAACTCGTTGAGAATAGACATCACAAACACCTAAAGATCTCAAATTAAAACAGAAACCAAGAAACTTCGATATTGACCCCAGGGGTAGGCTGGAGGGGGCTCGGAGGGGCTCGCGCGTGTCCCTTGTTAACAAATTCTCAAATCAAATTATTATATATTTGCAATTTCTGGCATAGTATATTCTCTAAGACAGCTTTAGTATACAGAGTAGTAAATTTTTAGCCATTTACATTGATAATTTTACGATAAATTGCATATTTTTTCATATTTTGGGTGTATTAAGTAACAATCGATTGCTTATTTAAGTATTACATATAATTGAATAGGAGTGATAAAAAAATTCACTCGTTCCCCAGGACACCGAGAATTGCTTTGAGATTAAGCGAGCCCTTTGTTAACGTATTGGCAGCCCACCTCTGATTGACCCCCATTAAAACTAATGTGTAACTAATAATAAATATCAGTTTATTTCATTCTAATAAACCATGAAAAATCCCATATTGCTTATCGTTCTTCGAAATACTCGAGACATATCAAATAAATGTATGTCATACTATAATTGTAATATGAATTAGGATGTTAGAGTGAATAAAAAGATGTATTGTGTATCTCGTTTGAGACAGTATAAATATAACTTGACTTGATGTGGAATAATCATTTTAGCTTTGAATCGTTCAAATTATGTACATTTACACAAGTTTTGTCACTAACGACCCGGATTTCGGTATCTTCAACATCTGTAGGCATTCACATGGGTTAATCCTTTTCGCCAGCAATGGCTTTAGATCAGTGTCTGCCAAACTGTATGCCGCAAGAGGTCTCAGGTGTACCGCGAAGGAAGAAGCCTCAAGAATGTTTATTTTTAATAATGCCTATTCATTTAAATTTTCTTCAGTTTTAAATAAATTCAACATCAACATATTCAAATAAATATTTGTCACGTTCGTACATAGTGATCGACGCGACACATTTTATTTTTTAAATGTCAATTACTTTTTTAATGTGTCGTCTTTTGGTGTGCCGCGGAACAGATCCCATTCACCAGTGTGCCGTGATGTAAAATAGTTTGGCAGACACTGCTTTAGATACATCTTATATAAACACGATACATTCATTTAAATACCAAGCGTCAGTTCAAGTTCATACGTGCACTTGAACACCTAAAGATGCCGAAAGGCGAGACCCGGGTCGTTAGCGACAGAACTAGTGTGAATGTACATAGTTTAAACGATACAAATTTGATATTGAAGTTCCACCAAGCACCTTCAGTCGAAATTTTAAATTATTTTGGCTCTTGGTGGTGAACGAGTTTGTCTTGCCTGTACTGTCTATAATCTATATCAGTGTCTGCCAAACTGTGTGCCACGGCACACTGGTGTGCCGCAAGAGGTCTTAGGTAAGGCATCCAATCCCGGGATCCCGTTCAATGTTCCGATCCCGAAATCCCGGGATTGATATGGTCGCGATCCCGGGAATTCGGGATTGAGAAATTTTGAGGAAATCCCGAAAATTGACACGAAATTGGCAAATTGTGGATTCTAAATTCACCGGTGAGCTAAAAAAAAAATACGGGATCCCGGGATTGAAAATTAATCAATCCCGAAATCCCGGGATTGTCTCAGGTGTGCCGCGGAGGAAGACGCCTCAAAAAAATTCATTTTAAATAATGCGTTTTCATTCAAATTGTCTCAAATAAATATTTTTCACGTTTGCATATACACATATAGTAGTCGACTCCGACACATTTTCCGCATTTTCGTTTTTTAAAGCATTTTTATTTGGCGTTCCGCGGAATAAATCCCATTCACCAGTGTGCCCCGAACTAAAAAAAGTTTGGCAGACACTGATCTGTATTAGATTTTTAAGTCTCGTATGTCAAATTGTAATTCAAAAAAAAATCTTTGATAACATGGCAAAAGTTGATACGTCATTTTTTGAAACACTTGCCATATTATCAATGAAATTTGAGAGTAAATCGGATTTTTTTTGTATCGTACTAAAAACGTTTATCATTTTGATATTGTAACGGCGATATGCTTCACATTGGTAGCTGCCATGATTAAATTATAATAAAATAACCATGATTTCCACAGTGCAGGCAAGTAAAGCCTTACATAGGCTAACAACTTTGCATTCCTTCCTTCTTATGGGTTTGTTTTCCAACGGTTCAGTTTTCAATGACGACCAGTTGTTTAACCTTATGAATCATGGTGAGCAACAACAGTCAACAAAGGAACGTTTAAAAACAACAAGTTTGGCCTACTCAACCACCCTGTAGTCGAGTGGTTAACGCTCTTGGGTTTTCATGTTACTTGGTTCCGCATTCAAAGACACAGACAAACAGACATTTTCATAAATCGCGTATGCTGAGACGCAAGCGACATAGCACGGCGTATAACAGAACTGGCAGATGCAGGTAGGCGAAGTAGACATATGCGACCAGCGTATGCTGTGACAGCTGCGACACAAGTGACATGAGGACCTCAATTTCAAAACCTACCTAAAGACCATTTTTGATTTTTTTCATTTTTCAATATACACAATCAATAAATTTCCACATTGGGTTCATCAAATCCTCACTTCTGGACAGAAACGTGATCCAGTTTGCACTAATTTTTGAAAAGCTTAAATCGTATCCAGACAAATTCTTCCACTAAATAAGGATGTGTGTGATTTTAACTCTTACAAGGAGACGTGTGCACATATGAGGATCTCATTTTCAAAACCTACCTAAAGATCCGTTTTAATTTTTTTCAAATTTTGATACCAACTTGTA
The DNA here is from genome assembly GCA_031772345.1 of Himalopsyche anomala. Taxonomy (NCBI): domain Eukaryota; kingdom Metazoa; phylum Arthropoda; class Insecta; order Trichoptera; family Rhyacophilidae; genus Himalopsyche; species Himalopsyche anomala. The sequence continues at coordinate 424,974 of CM062841.1, read as the reverse complement.
CTTTATTTCAATATCTACATCAGTGGTTCTTAACCTGGGGTGCGGGAGAAGCCTCTAACAATCTAAATTATTTTTGCGATATTTGAAAATCGAAACACATTTTTAAATGGGAGTGCGGAGACCTATTTTCCGATTCAAAGGGGTGCGGCTCCCTTAAAAGGTTAAGAAACACTGATCTACACAATCAATAAATTTCCGATTTCAAAACCTCTCTAAATACAGAGAAAAAACATTTATAAAAACGTGTTTAGTCTCAAAACCTACTCAAATCCAAAAAGCCCACAGCAGTTTTTTGCCAACAATTTTTGTTTTTGGAGTAGGTTTTGAATCTAACGCGCTCATATATGAATGACACATTCAGTAACAGCCAATAACTCTTTAAATTTATTTTAAGCGAAGTATTGTACAAAAATTTAGTTCGCACTAATTCCTTCTTTTTTCAAAAAAATAGGGCCTCCAAATTTTAGTGCGCCTGATGCCTCTCACGTGGTTAATCCGCCTCTGATAATGCTGCAAGATTGCTCAAAAAACAAGGTTATCGATGTTTACATAAAATAATTTGAACATTCTTCAATATTAACACCAAAGTTAGAGAAGTGAGGTTGATGGACGAGGCCAAAGCTCCAGCAGGGTTGCTGGAGGGCCTTCATCTGCCAGACAATATCGATAGTCGCGGAAGTATTGCAACTGAGCAATAAGCATCATCAATGAATTAATTAAAAAGGCAACAGCGCCGGCGACGTTCTCGTCTGCCATATCAATATTGATAACTTGAGCCTTGGTCGGCAGACATTTTTTTTTTGTTCGCGTTCGAAATTCGAATGCACTTTTGTATGCATTCGTCTTAAGTTGTATCCAACCTTTTGGCAGTGAGTGAATATAATTTACAGTGGAGCCCCGATCTATCGTCCTCGCATTAAGTCCAGGCCAAAAAACAATCAGAACAGTGATAGGAAAACGTTTGTATCTATCTAATCAGGGCTTCCGAAAAAAAGACGATTACGATTACAGCTTAATAAAAAAACAACTCTTGACTCCAAATTTTTTCACCGTATTATTTCGAAATCGTGTAAAAAGGGAATTCAGTGTAAAAGTCCTATAAATACTTTTGTTTCAACCAGTCGATTGGATTCACTGGTTATCTATCACTGCAGCAGATTACGAATGTCGTTTGCTGCATGGCCAAGTTGTCAGCATGCAGATAATAGAAAAAAATGTTTGAAATAAAAGTATTAAGAGTAAAAATAAATTCGTATGTCGCCAGTGGGGAAAAAGATAAAAAATTTGTGACGTACATATTAAGTCCTAATTTAATTATTTTTTAATAAAGTCTTTCGATTTTTGGGATTGATATTATAACTTGACTTTTACTAAAATTTTCAGGTCCGTGGATGAGTGGTAAATATTGTTGGCTTCGGTTTGCTATATTCACGGTTCAAATCTTAGTATGGACAGTTAAAATAATTGATGTTTCAATTAGTGCATCCAATCCCGGAACCTTTTTGTGTTCCCGGGATTTCGGGATTGATTAACTTTAAATCTCGGGATTGGACACTCAACGTGAAATTGTGTATAATTTGAGAAAAGTTTTGGTGTCGGAATTTTTCATTATTTTATTTCCAATTTCAAAAACCCAATAATCTGCCGATTTGTCGAAAATATCTCCGCGACTCTTTTTTTTTTAAAACTAGGAATTTGAAAATCTCAAAACCGTATACTTATTTACCGTTTTTCCCAAAATATCTCCGTGACTAGTTTTTTAGCTCTTCCAAATCCAAAAACCTATAATTTTCGGGATTTGCTACTAATTTCTCAATCGCGAAATAACCGGGATAGCGACCATACCAATCCCGGAATTTCGGGATCGCAATATTGGACGGCATCCCGGGATTGGAGAGCCTAGTTTCAATCGATTTATGGGTGTCTTTGATGCCTAAAATTCTCATCCACAATTCCGATTCTGAAACGGGAAATAGCAAGTGCGATTAGCTTACCACTAGCCATGTCTAAAAAAAGATAGGTTGCATAAATGAAAAGAAGCAGTTCTCGTAGAAACACTTTAGTTTCTGAGATGAAATGAAATATTAGTAGTCTGTGTGCTGCAAATCTATATATAATATTAATAGTCGATAATCTCCGAGTGTAGGTCCGCGATTTCGCCTAATTATAACGGTTTATTTTGAACCGCACATTTTGGGAGTTGTCGTTCGTCCAATTGGAATGGCTTATCTTTTTATCTTTCAAAATTCAAATTTCCTAGCTTAGAACAAAAATATTGTAGGTAGTATATGTTATAATAATATTGAGAAAAAAAGCTAGTTCTGGAATTTGAGCCCGTAAGAACGATGCTGGCCACTGCGCTACGGACCCGAAATTAAATTAACAAAAAAAAAATAGATACCATAAAACCACTGGATATCAATTTGAGGACAAATGACAACACGTAAGTCATGTCTAAGAATGTTGAATTTAAAACATAGTCAATCTTTTGTATAATATTTCCCCTGTTCAGGAATTTGGCCCGGAATTACCCGATCCCTAAGCGAACCTCTTACATAATACATGGTACGTGTACATAATACATAATACATGGTCTTACATGGTAGGTTTAATGATTTACACAACGTGATTGCCAATTTATTATATAATAGTACACCTATATATGTAATTAAATCATGATAAAGGAATGAATTTAACCTTCAAATAAACATATTTTTGGCACTAGTAAATCGGTTTTTATGAGAGTGAAAGGGAACAGGTATAAATGCAAATCAACTTGTTTTAAACAGTGAAGTAGGAAAATAAAATACTTAACAATCAATCATGCGTACTTCTCAACAAGTTGCGATGCAAAAATAAACAAGAAACTAAAAGTATTTTTAAAGTCCTAGGGAGTGTTAGATTCAAAGTTCTTCGAGTATCCTTCATCGCTTTGGTTGTTTGCATTCCTTTTTCATCGTTGCCGACTGAAGGGCGTGATTGTTACAGAGATAAATAAACCACGATGAAGCCAGTTCACGTGGACACCATATGGATTGATATGCAAATTATATTGTATATATACTTTCCGATATACTTAACCGATACACGCCTGTATAAACATACAGGGGTGGGCAAGAATAGACTCAAGCGAGCCTCTTGTTAAATTTTACTGATGCCGGCGAGCACCTTGTTAATTTAAAAGAAAACAATATTCTCAGATAAAACTAGTATATAACTGCAATTTCTGATTTGTGTATTATCCACAATAGCTTTCGTATACGAAGTAGTACATTTTTAGCCATTTATATTGATAAGTTTACGGTAAATAAGATATTATAAGTGTATTAAATATTAAAAACAATTGCACATCGATTATGCGATTCAAATAATGTGTTCGATTTTCCATCGGCCAATTTATAATGAATGATTAACAAAACAAAATGGAACTACTCATTTTGGTTATCTGGAATCTGGAACATAATAAATAATAGTGTATTGTTTATATTAAATACGTGACTTTATGTCTGGCGACCCAATTGTGATACATACGGTAGTATATTATGTACACACCATGTCCATAAAAGACGTCAATAATAATCATTAGAGTAAACATATAGTCAGTTATATATTATATTTAAATATAAATACGCACTTGTTGCTAAGAATATCTTATTAATTGTTATTTGACTATAATAATCTAAAAATAGCATGTATACGGAGAATCTATTATATTTTGATAGTGTCATAAGCTGCACTTTTAATAATGTAAACATATTTTGAATCATAATTTTGTTATCATTCATAGCAATCAATTAAACATGAAGTTACAAACGAATTGATGTTTTTGATTCACAACTTATATCTGTATGTTAATTCATTTTTATCTGTAAATGTATACTGTCTTCTTTTTACGCGATTTTTATTTGCGCAACTTTTTTGGACGGCGCCGTTCTTTTTTACGCGATTTACTTATTGTAACGGATTTATTTTCTTCGAGATTTATTTGTATATAAGAAATAGTGACTCTCTGTGTTTAAAGAAGTGGTGACCCCACGCAAAATGAAGCAATGTGATTAGAGCATGGGTGTCCAACCGGTAGATCGCGATCGACCGGTCGATCCCAAAGCAAAATTTGGTCGACCCCGAAAGCTTTCGTGAATTTCGAAAAAATGTATAATTTAAATATAAAATATACAAAAATACCAAAATTGAATTATTTTGTAAGCACATACCTATGTAATAATATGTATTTCGTATTTAAAATAAACATTTCTATGTTTGAAGAAGGCAAAAAACCCTACTTAATACATTTTTTTATAAGAATCATGTTAGAAGTCGATCGCGAGAAAACTTAAGATTGAAAAGTCGATCCCAGGGCAAAAAAAGGTTGGACACCCTCGGATTAGGGTATCCAATCCCGGGATCCCGGATCCCAGACAATTGGTAAAGAATTTTATAGAATATAATGATAAAAATTACGTCAATAATTTGAAATTTTAAGACCTCTTACAATAACTAGAAATAATTTAAAATCAAAAGTAGTTGTACAGATTCTATCCATCATCATCTGAAAAAAATCTTTATTTTTGTCGGGGCCCATGGCGCAGCGGTTGGCGCTTTGGGCTTCCGTGCCGGACATCACGGGTTCGAGTCCCAGTACGAGCAGCATTTTTTCGATAGATCTGTCGATTTCTGTTCGAAGGCATGGGTGTTTGTGATGTCTAAAAATTCCCTTCCACCCTTTTCGATATTTCAATAACTGGGTGTAACGAGAGCGATTAGTTAACCACTAGTCCTGTCCTAACTTTATCCTTATATCCCTACTACTCTCTTTTAACAAGAGAGGTTGAGCGTCTGACTAACAAACAGTTCTCGTAGAAAACCTTTCATTTTTTTATTCATGTCAGCTCCCAATGTGGAGCATATGGCCTCCTAATGAATGTATCTCAATAGATTTTTTTTGTACGAGAACTGTTTGTTACTCAGCCGCTCAACCTCAAGCTTTTCAAAGTGAGTAGGAGGGAAAGAAGGATAAGGCTAGAACAGGACTAGTGAATGACAAATCGCTATTGCTACACCCAGTTATTAATTAAAGAATCATAAGGATGGAAGGAGGGGAAAATCATGTGAATTGACATCACATCACAAACACCCAGTCTTCGATCACAACTTTTAATTGAATAATTCTCAAATTCACTGTGATCTTACCGGGAATCGAACCCAGACCTGCGTGATCAGTAGAGCAAGCTCTAGCCAACTGAGCCACAGCAGGCCAATTAACAAACCAAAAAACTGATAAATATTAAAACTGTAGAACTAAATACGTTGCTATTTTTACCCTATTATAACGGAGTTCTACCAAGTAAATGACAAGTCAACCAATAGACTAATATTTATAAAAAAAATATTCCTTTGTACTTCATTCCACTTTATTTAATATGTCAGGACCGTTTTTGCTCATTGCGAGCATTGTCAACTGATATATATAATTTAATAATGCTATTTATACAAAAATGAATAGTTATAAACAACAATTGGCATTGAAAAGAAATTACCAATTATATTAGAAGTGATTCTGAAATAACACAAAATTAAAATGTTTAACACGTCTAACATATAATTAAAAAGTCATCCCAGATTAACAAATTTAGAATGGCGATTGAAAGTAATTACAAACATAATTAAAATTTGGGAAATTTTTGACAAAGTGATATATAATGCCTTTCCACCAAGTACTGACAGTGAACACCCTAAAAGAGACTAATATTTTGTTTTAATCGGTCGCCGTCGTGAGATGAATACGACTCTGTTAGTTTCGTGTCGCCTTATAGTAAGTAGATGACGATACGGTAATAAATTGATGTTTGGCGTTTTCGGCGAAAAGATCCAAAATTGCCAAAATGTCACCGCGGGCATTATACGACTGCCGGCAAGTGGCAGCGCAAAGAAATCGCTTGCTCGTGGCCGGCCCAATGACCTCTGAATTTTTTTACATAATCAAAAATACGCTGACCAGATTACCATAGGCCGGTCTTCATAGACTCGCGGCTACTCTCCTTTCGGCACGTATGCCACTATCAGCTGTTTCTCCGTGATAAAAAAAAAACAACTTGGCGAAGGTTTGTTGTTGTTTGTGTTATTGTTTGTAATCGGTGTTTTTCTATAAATAACAATCGTTTTGTAAGGCCGTATTTGATTAATTTGTTATTGCATTACGTGGTGTTGTGTCTGGAATTATTATGACGATGTAGAGTTTTCGTAAACGGTATGCTACTGTCACTGATACCGTCATGTCTTGAAATACTGTCGGAACCGGCTGAATCACATCGAAGTGCATATACACAAATCGGCAAAGGTATAAACTGCGTATACATAAGAAATTATTGTCATGTGGCCCTGTGAGCAAGTATCAACAGTGTCCCTGTTTTGATGTCAAGAAATCTGACAGCCATAAACAGGAAAGAATCATATACACTTATTTTTAGTGAAATAACGGTTATTAAATATCGACTATAAAAAGGAAAAAGAACGTGGTCCACACTTTTTTATAATTTTGGGCCAAAAGCAGATTATGAAATATACACAACCTTGAAGTGCATGGAGACTGATAAATTGGTTTTTAATTGACTTAAGCTAAGGTGACCAGACGTCCTCCTTTGAGCTGTCCTCCTCTAGGGAAAATTGTCCTCCTTTTCCTCCTACGATGGCTTGAGAAACGATACAGAGAAGAGCATAATGGCGGACGTTACAGAAATCCAAAAATTTCTGGGATTAAGGCAGTGGTTCTTAACCTTTTCGAAGTCACGGTGCACTTTTGATCATGGGAAAAAGTGGCGGTGGACCAGAATTAAGAGATCGAAAAAATATGTGAACATAGTTTTTTTTTTTTTTGACTCTTTCGGTTTTCACTATTTTGCGGATTCGTTTTTACCAACTTTTCGCGGTGCATCGGTTAAGAGCCACTGGATTAAGGATTTGAAATTCCCGGAACAGCTAAAAACAAGGTCGCACACTGGTTATTAGGGGAAATCCGCAAATTTTTGGGATTAAAGATTTGAATTCCCCCTAGCAAAGAGCTAGAAAAAAAAGTGTCTTCCTTTGAAATTTTCAAAGCCTGGTCACCTTACGTTGATATTAATTCAATATTTTATCAAAAACAACCTTTTTAAAGTGTTTTTACTGATCGCAATTTCCATAGGCCTTTCTTTTTTCAAACTTAAAACCTCAATTGACATCATTTTGATCAAGTTGTACGTATTGTGATTTTTGAAAAAAAGCTGTTTTGAAAAAACTGTGGGTTACGTAATTTTTCCTTTTCATAGCGGATATATTACGTGACGATATTTGACTATGTGTTCACTCAAAAAATCACAAAGAAATCCGGGATTAGAGTCCCAATCATACGAGACAGTCGGTCGATCCGAGGAACGAAATTCGACCGGTGACTCAACTCGTCGGTGACGTCAATGAATCGACGCAAGTACAAGTAATGTGGAGCAACACTAGCTGATAGCGTGGCAGCCATTTTATGTTGATATTTACATCTCGTACAGCCGCAATAATACGCTTACTTAACCGGCATTCGTGGAGGCGGCGTAAACAAAGTCGCTGGTACGAACACATTATCTACCTATCCACCGAGGTCGTTTCTCTCACGCGAGCTGCAGCAAGAACGCCAGACGAAGGGAACGCGGTGTAAACAACGCGGAGTGAATAACCCGAGGTAGCCGTTGCGAAACGCGGCACGCGACACCGGCTGGAACGACGCAGTAAAGAATCGTGCGCTCCACAGGAACACGCAAAGGAATATTCACACAAAAAGACAAAAGGTGGAAACAGTCTGCTAACACGCCACGCCACACGACGCGGTCACACCCAATGCAAGCCTTGCACACATGTAACACCCGACGCCACGTCACATCGGCTAGCGAAGCCACTGAGTTTATAACTGAACGTCTGGTCTCGTTCGTAATACAAATTACATACATACAGTAAAACCCCCATTTACACTATGGTCGGGACCGTGTAATTGGGGGTGTGAATCTCATACAAAATTAGGGATTTGGTTTTTTCCGCGGAAAATGCAAAACTAAGATTTTCCTTCGTTTTGCAAAAAAAAATATGGACGAAATATTTAGTTTTCGTAGTACATAGTAAATATTCCGCACACAGACTGACGCCCAGATATGCGTGTATAGCCTGGCACGTGTTGAATACACAGACGTTAGCCAACATTTGACTGTATGCGCGGCACATACGACCGTTTCGTAGTAACGACAATGGAATGCGACCGTGCAATTGGGGGATTTGCGGCGAATATTTCAAGCCAGCGCGTAATTCGGGGTAGTATAATTGGGGGTTCCACTGTACTATTCAACGAATTCGATGACGATGTGATGAAAATGTTATGTTTATCTAGTAAATAAAAAAAAATTGAAAGAACTGAAGATGTTGGATTCTCGAAATAAATCAACAAAGAAAAAGGTTTGCTAAATTTCATTCTCTTTTTGACGACTTGGTAAAAGATAACGAACGATTCCAAATGTATTTTCGAGCGAATAAATTGCAGTTTGAGGAAATACTAAAATATATTTAAGACGACATCATTAAAAAGTGTATACATTTTCGTGAGAATAATCATACACGAGAAAACCAGCCAAAAGTCTTAGCTGACTAAAATACGTAATAACCTTATTTTTGATACAAATAAAACTAGCTTAAACTTAAAAACTTATTTAATTGCGTGACCTAATTTGATCTAAATGTGAAACAATTATTATTTTATTATGAAAGTTCAATTGGTGGAATCTGTACAAAAGAGTGTTCTTTTTAACTAACATATTTACAAAACAATGATGTACTTTTAAAAAAATCATCAAAAATCATTAAAAGCATTGTGAGAGACAAGAGATGGAGCGTTACACCAGAGGTGGGCTGGAGGGGGCTCGGAGGGGATCGCGTGAGCCCCTTGTTAAATTTTAGTAAGGCCGGCGAGCCCCTTGTTAATTTAAGAGAAAACGATATTCTCAGATCAAATCAGCATATAATTGCATTTTCTGACTTAGAAATTATCTAAGACAGTTTTAGTATACAGAGTAGTTCATTTTTAGCCATTTACTAATATTGATAATTCGTCGATAAATTGCATTTTTTTATATATTAGGTGTATTAAGTAACAATCTAACAAGCTTATTTAAGTATTACATATGACTGCATCGGAGTGATAAAAAATACTTCTTCCATAGAACACCGTGAATTGCTTTGAGATTAAGCAAGCCCCTTGTTACTGTATTGGCAGCCCACCACTCCGTTACACCTTTTGCCATTAGAGTAGGTGCATATCGATTCACGTAACGGAAAGTTTCACCGTCGCTGAGTCCAAGCAATAACCTCAATGAATACGTAATAGAATACAGCAGTCAAATGGTTTCATGCTATCTTTAAATAGCTACAGAATGCATTATTTAATAGCCATTGAAAGCATCATTCTAATACTAGAGTCGAATTATTACATAAGATCTGATATAACACGGGTTGTAAATCGGTGTGTCGTGATCTCTAGTCAGATAACGGAAGGGAGAAGGTTCACGTGTTACGTTTAGGGTATCCAATCCCGGAGCCTTTTTCCAATCCCGGGATTGAGATAAATTTACCGAGGAATTTGAAATCTCCGATTTGGTATACTTTTTCCCCGTATTCTCACGAAACCTCGTTTTTTTTTTTTTAGCTCACCGAGGAATTTGAAATCCTCAATTTGGTATACTTTTTCTCCGAATTCTCACAAAACCTCGTTTTTTTTTTTTTTAGCTCACCGAGGAATTTGAAATCCTCAATTTGGTATACTTTTTCCCCGAATTCCCACAAAACCTCGTTTTTTTTTTTTTTAGCTCACCGAGGAATTTGAAATCCTCAATTTGGTATACTTTTTCCCCGAATTCCCACAAAACCTCGTTTTTTTTTTTTTTTAGCTCACCGAGGAATTTGAATCGACAATTTGCCAATTTCATCTCACTTTTCGAGATTTACTCCAAATTTCTCAATCCCGAAATCCCGGGATCGCGACCATGTCAATCCCGGAATTTCGGGATCAGAAAATTGAACGGGATCCCGGGATTGGATGCCCTAGTTACGCTGTAAAGCAGGGGTCATTTTTTTCACCAACAAATATACATTTTTAGAAAACCAAAAGAAAGACAGTCGATATCTCGTTTTGAGGGAACAATGAATGGTCTCGTTGTGATAATTACCGCGCAACTAACGCCCTGAAGTCGATGTTCGAGAACACGCAAAAAGGGCAGTAATCAATGTTATTTTGAATTCGGTTGATTAACACGTAGACCGTTAAATTATTCAGTGCCTGGCGTTAAACAAGGAAGTACCCTAAACGTTAACTCTTTTTCTCTTTTGGGTACATTCGTTTTAAACGGTATCACACGTATTTAATTATATCGTCACGCATTCCATTACCGAATGGAGTCTTAACTTAACTCAAAGGTTTATACACAGGAGCACGCTAGAGATGGCCCGTGATATTTTCATATTTGTCCTTACCAGAACTCTGTTACGTTAAAACTCATATGAGCCCATAATATGATCCACTTGGGGAACTGAATTGATTTAACATTGCTACACTGCTTTTTAACGACGTCGGTTTCAATTGTAGAGTACGGTTATTTGGTTGTTGTAAAAAAGGGTTATAACATTTAAAACGTTTGGGAGCCTGCGAGTTTGACGTTCTTATTTTGATTAATTTAACCTTGGGTTAAAGCTTCCAGCGGTCGACACACAACTTATGGGGCGCTGATGTCCATGCATCTATCAAATAAAAAGTGCAAGTGAAATAGGTAGCACGACTTATTTTTTAGAGTAGTTAGCAACAATACTTTAGAACAGTGGTGGGGAACCTGCGGCCACTTGACTACTCTGATGCGGCCTTTTGACTGGTGCCATTTTTTTTTTTAAATAAATCTTTATTTTTTTTTATATTCACTTTGAACAAAAAATTATACGCAAGCGTTTGAAAAAAGAGCGTAATCAACCCATTAAATGTTCCGACAGTCAAAAAGAGAGAGGAGTGTCAACATTTTCTTTACTGCGGCCTTATGATGAATCAGATAAATGAATATGGCCTTTAGAAATTAAAAGGTTCCCCACCCCTGATTTAGAATGTTTAATCCGAATTGGATATTATGCGGGTTTTTAGTTTGTCACATTCAAAAATGTTACAACATCGTAGGAAGCCATTTTGATTAGTAAATAGTTTAGTGGTAGCAAATACTTAAGGCGAAAACTATATTTATCAAATGGGTATTAATTCGTCTTAAATTAAATATGTCACAATATGTACTGTCACATCTCCATTGCGTTAGATATGATTACACTCATACAGTTAAAGCATAGTTTTTCTGTTTCGTAATATTTCAGTATAAGTTTTATAAGGAAACGAAAAGATGTGAGAGCTTTTTTTTTCAAATCCAAAATCGCAGGAATTTACAGATTTCTCAAAATCTCAAAATGAACGCCGTTTGGGCTTTTTTTTATTGCTCTTCTAAGACATTCCAAATTTCTTAAACACAACAATTTGCGGATTTCGTGACTCCCCTAAGAAAATAGTCTCTGTGATCTCGTTGAGAAACCCTGCATTAAAGCACCGGTGGGCAATGCGTCTTAAAAATATTTTATATCTTATCCATGTTTGTGATTAAATATACCTAATGAGTGATCATTCTAAGAGACTGTAACTAAATTTCAATCGGAGTTAACAAGACATCGTTCTTTAAATCTGCCAACCGTTGCAAGAAAGAATGTTTGTCGTGCATTGTATTCAATTATGTCATAAATCATAATTTATATTAAGCATCTTATAAGCGCGCCATGACAGTTTGGAACTGTCATGTTTAATTTTCATTTCCCGCATAAAATCTAAATTAAGTTGTAAGTTGGTCGTGTATGAAAAAACATATTCGCTTTTACGGATGTTCTTAAATAAGAACACTAAAAAAACGGGTGGTCAATTATTTATTACAATCTACTACAATTAGCTCTAACAAAGTCAATTATCACAACAAATTGCAAGATAGAAATACCTACTACAAACAACAGTTATCGAGGGTTGCTGAAAAATTTAATGCTGATTATTATAACAAAAATTGTTTAGTTGGTAATGTTTATATCGCAGTAGTTCCGTCTCGCTCTTAATCACCATTGACGACTATTTACCTGCACCTTGGACGACTGTGCGGCGTGCAAAGCAAAAATGCGTGGAGGACGATGTCCTATTTTTAGTTCAAAGTTGTTTACAATCATTTTGTTGTGAAGTATTTATAGCCATATAAGCAATGTGTAGTAGTACTAACACCATGCTCATATCTAATTGAATAATTCTGCGGTCAGTAAAGATATATAAAATTCCTAATCTTGTTTTTATTCACGCACAAAATATCAACGAGAGAAATAAAAAAAATATCAAAATGTAGTCGATTTTATTTATAATGGCATCATTGGAACGTTTTTAAAATTTGAATTTGAAAGAACGTTCATCTTTTGTTTTAATTTTCCTATTTTTGACAGTTGCTCTGTAACACATTTTCAAGTGAAAATTAAATAATAATGTTTGATATAAACACCACTTATATTTGTAAATGTGTTTATAATCGTTTTAATAATACATAACACAGATTGATGTTTCTATTATTGAGATAATACTGTGTGAAATGAATACATACGCAGTTTATTTTATTGCTCTAATATTTACCGAATTATAGTTATAATAAAGCTAAAATAGCCGTTATCACTACAACATAATCAAATTCTCATTTCAGCGGACGTGCGCTCAAACAAAACTGATAGAATTTTTATCAGTCCTGTACAATAATGTCAAATAATTAACCTATGGCCTATAATCAACAGGTTTAGATTAATATTAATACTGCGCATGTTTTGAAGGTAAATAAATTTATATCGTATTTTTTATATAAAAGACAATAATAACTATTATTGTTTTATCGTTTAAATGCGCATCTGTGATGTCAATTATTATTTCGGTTTGTTTTTAAAATAATTTTGTGTTTGCAAACCGTCAGAAGTACGCAGAAGAACAGAGCTAATATAAAAAAAATGAAAAACATAGACAATCATGCTGACAAATAATAAGAGTATGTTTAAGAAATTCATATTGTGTTATATTTAAATGTTTGTGTATCGTTTCCCTTCTACATGTGTGTTGAATTAATTGCCATGCTGTTTTTTTAAATATAATAAAATGGCAGATAAAGGATTACTATTTAGAATAAAAATTAATAGTTACAACTATAAGAACTCCATTAAAAAAATCAAAGGAAATGTCAAAGTATTTATTCCGGCATCAAGTCAAGGTCAGAACCGGTACATTAATCAATTTTTGCACTTATAAAATAGGTACTCAATTTGGGTAGCTAAAAAATGCCAAATGCATTTTTTCTAATTCATGTCCGATTCTTATGTGGAGAATATGGCTTCTTATTGGATGTATTTTAACAGTGGTTTTAACTCTCTTTTTGTCTCTTGAAGTAAAAAAACTTGAACTAGTGCATTTATTTTAGGATTTGTAATACCTATAAAGGTTTACATAGACATCACAGTTCAGATCTTGTAGTAGACCTACAACTTAGTTTAGACAAATAAGTTCTGGCTTTTCTCGGAAAGCGTAACAAATCAGTACCTACATGATCCGAAAATCAACAGTTTTCAAAGCAGAATAAAAATATTCGTTAAACATTAAAAATGCATAGAAAAGGGGTGCCATTCCACCGCATTACATGGGAAAAGAAAAGCAATGCCTAAATGTATTTTATTTGACTGACAACTTCGTTTCAAGCTGTTTTGCCGAAAAATGTACTATTTTTTACAGATTCAGTATTTTGTATTTTCATAAGAATATTATGTACAAATTTATACTGTCATTTAAAATAATATGTTACGTGTTACCGACTTATAGCGAAGCAATAAGCTTTATATCTTGAAGGTTGTCGAAACTTTTTTCTATTTCTTGCTCAAACAAGAATCTTTGTTTTTTTGTAATACATATTTTGAATATAAATGATATTGTATTTATTATTGGATTTCAGCAGTAACTTGGTAGAAGTTAATTTATATTAAAAATAATATTACAACCAATATGTTTTTATCTGCCATGTGCCTAAACGCAAAATGAAGAGTTTCCATGTAATATTGTATTTGTTTACTTAGATTATTTTGATATTTTCTAGTAATATGTCAATTTGAATTTCTAATTACCACACACTTACAAGATTCTGGTTGGAAAAAAATAAGTAGGTATGCATCGGAGTCACTAACTTTGTCCTTCTGCGTAATTCTGACGGTTTGCAAGCCGTCAGAAGTACGCAGAAAAACAGAGCTACCGTTATGCTTCAAATGTAAACCATTTTCCTGAAGATGGCTAACGACAGTTGGTTGTAATGCAGCCGCCAAAACTCTCTTTTTCTGAGATGGTAAAAAAACAAATCAGCTCTCAGTGCGGCCTATTTTTAATGTTTTTAAATTTAGGCGAGTTCTCATATTATCGTAAAATAAATATAAACGTTATAAGTTCAGCAGACGTCTAATGACTGAAAATAATAAATTGATTTCGACTCGAGAATATCATGTGAACACTCCTTGAAAATATATACATAAGCGATATTTTAGACTTGCAACTATTGCCCGTGCTTCAGTAACGTAAATAGTGATACTTCTCAGTTTTAGTTTAATTCGGGGTTGTAGTGACTCCGGAACGATAATTTTTAATTTAATTGAAATACAAAAAAGGCAGACTAAATAGTATACGTTTTGTGGGTCTTTTTACGGCTCCACAGCTCTGGTTTAGTTTAGGTACAACGTACAACTGTGTCGTTTACCAAAATATTTAACTAATGGAATGGGTTCACCATCGCCAGCAAAGTTTACCATGCCATTCTTTTACGATAATGCAGGAATTAAGGACATTGGACTTGGAGGTGCAGCAATGCAGTGACAACCAGTTAATCCTGAATACACAATGATCCATAACATTGGTAAGTAGAAATATTATCAAACACAAGATACAAGATTGATATCCTTCATTTAGAAATAAGCAAACAAGTGAGATTTTGGGAATTAAATACCAGTATTCCATTTACTTCTTCACCTTTTTATAAGTATAGGTGACGTGTCGTTACGTATTTGATCCATTGGTGTATGTGACTCTTTAATTGTTTGCTAAAAACAGGCATTTTGAGATTCTCGTATTTGACAAGAAGCGTGATTTGCATACAGATCGATTTTAAAAAAAAAAAATCCCGCATACGATAAATAGCTTACTTGGCGGTGGCTCGATATTTGATAGTGTTGAATAATAATTATTTTCATAGGTGGGTGGCTATATTCGTGTTTTATCTAACAGCCAAATATCGTTAAGTTTAAAGGGTCAAACTTGATATCGATAAAACAGCCAAACATGTGTTTATTATTAATTAATGGCAGCAAAATTCGTTTATTACTATTACACTATAGTAAGTAAATTACGAAAATAATGACAGCTAAACTTTTGATAAACAAAATTTATGGTAAAAAATAGACAATAATATGGAATGCAATTCGAACTTTCGAATATCGAACTCGTATATAAAAATATTCGCAGTCAGAATCAGCTGTAGGTAAATATTATTGATTTTGGATTTTAGACGTTATGCTAAGGGCCGAACGGGTTATTTCTTACCTTTGGCGTCGTGTCACTAATGTTGACAAGGGCTCCCGTGAGAGCGCTTCTTTCCATGGCGGACCCGAGGGACGCGCGCGAGCCCAAACGAAGCAGCGAAAACGCCATAATTATTAACGCAACAGAAATTCAAAAACACAAACAATATCGCACGCTCGCAATTATAATAAGCACTTTGTCACGTAGTTCACAGAGTCAAGAGTACCGGCCCGCGTGTTTTGCGGCCTGAACTGTTTTTTGAAAGCGCGCTCGGTCTACGTCTGTACCATATGCCGTGCAAGAAAGTTTTGCCGGAAAGTTTTGTAAACAACGCGGTGTCAGCCCACTGCACGCATGTACCTCATGATTCCCTTCTCTGCCGCGGCGTTGTTGTGCTTATTGCATTATCAACGCACGCAACGTTGACAGTGCGTGTTTTTTTTTAGATATTATTTTATTAATTCAATATCAAAGCAAATAGTCGGACAAAAAAATCACGTTGATTATTTGTTATACGGTTGGTATCCATTTAACGTACTCCAATAAACGGTGTTTCAGTCACGTAGACCCGCAGTGACGTTTTTAGACTATGTACCGCCCCTAGGAAAAATGTAAAATAGCGCCCTTACTAGTTTTCAAAATATTTTTTTGAATGCATAATGAATGCCCCAAACAATACATGTGATTGCAGCCAGCGGTGGGCTGCCAATATCTTAACAAGGGGCTCGGTAAATCTCATACATATTTTTTATCTATGTCCGCTCTCAATGTGGATTGTCGGACAATAGACAATAAACAGCTAGGGTCTTTTTTTTATTAAGCAGCCAAAGTCAATGATTTTTCATGAAAAAACTGAAGGAGCAACAAAATCTAGTTTCATAATAAAATTTAACCATCTACAAAAATTGCAGTTAGATGCAGATTTGATCTAAGACGAATGATTTTCTTATCTTAACAAGGGGCTCGCCGGCCGTGCCGAAACTCCCGAGCCCCTTCCAGCCCATCCCTGATTGCAGCCAATAACGCATAAACAAAAATTGAATTTTAAATGGAATTATTTTGTCAGCTTTTGTTTTCCAGTAAGAAACACTCATTGTAATAAATAAAAAAAATAATCAATAATACACGCTTAACTTTCCATTATGATAATGGCATGCAGTATATTGAATACGTATATTACCAATAATGTGACTTTTTGATGACAATTTAATGACATAACGATATCAAATTACGCACTAGCAACGTTTTACCGGATCTGTAATTTGGAACTGCATAATTAAAACTGCATTGGCAACAATGTTGCATCGGGTTTGCACAACAACACGCATGGACGTGCTGCAAGATTTTTGAGCGAGGCGCATTATTTATTCATTTAATATTACGAATGAAATACTGTTGAGGTACCCAAAATATTGGAGTCACATCTGACATATTTCCCCCAATAATGGATTTTTTGTCTGCGGAGTATGAGAAGCAGATAAATATTTTTAATCACGACCGGTTTCGCTCATCACAAGCATTTTAAGCTGGCCAAAACCGGTCCAAATCATTATAAAACAATGTGTTATATGAATATTCATTTCCATGAATAAGACGCAATTAACATCATAGTGATACATACAGTATACATTCGTCATATACATTTTATTTGCTAGTCTCTTAAGGAGACCCGGTGGTCTAGAATTTTAAAAAGATCGATTTTTTTTTGATATTTTAAAAGTATAGTATCTTCAAAATATGTATACTCTTAAAGTTTGGTGACGATATTCCGAGTACTTCCGGTTTTACAGCCCATTACAAGGTCAGCGCCAAGCTTAAAAGTTTTACTACTTTTAGCTTTTCGTCTGGTGGGGGCCAAAAAAAAACTACTCGACTGATTTGTCTGAAATTTGAGTATGTTCTTCTGTAAAGTACTGGCTACGACCGGGACTAAAATAAATAATTTAGATAAAAAATCTATTTTTTTATAAACAAAACATTGTTAAAAACGGGTAGTTTTTAGACTTTTAACTTTGGCAACGCGCCATTTTGTCAATTTTTTTTTTTATTATTATTCCAGTTCCGGCTGTAACTATACTTATAATAATTAAGAATCCGTCATTTTTTTAAATTTCAAATAAGAGGGAGAGATAAACCATCCCCCACCAGTCAGGTCCATTTTTTTGGAGAGGGAGACTTCAGCGCCATTTTTCTTATCTTAATGATTTTTTTTTTTGTAATTTTCATTTTTGTGTAGTTGATAAGTAATAAAATATGTGTGAAAAAGTTTAAAAGCATTTGTTCATTCCCTTCATACTAAAAAAAAATCTTTAAAATAGCTTAAATTTTCGGCCGCTAGAGCAGTGCTCCGCAACCGGTGTGCCACGGCACACTGGTGTGCCGCGAGGCGATGAAGGGTGTGCCGCGGCGCGAATCTCTAATAAATGAAAAAAAAAACAAACAATTTGGTCGATACTACAAAATATTTTGATGACACTATCACAGAGAAGCAGAAATAATTATTTTTTGGTTAGAAGAATATTTTATATGTACAGTCTGCGCAAGAATGTTTAGCGCACCTTGCGAAAATTTAATTTTGTATTTTAAAATGTCGTTTAAGAGTAGAGATGAATTATTTCTTTATAAATATCATTACAAATTTGCCTAAGCATGTACCCATATCTAAAATATAACTTCTTCATTTTAATAACCGACGCTGAAAATTCAACTGAAGTGGGAAACTTACAAACTTTTCACTACGTTGGTGCAGCCTTTTAACTGATTATTTTTTTTTGTAAATAAATCTGAATAACCTGAAAGTTTTCTTTTAAGATAATCTCCATTAGGAGTACATGTGCTCTACATTGGTAGTGGACATGATTATAAAATATCCATATGGTTCTTTTGTGGTTTGTATCATATATAAACACAAACTAAAGTAATTTCCAGTGTTGAAATGGTAAATAAATAGGTACCAGGTCGGTCATTGATTTCTTCCCTATTTTTTTTTTGTATCCGTCTGAAGTTAAAAAAAACCACAACCTTTAACAATTAAATCAATAAAAATTACGTTCAAATTAAGTTTCAAGTCAGAAAAGTGGCAGGGAGATGCCCTGGCTGATTTTCAGGTGCTAGGTCGCCCGACTTGGCCCCACTACACTACTGGTAATTTCTGTATATTATGCAAATGCTTACTTGTGGTGTGCCGTGAAATTTCGGAGAACACGTTGGTGTGCCTAGGAAGATAAAAGGTTGCGGAGCACTGACCTAGACCACCGGGTCCCCTTAAAATTTATAAAAAAAGAAATAAAATACTATGCGCTGTTCAATTCAGTAACGTTATTATAGGATGCATGTACTCCCAATATAATGCGTGATAATATTTAAGTATTTCTTGTAATTTTAAAAAATAAAATAATATTTACTTACAAAATTTACAAATGAAATTTATGCTAACAAAGGGCTCGCCGGCCGCGATGAAATTTAACAAGGGGCTCGCGTGAGCCCCCTACAGCCCACCCCTGGTCTATATGCTCCACATTCTGAGTGGACATGGTTGAAAAAAATGCGTAGTATTCATTATTGAAAACACTGTGCATGTGTTTATCTTTAAATTTCGATATAATCAACTTCAGTCGTGTATTAAAAAAGTAATGATTTATTTGTTCTTAGCGTCTACATCAGTGGTTTCCGACCTTTTTGTCATTGCGCCTCCCTTTGAAGAAAAAAATATCTTCGCGCCTCCCCATACTTTATTTCATATAGTAATAAAGACACGTTTTAAAGGGTAAATAAATATGTTGGACTGTTCGCGCCTCCCTTTGCAATAGTCCATGCCTCCCCAGGGAGGCGCGCCTCCCAGTTTGGAAATCGCTGGTCTACATAGATAACAAAGTCAATTCACAATGTCAAACCGCAATTGTTTTTCAATAAAAATATGCAAAAATAACATCGAAGGTTTGAAACGTAAGTTCACATTGAATAATCACTAACTATACAAATATATTCAGGGCCATTTATTATGATTATTTGTTTACACAGGGTATAAAATTTATTTCATTTTTTTTAAATTAAAGTTTAAATAAATAGGTACATATGTATCAATGCACTTCAATTTGAAACTGTGGGCACATAATTTTAGGTAATTATACGAGAAAAGTATAAAAAACAGTTACAATTGCTGTTTCTGGGCAGATTTTGACATATTGTCTCTAGGGTTGCCACCTGTCCCGGATTGGCCGGAATCATCCCGGAATCAGAAGCGCTGTCCCGGATGGATCCGGATGAATGCTAAATTGTCCCGGAAATTTTGAGCAAATTGAGGATTTCAAATTTCTCGGTGAGCTAAAAAAAAAAAGGTCTTTCGGAGATATTCTGGGTAAAAGTGTACCAAATCGGGGATTTCAAATTCCTCGTTGAGCTAAAAAAACGAGTTTTGAGCTATTTGTCCCGGAATTGTCCCAGAAAAAGGTGGCAACCCTGGGAGCCGGTAAATTGCTCGAATGGAAATTGCTCGAATTACAAATTATTCGAATTGCTTGGTTATTTAAACGATTTTTCACGACTTTTTCTACGAATTTCATTTTTATCTTGTGCGACACTTGTTTAGAGAGTGAAATATAAAAATAATTTTCGTAAGTATTTATTTTAACCGTGTTCGCTCCAAATGCGGAACATATGATCTTTTAATGGAGTTGATCTCAACTGAGGTGTTTCTACGAGAACTGCTTATTCATTAGTTACTCAAACTGTTTCTATATATTTCCAGAACACATAGAAGACAAGGGCTAAGACAGAACAAACGGACAGAACAAACGGAAAAAAAATGATTATCTTGTTATTCGAGCAATTTCCATTCGAGCAATTTACCGGGAACCGGCAACCCTTATTGTCTCTGATTTTTACGCAGCTGTAAGATATTTTTCAGAAGAAAATATTTTTTATTTTATTAAAAAAATTGAAGAAATAAAAAACACTGCGCCATCTGTATGTCATCAATAATAACACTTTGTTGACCAAAACTGTACGGAAGATAATAGCAAAATTTTAAATATTGACAATAGGTGTCATACGGTTGTATAAATCGGGGCTATGGAGTCAAGAGTAGTGGAGTCACTGTGTTTTGAGCGAAGTCAGAGTCGTGAAAAACGAGTGACTTAAACCCATTTTTTTTTATTATATATAATGATGTGTATCCAAAACACAATAGTCCATAGTGTTGACATTGCATGATTGATGCTTGGCTGACTAAAGATGATCTGATGGAATACACCTACATAAGTTAAAATGAAATGATTTCTTCGAAGTCGGAGTCGTTTTTTTATTTTAAAGCTGTAGTGCTGTGGAATCGTCTTTTTTACACGACTTCACAGCACAGGTATACATATTAAATTTTAATACTTTCGATGGTTTCGGCGGTAACTTTGTGGAAGTTCATTTTAATATAAAATTTTGATAATAGATATATGCAGTGGTCTACTGCTAAAATTTTATTAACCGGCTCGCACCTTGGTTGTAAGAATTTACCGATTTGCCAAAAATATCAGCGTGACTCGTCAAATCCAAAATCACACTTGAATTGTTTTCAGTTTCTTAGCTAGAGTTTAATTTTTTTTATTTTGGCATTTTAGTTTTGACTTTTGAGTTAAAATTAAGCAATAGATGTTTTTTCTTTAGCCCTCGCGCAACTTTCTCAATCCTACCATCACAATCCCGAAATTTTGGGATCACAAAATTTGGCGGGATCCCGGGATTGGAGGCCCTAGTTGACACCATTCAATTGATTGGCTTAAATTCTGTTAAATATAAGGGTGGGTTGGAGGCAGGGTTACCAGATCTTCAAAATCATAGATCGGGAAATTCACTATTTCGAAAACTTTATACATGTGCAGGTCGGGATTATAGAGAGACATGCAATGCGGGACTCGGGATTTGTCGATTGAGCTCGGGACAGTCCCACTCAAATAGGGACGCCTGGCAACCCTGGTTGGAGGGGGCTCGGAAAGTCTTGCACGAGTATCTTGTTAAATTTTACTAAGGTCAGCAAACCCCTTGTTAATTTAAGAGAAAACACTTATACAAGAGACTTTAAGTAAAACTTTTATATATCTATGATGGATTTGGCGGTAACTTTGTGGAAGTTCATTTTAATTCCAAAATTTATATAAAACTCAAAATAACTTTGATTATTCTACTTATTGTGACACCGATTGTGGCACGTGTTTTGCCTTTTTCCGAGTCATCTTCGGACAACTCTTTAAAGTTACGCGAAAAATATGCAGACTTATGATACAACCTAGTATTACGTGAATTCATACTCAGAAAGTGTACGTGATCGATTTCCTCCTTTATCAATGACTTTTGATTTGAAATATTGTTATAATTATAAATAAGTAAATTTTTGTTTATTTTTCAGATGTAGAATTAAAATTAATCTATCGTACGTTATCATAACGATTTCCAGTTGTCTCTTATCTAAAGAGCATTTTCGTTTTGTGTCGATGGGGTTTTTTCGAAATCAATTTATCACTACTTATTATAATGTATGCATCATTGGCTGATATTTGAAATCTAAAATGATACAAATCTTTCTTCAAAATGGATTTATTATTTTAATAATGTCTAGAATAATATGCTTTCTTGTTGTTTCAGAAAGACATGGCAGTCCATCAAATAAATCCGAATTTCATATGTTATACGCTATTTGAATGTCGAAGAGTTTGTCTCTAATGACTTTCTCGATTATTTAATTATATACATAATAATATACTCCGCAATCTTCCCTCGCATATTTGGTGAACATTATACAGTAAATATTTGACAAGTTGTTACCTTACTTTAAAAAGGGTCTATTTGCACTTTACCATGTTTTGAGATACGAGCGTTTGAATATTTGACTGATCATATTTTTAAATTGAAAAGAAAAAATGCACTTTTAATGATGAGCAAGTACAAACATAATTATTTTACTAATTTTAAGCAAAATTTATTTAATTTAAACCCAATATATCTGGAGATAATCAGTGCTTAAAACTGTAATAAGAAACTTTTTGCTCTGAACTGACAACAATAATTGAGTTTGAAAAGGTTGTAACGTCCAGTTGAACTTTCTCCACTCGGTCTGTAGTATGCGTTTGACAGTTGCCACCTACCATTCGATTGTCTAAGCTGAATGTTGTCGCAACTTCGTTCAAAAGATTTAAGTTTTATAATAATATACTGAGTTTTAATGCTGTAAGACAAATGTTGTTTATAAATCAATTATAAAAAGTCCTATTGTTTCTTAGAAGCTTGTAAAATTACTGTATGAAAGAAAGTGTGTAGATGGAGCTCTTGAATCCTGCTAACTTCTTTATTTAAACATTTATGACTCTGAAATTAATATATATGTTAGATTGTGGCAAATACAACATTTTCCGACCAAAAGGTCATTTTATGCCAAAATGTCAGTTAGAACCTTTTCAAAGTAAAGTAACGAAGTCTTAAAACAATGAAACGTCCATTAATTTTACTTATAACCCGAGTTCTTTACCTATATGAGTCCAGAATTATTGATAGGGAATATAATTTCTAGATAGAGTACAAATTTGGCATTGAAAATCAGCGACTTAGGCGCGATTCTAATATCTTTTTGAATTGTTCATTTGAGTCATCACTCCGGAAAAAAGAACTCCCAGTTCAATTTAACTAGTGGTCTTGATGAGCTATTTGCTTTTCTCATGCTGCCAGGGAAAAATAAATGATTCGCGTTTCATTATTGTATTCATTGCGGGTCAGTTGCTTATCCAGTCTGCCTACAATTAACAAAACAATATTAGAGTTTGAAAAAAAATGATTCAATTATTTCCATAGTAGCGAACAAGTGAATCACGTTGACTACAAAGTTAAATCGTATACGTTTGTTTGATTGCAATCAACATGTCTAATACAGCTAACAAAAAGTGTGAATCTAACCTAACCTAACCTAGTACGCGACCGAGAGAGTGAGCTCGGCCGAATACAAAACAAATTGAGCCTCCACCGCCTGTAGAAATACATCCACTAGAAGGCCATATGCTCCACATTAGGAGCGGACTTGGATAAAAAAAATAAAAGTGCCACTGCTTACTTAGTTGATAAAAATTATAAATAACCTACGGACAAGTCAATTTTTAAGAACGGATTTGGAAATATAAATATTGATAAAAACATCAACATGCATTTGACTGGTAATGTCATTCTGATTCTTATCTATAATTAACCAGAAATATCTTTGTTACATTGAACAATGAGACGTATTTTTCGTGGCCTTTGCCCCACGCCACACATAAATTGCTTTTAGTTTTATTTTCCATTATTATTTATTGAATTGACTGATGTGTCTTCGCTTGCCGACTTATGATTATCAAAGATTTAATAACAAAAATGATTAACTCTCCACTAAGTTAAAATGAATACTCTTTTCTATACCTTTCTTGTGGAAAAGTTAAATGTATGATATAAAATGGTGAGACGCTTCATGCAATTGCCAAATGAAAAAAATTTGGACAATTTTTTAGCCCCTCGCGCAACTTTCTCAAATTTTCTCAATGCCGAAATTACGGTATTAGTACTATCACAATCCCGGAATTTTGGGATCGCAAAATTTTACGGGATCCCGGAATTGACACCATTCAAGTGATTGCTTTAAATTCTGTTAAATACTAGAAAGAAAGAATAGGCAGTACAGTTTCTTCACTTCTATTCGACAGTTTCTATCATACTTCTTGAATTTATGGAAACCATTTTTGTAGATTATCTCGGATCAACAATATTGGTCACCATTTCAATATTATTTTTTTAGTAGCTTAGTTTATAAGGAATTCCGGATTTTCGCAAGATGTCAGGCTCCATTTTTTTCAATATATTTAATTACCACAAAGAGGGTTAAAAACAACATTCAGTATATAAATAAGTATTTCCTGCCTATCAGTTGATCTTGACAACATACATTATAATATTATTATAATATATAGTATAGATTAATAAAACTTTATGATTATCAAGAGGATTAAAACAAATTAAGCAATAGATAACATAGATAGTGTATTAAAATCTGCTTTGAATGATTTTCGATATAAATACAGAATCAGGTTCGTTAACGACTACAGTCATTGGCAAAATGTCAAAATTTCTATGTTTGAGTTTTTTGGTTTTCTTGACCTTTTCACAGGTAAGTCTTTTTTTAACAACACATTTTTTTATAAAATAATATTATATTTTAAGTCATGTCAATTTACGACAATATTAAATTTTCTAAGACACTCTTCTTCTTTTCTTCTATCTTTTTTTTAATCCATGTCTGCTCCCAATGTGGAGCATATGGCCTCCTAATGGAAGTATCTCAAGAGAAATTTTCTACAATAAGTGTTTGTTACACGTCATTAAAATTAAAACATGTTTTTTGCTTTGATTATCGTGGCCGAGTATGTAGCGTTGTTAGTCTTCATCAGTAAACATAACCACTTTTTAACACATAATTCCGAAAAATGTATCTCACCGTGAGACAGTGGCCTAACCACCACACAATGTCACTTTTGCGATGCATAAGGTCCCTTATGTTTAAAAGGCCCCAAATTTATATTCATATTTAAATTTTCAAAAAAATAGGAAAATGAATAGTTTTAGTTTAATTAAGCCCTGGCCAAACAAGGAGGGTCTTTTTCACCTGTACGCTCGAAATAAAAGTAAATGTTTTTTTGTTATTATCATCACCCAAATATTCTCGGAAAAAGACGTATATAGTGGAATCCCCAATTACACTACCCCAAATTACTCGCTGGCTTGAAATATTCGCCGCAAATCCTCCAATTACACGGTCGCATTCCATTGTCGTTACTAAGAGACGGTCGTCTGTGCCGCGCATACAGTCAAATGTTGACTAGCGTCTGTGTATTCAACATGTGCCAGGCTATACACGCATAGCTGCACGTCTGTCTGTGTGCGGGATATTTACTACTGCAAATACTAAATATTTCGTCCATATTTTTTTTTACAAAACTAAGGGAAATCTTAATTTGCGTTTTCCACGGAAAAAAACTAAATCCCTAATTTTGTATGAGAGTCACACCCCCAATTACATGGTCCCGACTATATTGTAAATGGGGGTTTTACTGTACTATCACTAATACATCGACAACTGTATTCACAGCTCGAAGTAGTCCTTTCTGTAACAAAAATTCTTTGTTTTAGTATTTATCCAATCAATTTGACGATTTCTGTGGTATTTACCAGCGGTTTTATCTTACCAATCATTTGGGTCTGGATTCATGTCCCGACAATGTCAATATCGGTTTCGAATTTGTCAATTGAATCTTGAGATCGTTGGTGTTTTTGATGTCTCATCTTCCAGAGTTAATCTCGAGTGACTTGACTAGATCGAAAAGGAAGATGGGCAGCACCTTAATTGTCGACTGTATCGCCTGATATGTTCTTTATTTAATATACATATTTTTCACATTGGATTATATAATACCTATTGAGAAATCAATTTGATTTATTATTTCCGTTTATCTATCGATCCAGGCTAGGAAGGAGTCAACTTTGTTTGCATTGTAATTTAACGCGGTTACTAATATTTTATAGGTCCTAGGCGATGGCGGAGCAACATTTTTGGAATTCTTGAACAGAGGTAAATACTTCAATTTAATTCTTAATGTTTAACTGATTTATAAGCAAACTACAATTACTTAGATCTGCTTAAATAACGTTAATTTAAATCCTTAGATTACTACTGTAATCTCTCACTTCACAAGCGGCCATTATAATTAATAAAATGCATTATTTTTGCAGTGGTACAGAATTAATAAGTACTGCAGGGCTGTCGATATATGTCCCGGGGTCTTCTTCCTCTTCTCTGAAATATATTTGTTGGCAAACTTGAAACATTTGAATTATTCTAAAAATTATTAAAATATAAATACTGTAGGGCTGTCGATATATGTCCCGGGGTCTTCTTCTTCTTCTCCGAAATATATTTGCTTGCATACTTGAAATATTTGAATTATTCTAAAAATGGTGAAATATTAATACTGCAGGGCTGTCAATATTGGATATACCAGCTCAGCAGGGCAGCTCAATAATGATTTTTATGAATATATTTTATTATATCCACTATTTGCATATTGTGTTTTTCAATCCCGGTGTATTTTAGTTCTTTTAGAGAATTGGGTGTATTCCTAAAAAAATCCATTTAGAGAATTAATTACGTTTTGATTTTCTGGCTTATTCAATAAATAGGTTTGCAATTTATTTTTCACGCCAGTAAATTTTCTGACTATTTAAAAATGCAACAAAAATCCCCTCCGTTGACGGCAACGGATTTACAGCTAGTAATACTTAGTAACAATTAGATGATAATTAAACAATAATTTCAAGAATGCTTGAGTTCTCCATTAGTAAAATGAAAGCAGGATTTTATGTAAATATGTTCATATAATTTAGAATTTCAACTGAATGTGCTCAATGGAAATTTATCTTTAAATTAGAATTATTTTCATAATGTACGTTTTCATTACAATTTTGGTCGAACATGACCCGGGTTTCGCCTCTCGGCATCTTCCGGTGCTATTCAGTTCGCGAATGCACTCGAACTGAATTCGCGCACTGAATAGCACCGGAAGATGCCGAGAGGCGAAACCCGCGTCGTGTTGGTCCAAAATTATAATGGAAACGTACATTATGAAAATAATTCTAATGTAAATATGTTCAGTGGAAAATCATCTTAGATAATATCACTTTTTGATACAGTTCTATTTGAAGCATGCAATCTTCATTTATATTATATTTACTCCAGCCGAAAATTTTTATCAATAGACACATACTAATTGCAAATACAAACTTGATTGAATCGCTTGAATATAAAAAAAATATCCCGGAAATGATGCTCTTAACCGGTTCTCTGCCACGGACGTGTTAACACGCCATACAGTTTCGTGCTCGTAGGGCCGGCCATATAAAATGTGCGTGTTTACACGCAGTACTTGAGACGCGGTTTAAAGGCCACAAGAAACGTATTTAATAATTTTAAAATATCATGCATATAGTGACATCTCTTGAAATCATAGTGTGATACTTAAATTTTAAAGATATTGTTTTGTAATTTAAAATACATCGATTTAAAAAAAAACTTTTTTGTTCAAATTTGTCGCTAGCAGGGCTATGCAGTAAATTCCGTTTTTGAAACGTTTTTGGATAAATGATGGCGGAAATGACCCATCATGTATTTATATGGTAAGTGTTTGTGATGTACTATTATTATATGTCCAAAAAGTACATATTTATTAGGTTTTTTTTTTTTTTAAATCACGGCCCTCCATGCACGGCCATATTAATACCGTACGGCACAGATCAGGTTAATAGCATCTGCTTCGCTTGTATGTTAACTTGTTGGGAATATCTTCTCTGTATTAAACATTAATAAATATAATATCATTGTTTTCCTTGAATTGTTGTTTTCTTTTTAGAACTATGTACATAAAAGTATTTGTGATTCCTTAGGTGATAATCATGGACGCATCATCCAGGGATCACCAGCTGCCCCGAACCAGTTCCCTCACCAGGTGAACTTGGAGATGGTCACCAACGGTGGTCAGAGGCAAAGATGTGGAGGCTCCCTCATCAGTCCAAGATGGGTGCTTACAGCAGCTCACTGTGTTATTGGGTAAATCAACATAATTATATCTAATTCATATTAAAAAGGTCCTTCAGGCAAAAAACCACAGTAAATATTGTAATGGTGTTCCACTCTGGTTGTTGTCATAAACAGATCAAGATAATATGACATATTCCACGTAGACGTGGGTGAGTTTCGACGAATACCATTTTTATGTATTAAAGAAGAGTTCGTCGGAGCTGAATCAGTTGACTTCCTTGTCATTTTTTTCTACTGCTTTTAAAATTAAATTGAACATTTTTTTTTTCTCCATTGTAAAAATTTGAATCTTTCAAATTATGTACATTCACACAGATTTTGTCACCAACGACCCGGGTTTCGCCTTTCGTCATCTTCAGGCGTTCAAGTGCATGGATGGACTTGAACTGACGCTTAGTAAATTAATGTTTCGTGTTTATATAAGAAATAAATGTATCATTGAGTTTAAAACCATTGCTGGCGAAAAGGATAAGCCCATGGGAATGCCCACAGATTTGAGTATTGTTCATAGTAAAAGTTTAAAATTTATAATAAGTCAACCTTGTGCAATGTTAATTAAATAAATAAATAAATAATGACCAAAATGTTGGCTTATAATTGATACGAATACTGCTTTATAAATCAGTGCCTACCAAGTTATATTGACCGAGAAGCTATGATAACAACACCTGCTTGTTATGTCATATAGGCAACTATTTTTCTTGACTTCCTAAATGCAATCACAATATATTCACCATGTTATAATTAAGATTGAATATAATCATATATATCCATGCAGTCAATTTGAGGTATCTTATTATTTTTTCTTGTTTACCTCTCATTTTAGAATGTCAGAGATCTTTGTTCGTCTTGGCTCCGTGAACTTTAACACTCCCCAGTTGTTGATCGACACCAAAACATTCGTGTACCACCAAAATTACAACCCTAACCTCCTTCACAACGACGTTGGCTTGGTGGACTTGGGACGCAACGTTCCCACATCAAGTAAGGATCATTATTGTATCACATAGTTGAAAGTTGAAAATCAGTAAGCTATATAACATATTAATACATTTGTCGCCTGCTGTGGTTTAGTTGGTTAGAGCTTGCTCTACGGACTAGGTGGGTCTGGGTTTGATCCCCGGTAAGGTCAATGTCAAATTTAGATTTTTTTCAATTTGTGGGTGCTTGTGATGTCAATTGACCTCGAGTTTATCTAGAGTGATTTACAATACTAAAATTCTCATCGAGTTTTTCTCGTATGATCTTTCAACTTGAAAATATTTGGCGCATTCACATTAGCTGTAATGCCAAATAGTTTTTTTTATTTATAATAAAAACCATCCTCTGTGATCTAATTGGCAAGAACTTTGCCCTAGCGACAAGGCTAGTACGGGTTCAAGTCTCAGTAAAGTCAGTAATAGATAAAAAAAACAATTTAAATTCGAGATCTTGGGTATGGGTATTTGTGATGGACCGCTTCTTATGATTGATCATTTCAGCTGACTGATCTCATCGAATTTATCTCATATATTTTTACAATTTCAAATTATTTGGCCAAATACTTAGTTGTTGTCCCAAATAGGTTTCAATATCAATACTTGGTGGAAAGGCTGTGGCAATCGACTGTGGAAAGGAAAAAGGACATAACCCACAGTTTTTTTTCGTTAATCACAATGTATACAACTTGATATACGTTCTATGAAAAGGATGTAAGCTGCAAATGCCGAATTAGTATCTAAATTTAACATTTAAGTCTGAAAAAAGTTGGGGCTGTCAAACTTGCAAACAGTAAAATAGACTTAAAAAAAGATTATTCTTAAACAATTTACTAAATTATAATTAGGTAACGTCAATTAAACACTGGTTTACAAGTCTTCGCGCACTTCAAGTTTGTGTATATTGCATAATTTGCCTATATCCCAAAATCATCATTTAAATTTATTCTTCTTCTTGATGATTGACCTCAACAATGTTTTTTTTTTTCAGATAGCATCAAAACCATCCGACTCCCAAAAAGGTCTCAAGTCTCAGACTCCTTCGCTGGACGCCAGTCCACTGTTAGTGGATGGGGATTCACCAACAACAGTACGTCACTTTAATGTATTACTCTTGGATATATGAAGTTGTCGTATTTCAATACGAGTCGACACGAAATCACTCTTGCATTTGCCTTTAATTTACCCCCTTCTATTTTTATAATAATAAAAAAATGACATAGGCTTAGATAATGTTGTTATACTGACAAGCGCTGGTCAAAGTATGACTTTATGGTTTAGGTTAGGTTAGATAATATGTTGAATAGAAAAAAGGCGCAAATGACAACAATACGTTAAAATTTTTGAGGTTATGTGAAATGTCAAATGACAGTATAACACAAAAATTACACGCACACAGACAGCAGTGGCGAGTGGCTGGCAACACTATCAGTGCATACATGATTATTTTTTAGTTTGTGAACAATTTATCTACGTCTTTTTTAGTTGATGTACCCATTGACGAGTTAAAGTGTTCATTTGTTCTCCCTTGTATACTGTAACTGGCTAAACACTGTATATACATTGACTAGTTAATTTATACTTTGACAAAGTGCATAAGTTAACGGTAACATATATAATACAGAAGAATGGCTCATTAAAATTTCAGACGGGCCAGTATCTGTAACATTGAACTATCTGAACATGAATGTCATCACCAACGATCGCTGCAGACAAGACTTCCTCTCTGAATTGATCATCGCTTCGACACTCTGTGCAGCCGGCATCTCTAACCCATCCCAAGGAACATGCTTTGTAAGTTTCGTGTAACATTTCTAATTGACAAATATGTTTTATTCTAATACGGGCCAGACTTTGGTAAACAACAGACATTTCCGGTAAACCTAGGGGTACTTAAACACTTGTTATTTTAAAAGGTATTAAAATTGAGAGCTATTAAATAAATTCCAATCTTATCGGTTAATATAAATATATAGGGTAAGGTGAAAAATTATCAGAGTATTTTAGTTGACTATGTTTAAGCATACGTTAACTAATTTATACTGGCTTTGAAGAGATACACAATACATCTTTTCATATATTCTGATATCCTAACTCATATTAAAAAATATAGTTTCAAATGTAATAAATTTATTTGGTTGTAAGTTTAAACATAGTTTTGATGAGGACGTAAGCCGAAATAGCTATTAACTATATATAAAAAAACATTTGTCAAACTACAATATTTTTTCACCTTATTATAATGGAGTAATAACTACCAAGTAAATCCCAATTCAATCAATAAATATCGACAGTGGAAAGGAAAAAGGACGCAACCCACAGTTTTTTCAAAACAACTTTTCTCCGATAATCACAATGTATCTAACTTAATACACGTTCTATCAAAAGGATGTAAGCTGCGAATGGCGAATTAGTATCTAAATTTAACTTTTAAGTTTGAAAAAAGATGGGCTTGTGAAAATTGAAACTCAAACAAAAGACTGAAAATAAGGTTTTTCCTAGACAATTTCTTAAATAAATATTAGATTATGTCAATTAAGCCAATTTAGAAGTCTCCGTGCACTTCAAGGTTGTGTTTATTTCATAATTTGCATATGGCCGAAAATCATTAAAACACGTTTTTTGTGCCTCCTGTAAAATTTCCACAGTCGATATATATGTGTTTAATTTATTTTTATAAGTGCTCTTTCTAGTGATTTATATGTAAATTTAATTTGTGTAAAAACTAATGACATTATTTCATTCCAGGGAGACAGCGGCGGTCCTCTGATTATTAGAGAGAGCGACGGCCAAGACACCCTCGTCGGAGTCGTCAGCTTCGTCAGCAGCACAGGATGCGATGCCAGATTCGCATCAGGATTCGCCCGTGTCACCAGCTTCTTGGATTGGATCTCGCAGCGTACTGGAATCGTGATTCAGACATAAGATGACCAGGATACAGAAGAAATGATTACTGTTTTGTATGGAAATGTTTATTCCAAAGATATGAAAAAATATACGCATATATGTATACCGACAAAAGTGTTTTTACTATTACTGAATTCCACTTTTATTGGCTAGTCGCTTATTTGAGGAATATAAACATACAGTAATTTATATTGTTTAGTTGGGATATCCAGTGACGAATTAAGCACATGGGAAGCCCCAGGCACAATAAAATTTAAAAATCCTATTTTTCATATAACATAAGAACGTCAGCCATGAAAAATATTATCAATTTTAACAAAAGGTATATGGGTTATGTAATATAAGCAATGTATGAGGCCCCAAGCGCGTGCCTCATTCGCTTATTGGGTAATCTATTACTGAGGATATCATTAACTTTGTGTTCCAATTGTGGTGAAAGGGCTGTATATTTGTCCTCTGTTACACACTCTCTCTGTCTGAGCATGGTAGCGCCAATAAATGGACTTACTCACAAACTGATTGAATTGGATTCATTGTAGAACCTACTCATGTGGCATGTAGAATACAATTGAACGTGGGATGGCTTAAAATAGGTGGAAAACAGGTAAAAAACATAAAGAAATAAAATAATAATTGCATCGATATTTGACTGAGTATGTCCAGTGTATTTTTATTTACATAAATATACCACCAAAACACACAGTAAAGACATGATTGTATTTAATAAGTTGGCTCACTTCACCTCTCAACGGCTCAATTGTTAGTTAATTCATAGGTCCCATTTCCAATAGACAATGGACACTATTTGTTTTTTTTCCATTGTCTTTTAATCAGTATTCTCACAACTGTTATTTGAATCAAATAATCGATTCTGTTTTTTTAATTCTAGCCATTTTATTTTACTGTATAGCTCTACTCTGAATTATTATTTACCGTAATTTATGCGGGTATTAAAGTTATGCGACATATGTATGATTCAGATAACAAATACAGCTAGCAAAATAACTACCTATGCCCTGATATCGGGCTTTCGTCTTGGAAGCCGCCATTGGCTGTTTATCGCCATCTTCAGTTTCTTTTGAATGTTATTTGACGGGTACAGTAACACTCATAAATTAATATCTTAATACAAAACATCACCAGGTCCCTAGACTTACTCTGTGACCAAAACCGAGGGTCTAATGCTCGATATAGTGTTATTAAAAATTGAAATGTTGAGTAACAAGCAGTAATCGTAAAAAAAACTGTTGAAAAACCTCCATTAGAGAGCTATATGCTCCACATTGGGAACAGACGTGAATTAGAAAAAAAATCATTAGTTAAACGCTTG
>CM062841.1:328377-391317 GCA_031772345.1 Himalopsyche anomala | reverse complement strand
GTATTAAAGTTATGCGACATATATATGATTCAGATAACAAATACAGCTAGCAAAATAACTACCGATGCCCTGATATCGGGCTTTCGTCTTGGAAGCCGCCATTGGCTGTTTATCGCCATCTTTAGTTTCTTTTGAATGTTATTTGACGGGTACAGTAACACTCATAAATTAATATCTTAATACAAAACATCACCAGGTCCCTAGACTTACTCTGTGACCAAAACCGAGGGTCTAATGCTCGATATAGTGTTATTAAAAATTGAAATGTTGAGTAACAAGCAGTAATCGTAAAAAAAAACTGTTGAGAAACCTCCATTAGAGAGCTATATGCTCCACATTGGGAACAGACGTGAATTAGAAAAAAAACATTAGTTAAACGCTTGGCAAGAAGAGTGTTCCGGCGTCGTTAGTTTTCAAAAAAAAAGCACTGATCAAAATTAATTAAACTTAAAAATAGTGGACGATTTAACGAAAGAAACTCAACTTGTGAAATGTCGCTGATCCCGTCATAGTTTATAAAATTAATTGCAACTGAATTTTGTATAAAATTATGCACTAAAAATATATTACACAATACATATATTTATTATGTCGGTATTATTTACAAAGTTTTCACAAAACCAATCTGAGGTACAAAAATTACATAATTTTAAATACATTTCTTTGATATTTTACAGTGAGTCCTTAAATCCCAGTATTGATATTTAGATAATCCCAGGATACCAAACTGACAGAAATCCAGGGATTGGAAGCCTGAGTCGTTATGCTATTCATATTTAGCATTTTTACACTGAAATCTTGAAAACTTTTGGCATCAAAGATACATCTACAGAAATCACTATCTCAGTCAATCAAGGTGGTGCTTTGAGAGATTGATTTAATTTCTGACAGGAATCCCTGTTTTTGCTGCAATCCAGTCAATAAACTTCGAGACGCGAGCGTATCCCGAGGGATTGCGCGAATCACATCCTTTACCGCTGTAGAAGCTGCCGATTCCTATCTGGATATAAACGGCATTATCATCCCGCATTACTAATGCACCACCAGTGTCACCCTGAAATAAGTAAATCAAATAATCTATAGTACAACTGATGCAGATTTGCAGCGCCGCAGTGTGGTCAGCGTCGTCCTCTTCATTTGTAGTGTCCACAGCCTCTGATCCTAGTACAAACACATCCATAAATTGATTTATGGATTTGTGTAAGATACTAAAAATACAGGGGGAATCAAGAGCTATGAACCTTACCACTATTCCTGTTTTTGTCTTCTCTTTTCGAAAAGGAGAGGTTGTGCGATTGAGTAACAAGCAAATCTCGTAGAAAAAGCTCCATAAAAAGTTTATAAGCTTCAGATTGGCAGCAGAGATGGTTAAAAAAATAGAGGAGATGCCACTTATGGTGTGTTACGGAGAGTGAGAATAAATAAATTCACAAAACCTTTTTCAATAAAAATGTCATTTGTTGAACACACACACACACTGTTGGTATCCTGTAAATTCCTTAAATACAATTGCTAGAAATCATTTCCTCGAAATTTACTGTTCAAAAGTATTATTCCTTGGATGTTACTGCTGTATTATGGGATACGCCTAGTGAGGGCTTTAAATCAGTAGCGGTCGGTGAAGGGTACAACCTTGAGTACGCTTAGAAAATAAAGATTCGGGAGACGGTGTCTTTGGCGACATGGGGATGTTAAGTAGATTTGAACTCATAGAAGTTGCCACTTGCTTAGCGCACTTTAGTCTCAGTCAGCTGCTCCTGAGTGCATCACGACTGTTTGAAAGCACTACTTACCGTGCAAATTGAAGATTGCCCCAAGCCGGCGTTACCGGTTGTGCAAATGGTAGAATCCCGGATGACATCCTTGCCGTAGATTTCTCCGCAATATTGGTTGCTCTCCACATTCATATTGGCGAAGTACAGCTTGGTCTCGTATGGACCATCTGAAATAAAACCAACAACAATGTAAATTTTTTGCTGCAAGGAAGAGATAATTTATAAAAACTCTGGACTCAAAAACTGACATAACTGGACTCATATTCTATGGCTAACTTCACATTCATAATATGACCATGTAGGTTTAAACCATTAATATAAAGTGATAAATAGATATTACGGTACCGAATGAATCTGACAACACCAGCAGAGCTATTCTCAAATTGACTGATTGGAGGGTCTCTAATACTAAACGTGATGTTTTATTCGGTTTTTGCGGTTGGTATAACTTAAATTTAATAATCGCGGCTATGTTCACTGATATAGTCGATTTCTTACTAATTATTTGATCAATCTAAAAGTTAAATTTGAATCGTTCAAACTATGTACATTCTCACAGATTTTGTCACTAACGACCCGGGTTTCGCCTTTCGGCATCTTCAGGCGTTCAAGTGCATGGATGAACTTGAACTGTCAGTCTTTGGACTGACATAATATTATGAACTTAAAGGTGGTAGTTAAACATTTTGTTTTCACAGTTTGCCAATCTTGACCATATCTTCTTATGAATAATTTTAGCATAAGAAAAAAAATTGCATCGATTACTATCTGCTGTAAGCAATCAAGTGTCTCTAAACCTATTTTGAACAAATGTAACTACAGAAGATCCGTAAGCGTAATAAGAGGACCCACTGTAATTTCTTATAATTGTTTCTACGAAATTTGTCAAATTAAATCATATGAATTGTTTATGAGTAAAAATGTGATCCTCTTCTATTGCTAACAAAAAGAGGTTTCGGTCTTACTATTTTGGGTGTATCCCCACCCACTAGCGGTAGAAACTCTTCCTGTGAATGATTCAGAAGTCATGGCCCTTGTCGGAAGAAGAATAGGTTTCATGCTGTCTGAAAGTGGAAAAATAATCATTTAGAAGACGTAGAAGGATACTGAGGGAGTTAAGCTAAGTTTATTTCACAGTTGCTTACTGGTCGTGGTAAGCAACGGAAAATTTAAAAATCATTGCATTTTCACAAATAATTCAAAAATTGAAAATCACACGAGATAAACTCGTTATTATCTTAAGTCACTCAAGATCAAATTGAGGAAAAGAGACAATATTACAAACACCCATTGTCTGTGATCTCAAATCAAATATGAACAGAAACAATATAAATTCGATATTGACTGTATTGGGAATTGAGCTCAGACAGGCCTGATCGCTAGAGCAAAGCTCTTACCTATTAAAACAGAGGGCTGCAAATAAAATAAATTAAGCTTTTGTCATCGCTATCACTTTACTTTTTGTCAATGTTTCCAAGTTGGTCTACATTTTTTGAAATCAGACAAAATATCTAATTTTAATACGTACTCGATAATGGAACTTCACGGCCGAGATAAATAACTCCAATATCATTGTAGTAGGTGTTTGTATCGTACTGTTCATGATAAGTGAAGTTCCTCGACTCAATCTTCAGCTGAGAAGTTTCAATGTTGATGGAGCCAACACGAACGTACACGAGGACTTGACTGAAATGCAGAATGAAGGGAAATCTTTAATAAAGTGTCACCAAACAGGGAAGTAAAAAGGGAAGAGGGGTGGGAGCAGATGATCGCACAGGCGTCACTTTTTACCGGGAGGCATTTTCAAACAGAAAATAGTA
Organism: Himalopsyche anomala; assembly: GCA_031772345.1. Lineage (NCBI taxonomy): Eukaryota > Metazoa > Arthropoda > Insecta > Trichoptera > Rhyacophilidae > Himalopsyche > Himalopsyche anomala. Next base: position 387,722 of record CM062841.1, on the reverse strand, counting down.
AATTATATTACAGAGGTTCGAAAATTTTAATTGCACCCAAAATTGACCCAAATACGTCATTAGGTTAGGTTAGGTTGAATTGTATTAAAGTGTTATGGCATACTTCGTGAGATTTATAATTGTGTATATATATTAATAAATATTAATCACTGGCAGATTACCCCATAAGCGCATGAGGCGCACACTTGGGGCCTCCAAATCTAAGGACCCCCAAAATAGATTGAATAATATATAGCCTTTTAAGATTTCGACTGAAGGTGCTTGGTGGAATTTCAATATTAAATTTGAATCATTCAAATTATGTACACTCCCACAGATTTTGTCACTAACGACCCGGGTTTCGCCTTTCGGCATCTTCAGGCGTTCAAGCGCACGGATGAACTTGAACTGACGCTTAGTAAATGGATGTTTCGTGTTTATATATTAAATAAATGTATCACTGAGTCTAAAGCCATCGCTGGCGAAAAAGGGTAAGCTCATGGGAATTCCCAAAGATTTGAGTAGTGAGTGGTTTTTTATAAATAAATGAATAAATAATATCATAAAACCTTTGCCGACAAACAAATAAATATAATTCTAAAAACCACTCACTACTCAAATCTTTGGGAATTCCCATGAGCTTACCCTTTTTCGCCAGCGATGGCTTTAGACTCAGTGATACATTTATTTAATATATAAACACGAAACATCCATTTACTAAGCGTCAGTTCAAGTTCATCCGTGCGCTTGAACGCCTGAAGATGCCGAAAGGCGAAACCCGGGTCGTTAGTGACAAAATCTGTGGGAGTGTACATAATTTGAATGATTCAAATTTAATATATAGCCTGTTTTATATTTAATTCAGTCTTCAATAATAATTTTTATTTTACATGAATTTTTGTGTTTCTTTTTGCGCAAGAAACAGGACCTCCAACAAGCCTTATCCGCCACAGATAAATAATATGTGTATAAACAAATAAATAGATACTTTTTTCTAAGACTAAATGTTTTTTTTTGACCCGCAATAACAAAAAAGTAAAAGGTATGTTTTCTTACTCAATAAGGCATTGAGCAGCAGTCAGTACCCAAGTGGTGCTGATGAGGGATCCACCACAGTTGGATTTGTCACCGTTTCTGTCCACCGATTCTACGTGGACTTGGTGAGGGAACTGGTTCGGGATGGCAGGGTATCCGGCCGTAATGCGCTCAACTTCAACACAGAAAACACTTATTTAATTATAGGATAAGATGAACAAAATAATATTGCTTACTTTTAATTCATGATGGGTTTTTAGAGTGTGTCTTTGGAAATATAAAAATAGTCCATTCAAACACTTCTTAATCAATAGCAGGTAGGTCACAAATGAGAAAAAAATCATTGTGTCGTACATATTGGACTAATTTTATTTATTGAACATTTTGCTTGGCTAGAACCATTTGAGGCAGCCTTATTTCTAAACATTTTTTGCTGAATACAAAGTAATTCCGATTTCCCGTATTTGAGTGCAATTTTACAGTTATGCTTCATTAAATACTCGCTTTTACATTTTTATTTCCCACAAATTGCATCTGAAACATTCAAAATTTTATCAAAATGGCTTACATTTTAAGAATAATTGCAAGGCTGTAGAGTTGTTGCAAAGTACAACAATTTAATGAAGATATGTTTATAAAAATGCACAACATTTGGTGTATTTTGTATTTAATGAAAAAAGGAATGTTGGAATATTGAGATATTTATGGCCAATATAATATGTGCTTTAATAGTACAAAATTACCTCCTCGTAAGCTTCTCACAACTGCATCTTCTGGATTAGTTGTTGCGACCTAAATTTAAAACAAAGACAATATAAATAGAAAACAAAACTGAAACAATTGAACAAAATGAATAAACCATGGATTTAAATATGGAATTAGAGTTGCCAGTTGAAAAAAATTATTACATGAACATCTATTTTTTTAAATGTTATATCGGTCTATAGATTCACTTTTAGACAATGTTTTTTTTACAAATAAATTAATAAAAAATTGACATGAGTAAAATTCAGCCATCTAGGTATCGAATGGAAATTTTCTGAAATCCAGATAAATGTAATCATTGATGTAATATTATTAAACTTATTTTAAACGATAATTATTTTGTTATATTATATTACCAACGAGATGGTCGAGCAAGATAGTACCAAGAGCAACACAAAATTTGCCATAGCGAACTAATGATAAAAATGTAATCAAATTCAATTGTTTTTATACTTGAATACAGAATATCAAGAGCCGGAGTGGAACAACGTTAAAATTAGCAAATAAAAAACTACCAACTTTTTTACGACATTTATAATGTGTGAAAAAAATAATTTATGCAATCGATCATTTTGGCGCAAATAGATCAGCGGTGGACTTCCAATACGTTAACAAGGTGCGATTTTTTATCACTCTTACCCGAGGGCCACGAATCGTCACACTGTAAGCAAACTCGTTAGGCGCTGCAAACTTTCTTAAAAAGTTTGTATGAATGTTTGCAGCACAAATTAGCTTAGAGTGTGAGTGAAATGATAGCATTCCTAAAAGAAATTTGGTAGGGTAATTAGTATTCTTTTAAGGAATTATCAAAGGGAAAATATTTAAATTTTTTGAAATAAAAGCACCATAGAAATTTCTTATAGACAATTGCAACTTGTACAAATTTTCATATGGGCTCCAAATGATGGATCCATATGCAAGCATACTTAAGACTAGTAGATTATCCTATAAGCAAATGAAGCACGTGTTTGGTGCCTTCGAATCTTAAGGGCCTAAAAAATAGCTCAGATTTTTATATATTTTTACTATGTTGGAATTTTCTGACCTTTTGTGGTATCCGAAAAACTTCTTTCTTCTTTGGCCATGTTCGCTCCCTATGTGGAGCATATGGCCGCCACACGGCATCTCCATGTTTCCCTGTCTCCCGCCAATTGCTTTGCTACCTCCCATGAAATGCCAGCATCCCTCAGTTCCGCCGAGTACATCCTATGGATAGTACCCAACGTTTGTCTGGGACGCCGGAATCCCACCGGTCGAAAAAAGAGGCAGGCAGGATTGAGGCTTTCCGGAGGCATCCGCAGCAAGTGACCCAGCCAGTTCCAACGTCTCTCCATAACCACTAACGTGACGGGACGCTGTCTTGTACGCTCCCTTATTTCTGAATTCTTCACAAAATCAAACCACCTCACCCCCATTATCCGACTCAAGCATCTGTTCTCGAAGCTCAGTATATGGTTTTTCTGAGTCTTCGTCAGGTGCCATGATCCGAAAAACAGGGCCTCCAAATTTTATTGTACCTGGGTTCTCCCTTTTGCTTAATCCGCCACTACTTAAGACAAAAGAAACATAAACACATTTGTTGCCCGCTGTGGTCTAGTTGGTTAGAAGCTTGCTCTACCGATCAGGTTGGTCTGGGTTCGATTCCTGGTAGGTCAATGTCAAATTGGATTTTTTCAATTTTAATTTGAGATCTAAGACATGGGTGTTTGTGAAGTTAATTCTCCTTGAGTTAATCTCATGTGACTTTCAAAAAATTCTCTTCGAGTATATCTCGTATGATCTTTCAACTTCAAAATATTTGACGCATTGGCGTAAGCTGTAATGTCAAATATTAAAAAAAAAAAAAAATATTTATAAAGAGTGCGAAACACATTTGGGTTTTCAAATGGTTTACTTTGCTTAACCTAATTATAAACCCAAGAAGTTTGCTAGCATGCATTGCAATAAGAGTAATATGCCAATGAAACGTGAAAGAAGAGTCAAATTTTATACTAAAATTAACAACTTCATCATTAGATATCTCATAGTTATATATGATGGGAAATCTTGAATGAGAGAAGGAAATGCAAAATCATTTTGAAATGTTGAAGTCGAACTTGTTGTACCCAATAATTATTAAGCCTTCAAATATTACTAAATAACTAAAAATTGACTGAGAAATTGAATCACAAAAGTGTCGTTTACTAACATTGCCATGTATACGTATCAGTTTTTGCTTTTCAGTGCTTCATTTATTTTCATTTAGTTCAACTCTGCTTTGGTTGATGGATCGGTTTTAAATTTGTTTATGAATGACGATAGTTATCTTCGTTTTCAAGTAATCCACATAATTTTTAAATGTTAATCAAATTACAAATCCTGTATGGATTATATTGATTTCTTGGGAATATGAAATTATATATATTAAGTATATTAACCCTTTCAACGTCGGCCAGTTTAATAGACTGACACTAATCAACCATAGATCATTATTTAAAAAATATTATTTTCGTTTAAAAAAAGAGTTTATTGAGTTTTTAATTCATTTCCTCTAGATGACTTATGCCTCTTTTACACTAACTGAGTATGTAGCAGTGGCGGTTCTAGGTACTGGGCTAGGTGGGCTAAGCCCGACCTGCATTTTTCACCCAAAACATTAGATGGCTGAATAAAAATCAACAGCAATTCGGCCGCTGAACAAAATAAATACATTTATAATCGTAACTTATCTTTCCCAAATGAATAAAATATCTTTGTTTTAATTTTCCTCTGTCAATATAAGACAATGTTACGTCTACCTACAATCATATTCTCGATTGTGTTTTGTATTACAATTTTAAACTGAGCCGGCATAAAAAAACAATAACCCTATAAATACTTCACAGGGAACAGGAACGTTACGTCACTGGCAACACCACTCGGGGGCTAAATTCTTCATGCCCGTAACCACAGACAATATCATGCAATATTTCTTTACACTGGGGCGCTATCAAGCACGATTAGATTTTTTTTGTATTTGTATGTACGGAAACGTCATCAAACACAAAGGATAGTGTTTCAATCTGTCGAACTTCTGTTGATCGTTGGGGGCTGATCTGATTCAGCCCATTACGCATACTTATGCATTGAAACACAAAACCAATATCGTTGTATTGTATGAAAGTGACAGGTATTGACTTTCAGTGACAGCAAGTGACAGTTCTATACTGCTTTTAGTAGGTACTTGTTATTTCACTTTGAAAGAGACGAATTTAAGGATTCCCTGTTATTATTCTATTATTTCTTAGTTACATTAGCATTGATTTTATTATATAAAAATTTATGCATTGCAGTAGTGTCGTAATATTTGTTAATTTGCTTGTAGATTAATGTATAAAGTGAAGTGGAAATATGCTTTTCTCTAGCCCACCCAAGATTTCAGGTCAGGAACCGCCACTGGTATGTAGCCAAGAGAGCAATCTCGCCTTTACTCTATTGGCCATTGACTATAGCTAATTGGTGATGGGCGTGATGGCACATAGAACATTTCTACATAGAGTCGAACTCGGTTATTACGGTCACAGAAATAGCGAGATCTTGGATGTAATGAGGAAACATTTGTTGAAATTTTAGTTTATGGTTTTCTTAATACATTTATTCACTTTTATAACGAGCTACTTCTCGGACATACCAAGCAAAAATATCAATGAAACAAGCATAAATTTTAAGTTTTATAAGAAAAGTGGTTTGAAAGAAAAATGTAATATGTGTGTAAATATATTCTAATTGTGTTTTTTTGTTTGAATTGTGACTTTTTGTGTTATGTGGCTATTCCAGTTACTTCATGTCTTCATGTGATGGGTATGTTTGACGCATTTAAAATACCTATTATCTGATATAACGAGTAATTTTTTTTTTTTTTTTTTTTTTTTTATTTTTTTATTCCATGTCCGCTCCCAATATGGAGCATATGGACTCCTAATGGAGTTTATCTCAACAGAATTTTTTCTACGAGAACTGCTTGTTACTCAGTTGCTCAACCTCTCTTTTTCCAAAGAGAGTAGGAATAGAAGGAAAGGGCAAGGACAGGACTAGTGGTTAGCTAATCGCTCTCTATACGCCCCGTTCATAGGATAGGATGGGTAGGAGGGGGGAATTCAAGACATCACATACATCCATGCCTTTGAACAGAAATTCATAAATCAATTTATAAAACTGCCCGTACCGGGATTTGAACCCGTGCCCTCCGTAGCGGTAGCCAACGATGTTGACCACTCGACCACACAGGCAGCTATGTAAGTAATGTTTATAATGACTAAATTCAGTCAATCCCATCTTCCTCGTAATAGCTAAGTTCTACTGTATTCAATTATTACCTGGCGCCTTGTGGCTCATTCATTCTAGAATGTTCAATAAACATATGACGGGTTATCTTAATCAACTGGCTTTAAAGTATTATAATTATCCAAAGTGAAGCGATTCACAAAAGATTAACATTAATTTAATCTCTAGAAATAAAAAGATTTAGAAAATTAGCCATGTGTTAAGTTTGACCCCTGCAACGCACATAGGATAGTATTTAATTATTTGAAACATTTTTTTATGTTCGCTCCCAATGTGGAGCATATGGCCTCCGAATGGAGGTATTTCAACAGAGGTTTTTTCTATGAGAACTTTTACTCAGTCACTCAACCTCAAAGTAAGGAAAGAAGCATAAGGCTTGAAAAGAACTAGTGGTTAACTAATCGCTATTGCTACACCCAGTTATTGAAGGATCATAAGGATGGGAGAAAGGAAATAATTTGAATTGACATCACAAACACTCAGTCGTCGATCACAACTTTGAATTGAATACTCAAATTCACTGTGATCCTACCGGGAATCGAACCCAGACTTGCGTGATCGATAGAGCAAGCTCTAACCAACTGGGCCACAGCAGGCGACAGGCTCACTGATAAATATTATTGGAATAGACTAATAAGGAATGCTTAACTCAACTGGGATGTTTTGAAAATCCTATTACGCTAGATTATATTAATTACACTAATGTTTGTAAATAAGTCACTTAATAATTAGTTTTAATTATAGATGTCGCTGTAGACTGCTACACTCACTCTTAACCTGTTTATTTTGTTATTTTTTAATAAAAAATTTAACATGGTGTGTTTGTCTTTAGATGTAACCACGTTTGCGTGTCATCTTTACATAAAATCTCTCGATATAATTATATTTAAGACGTTATTTCCATTTAAAGGGACATTATTCAATTATCACATAATTTTTTTTATTCGTGCTGCGAAATAAATTTTATAATCCTTAATGGATTTATAATTTGAATACGTCAGATTAAATGTTTAAATATGATAATTTATGATTTAAAATATCGTAATCTTATTTTTTGATAACAAAAGTATTTATGCCTATTATCAATAATCAGGGATGAACTTCATTCTTGAAAGAAATGTATATGACAGGACCGTATGACTTAGTAATTCCAAAATTCCAAAATACCTTGATTTTCAAGATAGCTTCGTTCCTCATAAACGTTGTACAAGTAGAGACGATATTTTTTTTGTAAAATGTTAAATTGGTTCCCAAATTAAACAATTTTCAATTATTTTTTACTGCCGGGTCTATGACACCAACATCGTTGGCTACCATGCCGGACCTCACAGGTTCAAATAGCATTTTTTCAATTGATTTATCGATTTCTGTTTGAAGGCATGGATGTTTGTAATGTCTCAAAATTTCCTATCACCCTTTTAATCCTAAAAAATAATGGGGCGTCAAAGAGAGGGAGAGAGATTAGCTTACCACTAGTCCTGTTCTATCTAACCCTATCCCTACTCTATTTGAAAAGAAGAGAGGTTAAGCGAATGGATAAAAAGCAGTTCTTGTAGAAAGATTAGAAAAATAAATATGTTATGTTGTAGAACGGCTAATTCCGCATATAGTAGTAAGTTAATTTTTTTCAAAAATGAGGTTTTTACATGTAAAATTTTAAATAGTTAAAATCAAGTTTGCAACAAAAGCAGCGGTTTCCAAAAACCCTTTATAGCAAATATGGCAGTTATTCAATGGATTTCACAAAATGTAAATTATATTAAAACAGAAACAGATGAAACATATATAAAAATGGGAAAAATGTTTGATTTCGTTAAATTCAAAAAATACACTTGAAAAAACATAACCTCAAATTTTGTATGTGTGCCTAGTGCCTTACAACGTAGCAGTGGCGGATCCAGAAATTGTCCCAGGAGGGGGCCATTCAATTTGAAAATCAACATAATACATAAAAAAAATAGATGAATTAAAGATAATATACCTATAAAAAAATAGTCAATACATAATCTATAAAAACATTGTAAACTGAACCATTAAAGAGCCATTAAAGTGTATATCAATTAGAAAAATGGAAAATAAATTCTCCTCAGGGGGGGGCCATGGCCCCCATGGCCTCCCCCTTGGATCCGCCAATGCAACGTAGTGTTCATATAGTGTAGAGATTGTAACTCGTCGACTGTAATGACCTTCCACTTACAGCAATCTTGACAGTAAACACCTTAATAGTGATCACTGTCATCTATGCCTCATCAATTTATGAAGCTTTCCCAATTGGGACCCTTACTCGTGACCAGTCGTCTAGAAATCCAGCAAATTAAATTAAATTTTGGTACTAATGTTTTGCCCAAAATTTGATTGTCTACTCTGGCACTGTTTGTATCATAATATAGTGACAGGTATAAAATCAATTGATTTTTAATATCACTTAATCATTTTATTACAATGTTTAAGTTTGTATTGTTTGTGTTACTAGCGTGCTCGGCCTTTTCATTGGTAAGATAACAAATTATTACATTAATTATTACATAATTAAATGTATACAACATTCTTTTATTATTATCCAGTATTAAACACGGCCAAGTCAGCTTAACTTTATTTTTCAGGTTAGCCGAAAGTTTGTTTGACTGTTTGACGAAATTTTAATTTTAAACATTTAGTCAGCTAAATCAAACAATTTGATCTGATAGATTCTCTTTGCCGTTATGATAACAAAATGTCTTTGGATTTTGCCAGTTTTGATAGTAAAATCAATACAGTGGAACCCCGATCTACCATTCTTGTATTATTTGTTTTCCCAGATGAATTTATATATATATATATATTATATTTAAACTGTTTAATACATAAAAGTAACTTATTTGCAGTTTGGCACATAAATTTTAACATAGACCCTTCAAACACATGTACTTTTATAAGTTTCTCTTTTTCCTAGGTCAATTCGTTTTCTGCTGGTTTTTTTTACCATCTATATTTGTTTTTCAGTTTCTAAGATATATGAAAATTTATTTCAGGCCGCAGCAAAGAGTTCAGGATATGCATCATTGAAGAATTCTAGCATAGGTATTTTTAAACATTTTTACAACTTGTCCACAGGGGAGGAGTCCTTCCTGTTAATTAAAAATAATACTATTCTAATGGAGGTGAAGACTCAAAACTGTTTGTTACTCAGTCACTTGACATCTCTTTTTCGAAGAGAGTATTTTAAGACATCACAAACACCCATGCCTTCGAACAGAAATCACTGTTCGCACTGGGGCTTGAACCCGTAAGATCCGTCACGTATGCCTACAGATTCAAACACTATGCCTCAGACTCGACTATACTCATATTACCATCACCATATATTATTCAGTCAAATACATAACATATATGCAAACTTTGTTGACTAAAGTTGCAAAGTTAGCTGGCTCAAATTTCAGTACGGACAGTTTCGCTATTTGTTTTTTATATGGTTTTGTGCTCGAAGAAATGGAAGCTTATGATGTCTAAATTTCCTTTCACCTATTTGGTCCTGATAATGGGGTATAGCTATAGCGATTAGCTTACATCTAGCCTTGCCATTTACAATTATTCTCTCCAAGTCAGAGATCTCGAAGCGAATGAGTAACAAACAGTTATTATGCAATAACTGTTGTTGAGGTTAGCTCCATTATGAGTCCATATCCTCCGCATTGGGACCGACCATTGTTTTATCTATGTTTATCTATGCCAGGCGTGGGGAACCTGCGGCCTTTTGGCTACTCTGGTGCAGCCTTCTGGCCAATTCTGTAATTTTATGTAAATTCGTAAATTCCTGACATATTCTGCCTGTTAAGTCCTGTTTCCGGCCAAAGATTCCCTAGTCAATGTTTACTGCGGCCTTATGTCGAATCAGAAAAATAAATGCGGCCTTTAAAGAATAAAAGGTTCCCCACCCCTGGTATATGCTCTCAAAATGATCATGTTTAAATGTGCGAGAAATGAAGAGAGAATAAAGCAGTAAAATGGTCAATCTTTCCTATTGGACTTTTAAATACAATCACGTCTTTACTGAATGTTTTTGTGGATTGCGTATAATAATTTTAGTAATAAAACACTATTACAGTGTGTATTTACTAAGCTCAATTCACTTTTATGGTACTTTAAGACATGTATCATATTATAATGTATCTAACTCTTTCTTTAGTAAAGTACCACTTAGCTTACTTCATCTCTCAGAGGCTTAAATTTAATGCTTTGTTGCTAAATATGACCTAGTTGTGACAGACAATTTTATCCAAAAGGGTAGAACAACGCTTTTTCTTTTTGAAGTGCAATAAAAATACTGATATTTTAGTATTATGTTAACAAAAATAACTTATGCCAGGTGATATATGTAATAATGAATTCTCTAAGTATTTATGTATATAAATTAATGATTATTGTTTCCCTGTTTTTCAAAACACTCGATAACCGGACTCTTATTATGAAGACTGCAACGACTGCAACATTTTTTTTATTAAAATTAAAACATTTTTCAGTACTAATTCCACATTTTAGATTTTAAAAAAAGTAGAATAAGCACTATAAAGTTGTTTTATTTTTTAATGGAATGCCTCTCCACTCATTATTAACCTTTTCACCGCTTATGACCGCTATGCATGTCCTAGCGAACATGCCCTCAGTGCACGCGACACGTATAGATGTCATGGAAATTTCAAACCCTTATATAAGAACTATCTATTGTGTTAAAATTGTATAACTTGGTTGAAAATATTACTAAATGTATATTTTACCAAATTCAATAGATGGCATTAGTCAAAAAAGATTCAATATAGGCTAAAATAATTTATTTCTGGAACACGCCGTGAACATACGTCACCAATGCAAGATGCCAATGATAATAATCAATTAACAATTTGGGATAATGTAAATAAGCGATCGAGTGCGGGTGAAATTGTTCCGAGAATTTAATATTATAAGCATGGTATGGTGGTGGCGCAGTGTTCTCGGTCGCGCGTGGCGGTATTTTACAATATGGCGACGTCACGCCGCAATTGTATGAAGAATGATTATTGTTGAATTAAACCGAAAATACAAGAAACATATTGTATTTTATTATTTAAAAAGTTACTTTGGGTGTCAATTAACATATTTGATTAGTTAAAAAAATATTACAACCTATATTTATAGTCGAAAACGCGATAACAAAATCCGCAAAAAAGCAGCCGCGTGCAGGGCATGTTCACTAAATTCGGTGACGCGGGCAAAGGGTTAATGATTCCTACGTTTGTTTGTATTTCAATTTAAATATATCACAACTTTATATATTACTTAATATGCTCTTAATTTTTCAATCAACTTTGATCAATAACACAAGAGAAATTAATTAAACTTTGATGTAAAATTATTATCATGCGATAGCCAATTTGATTCACTGTTGTAGTAATAAACTAAACGTATAAGCAAGCGTTTCAGACAGTATAAAGTCTTGGGATTCTGTCACGCTTTGCAGTGTCATATTTATTCCTGACATGATCTCAATCGTCCGGTATTTTAGGACTCAGCATTTTACCGGAGCGTATGATGAGTCTATGTATGCCACAAACGTTTTTATATCCTTTCCAATCAAACAAAAGGAAACGAAATCATTGTATGTTTTGAATAACTTTACATTGCTACTTTCTCGAAAGCTGGCCGCATCGTCAATGGATCTCCGGCTGTCCAGGCCCAATTTCCTCATCAGGCCCATTTAGAATGTGAGAGGCCAAATCACATCAGAATATTCTGTGGTGGGTCACTCATCAGCAGCAAATGGATAATTACCTTAGCCTCTTGCCTTGTTGGGTAAGAAATATAAAATAAATATTATTAATATGTTGTTTGCAAACAAACAACTCCAATACTTTTCATGGATTCGGCAGTAACTTTGTGGAAGTTACTGCCAAAATATATTTTAAAATAAAATTATATTTTAATATAAAATTAAAAATAACCTAGATTATTCCATGTATTGTGCTACAAACTGTGACACGTGTTTCGCCTTTTTCAGAGTTTTTTTAAATTTAATATTACAATGAACATCCGCAAAGTTACCTCTGAATCCATCAAAAGTATTAAGATAGCCAGTACAGCAAAAAAGGCGCTTTTATGAGGATGCCTCTGAGAAGAAATTAGATTTTTTACATGTTATAATAAATCCTGAAATCTCAGAATCAGTGCAAAGACAATCCAGGGAGTACGGGATCGCCAAATTGGTTGCGATATCGGGATTGGATGTCCTAATTGCAACACATAAAAGATAATTAGTAACTGATTAAATAAAATGCTTTTCAATATGTTCGTTTCTATCTGTCTAGCATCGAGCGGGTTTTCATTTCTCTCGGCCACATTTACTACATCACTCCAGTGCTGCGGATGGAATCAACTGTCTTTGTAATTCACGAAAACTTCGACTCTGGCAGACTTATTAATAACATCGGACTTATCGATCTTGGTCAGCACATTCCGGAATCAGGTAATACAGTTTGCTTTCAACTAGCATATCACCTCTGCTCTGAGAATCGCAAAATGTCCGCATGGATGAAGGATTCACATCGTCAGGCGACGCAATACCGACTTAATCAAACCAAACCTCAGCCCTAAGCTAAAATTAATTCGAATGTGAAGTGCTTTCTTTAAAATCCGGCTAAAATGATTTTCATACAGTTTTGAGTACGATATATGTATGTAGGTTGCCCCAAAAATTCACGCAAAAAGTAATTTTGATGCATAGAAATTGAATTGTTTCTCGGGCTGTGTGGCACCGTCTTGTTGGAACCACATGTCGTCCACATCCATATCTTGCAATTTAGGCACAAAAAACTGGATTATCACGTCGTGATAGCAGGGACGTCCCGTGGGCATAGGCGAGTAGGCAGTTGCCTAGGGACGGCAAGTCCTAGGGAGCGGCAAATTATCACAGATTTTTTTTAAATGAACAATTTTTGACACATGAATTTAGTTTCGAATAAAGATGCCTCAATGTATTTGATAAAAAAATGTCTAAAAATACATTTTCACTGATAATAATATCTGGTAATGACATTTACCGATGGCGGCAGTTTTGGCGTAAATATTAATAGGCGAGCAAAAATGGCGTCATGAAAGCGTTTTTTTTTAGTATGTTGATGAATAGAGTATTCGAATTTCTATATTTGGTTATATATTCCTAGAAAAATGGGAAATAATGACAAAATGTATCTTATAAGTTTATGGCTTTATTCGATTCACATATAAAAAATAGTAATGGCGCTATTTTTAACTCTGCCTAGAGGCGGCATATAGCCCAGGAACGTCACTGCGTGATGGCGAGCACCAGTAACTGTTATTGCCTGACCAGCTGCATTTTCGAAGAAGAATGGTCCGATGATACCTAAAGCCCAATATCCACACCAAGCAGAAACAAGTTGTGGATGCATTTGTTTCTTAACAATCGTTTGTGGATTTGCCATTAAGATGAAAATGAGCCTCATCGCTGATGATGATTTTGTTCGAAAAATCAGCATCCACTTATAGTTGTTTCATAATACATTCAACAAACTCCATTCGCTGTGTATGGTCAGTAGGCTTCAGTTCTTGAGTCAATTGAACTTTGTAAGCATGAATATGCAAATCTTTCGTAAGAAAACACTGTAGAGCTTCTCGAATTGTCCAATTCTCGACCACGGTGCCGAATTGATGTTCCTGGACTCTCAGCAAAATTTTCACAAACTGCTTCGTTGTTTTGTGTTAAACGACTTGTTGAAGGACAGCCAGAGTGTAAGATCACTAATTGATCTAGTCTTGATAAATTATTATATTAATCACTTCACAGTTGATGGAAGTTAAATCACTATTCCGGCCATATATTGTACGAAAATTGCAAACTGTAACTTTCAATTCTTCATTATTTTAAAAATATCTCTCAACAATGAAAACACGTTGTTCTTTCGTGTGGCACTCCATTTCCAATAACCCTGAACTGTCTACTGTCATTGTGTCTTTTTTTTCCATTGGCAGCACAATTTTGTGACCCCATATAAGGAGATATATTCTTCTCCCATAGAAGGCCAAAGTAAGCAGAATAATTCATTATCTGATTATAAAAACGCTTGATTTCCAGCAAGTATTCGGCCCATCCGTCTCCCGTCAAGGTCTCAAGCTTTAGAATCCTTCACCGGAAAATGCTCCACCGCAAGCGGATGGGGATACATTAAAAACAGTAAGTTAATTGAATAAATGAGTCTTTTATATATTTTATTTATTATATGTATTATTTTATGTTGGATAGATAATTATAATATGGATGCATTAATGGCAATTTGCCACAAATAAGAAATTAAAATTAATATTACCTGCTTCTAAATCTGCTTTAAGAATAATGACAGATTAAAATGCTGTTTTTTCCTAACTAATACAATAAAGGTACCAACTGAATTGTTTTAGGCACAGAATTGATAACCAAGAATCTCACTATGTGTTTACTTTGTTACTTACCAACTTCTACCAGTGTGGTGATGATATCGACCCATAATAGGCAAAATAACTTAAGTGACACAATTCAGTAATTTGTGTTTTATGTCAACAATTGTTCAATATCGCTTAAGTTATCAGTGACAACAATTTTAGAGTGTTATCTCATTCGCCTGATAATTTTTTAGGGCCTGCGCATTTTAGCGTTTTGACTTGTTATCTTTTGTTCCACTTGAACTACGGTTGAGAAACACTGATCTAAAGCAGTGCTTGGCAATGTTTTCTCTCCCACGGCACACCAAAATATTCTCCAGATTTCCGCAGTCCACTTAAAATATGCATATATGTATATACATTAAACATCATTCTCAATTGTATAATATATATTGCCACCTCAGTACTACAACTAGGCAACTCTGATTTGATCATTATTTGAACAAATTATTTGATCTTATCTTCACTGAAGTAATGCGCTGCGGCACACTTAGCATCGCCCCACGGCACACTAGTGTGTCGCGGCACAGCGGTTGCAGACCACTGATCTAGAGAACTAAAAGTAGTTTTATTATAATATCAAGATAGGCATTGACCATATATTACTATTTACTAACCGCACTCAAGGAATTCCTTTTTTGAACTTATTTTTAAAAGAACCTTTTCCTGTAAAATATAAATTGTCAGTTACGACTTTCTGCCTATTACGGGTAGAAAAGGACCACAGCGCCACTAACGACTTTGACAATCCCCACCGCTGCATTGAATCATAGATTTAGTCTCTATTGCTTTTTCAGATGAAAGGACATCCATGTTGTACTTTGTTGATCTAATGGTCATTACCAACAAGCGCTGCATCGAAGACTATAGCCCGAATAACATTGTTGAAACAACTATCTGCGCTGCGGGTATTCAGAGTTCATCCCAAGGAGTTTGCATAGTGAGTATTTGTGTTTGATAAAATTTTTTGTACCATATCCACTCATGATGTCAAGTATATAGACTCCTGATGGAGAATTTCGACATAACGAATTTCGACGTTGCCAGTCATTCGCTCAGCCTCTCTTTTTGGAGAGGCAAAAAAAACAGCATCACTTTCTCTATACCTCCTTCATTATTTCTCTATACCTGGATCAGATGAAGAGCGGGTGGGCGAATGGACTCAGTTGATTGAACATTTGAAATTAGAGGAACCATTTAGTTAAAGCATAGTTTCTCAACCTTTTTGGCCCCTTTTATACGATATGAGACTATTTTTCTGTGGCTACCATACTTGTTTTTTATATAAACATATAAGTTTTTCGAGACTCCGGAAAACAATTACTTTTTGAGATTGATGACTGGGTAAGAAAGTAAGTTTGTATCGCTGCCCATGGCCCCCCAAAACTGTGCTGTGGCCCCCTTGGAACATGCTGTGGCACCCGGTTGAGAAACCGTGTGTTAAAGAACCAATGATAGGCTTAATGATAGTAATACCTTTTCATTTAAATTTATTTTTGTATAAATAGCATTGTTAAATTATATTTCTTATCAGTTGACAATGCTCGCAATGAGCGAAACCGGTCCTGACCTATTAAATAAACTGGAATAAAGTACAAAGTAATATTGTGTTTTTATTAATGTAATGCCTTCCCACCAAGTATTGACAGTGAACACCCTAAAAGTATTATACATACCGTGTTACTAGAAGGGAATAGGCGCAGTGTCTAATGATTTTATGATGTCCTCATTTCAGGGTGACTACGGTAGCCCATTGATCCTGACAGAGAGCGATGGTTTGGATACCCAAATCGGTGTTGTCAACTATTATGACTACTTGAGTGGCCAAGACTGCGAAGGAAATAGCGCTTCTGTGTTTGAACGCACTTCAAGTTACATCGATTGGATCGCCAGGAAGACAGGAATTCCAGTCAGAGCATAATTCTTTTTATTCTAAAAGACAACTAAACTGCAAAGTGATTGTTCTCGTGTAATATTAAGTTGTTTTTTTTTAATAAATGACTTCTCTTAAAAGAAACATGTTTTATTTAGTTTCCAGAATGTAGTTAAAAAAATGAAATAATATGCATATATAACAGTGGCGGTTCTACGTACTGGGCTAGGTGGGCTTAGCCCAACCTGCATTTTTCACCCAAAATGTGTAAAAAAAAAAACTTTAAATGCTGAATAAAATGAACAGCACTTCGGCCGCTGAACAAAATAAATACATTTCTAAACGTAACTAACCTTTCACAAATTAATACAATATCTTTGTTTTGATTTTCCTCTGTCAATGTAAGGCAATGAATGCTATGTCTACCTACAGTAATACCCTCGATTATGTTTTGTATTACAATTTTAAGCCGAGCCGACATAAAAAAAGCAATAACCCTATACATACTTCATACAGAACAGGCAACATGATGTCAGTATGGCGATACCTGCGTATTAATAATAATAATAAAGGCTCGGGCTATTTTCAAATTAGTCCGAGCACTCTGTTTACACTGGGGCGCAATCTAGCACGATTAGAAAAGTATGTATTTTATTCATATTGGCCAATCGGAAACGTCATCTAATCGTACACGACTGCGCCTCAGTATACAGCCTGCAGGCATACGTCAGTGGGCTACTTCAAACTAGCCCGTACATACAAAATCACTCGTACGAATCTCGTTGTATTGTGTGACAGTTCCGTACGGCTTTTTGAACATGTAGTTCCCTTCGAAGAAGACGAATTTGAGGTCCAGTTTTTACTATTCTATTATTTCTTACTTATATTAGCTTTGATTTTATTATATGTATAATAATTTATGCTTTGCAGTAGTGTATGTAGTAGTAGATTAATTGTATAAGGTAAAGTGGAAACATGCACAATTTCGTAGATAGTATACAATGCAAAATTTTTCTTTAGCCCACCCAATATTTTAGGTCACGAACCGCCACTGATATTTAACCATTTTAGTACCACCATTTTTAAATCATTACAATTTACTAATAAAAACACAATATTCCTTTGTATTTGTTATATTCCTTTATTCCACTTTATTTAATAGGTCGGGACCGCTTTCGCTCATTGCGAGCATTGTCAACTGACAGTTGACAATGCTCGCAATGTCGACTGAAAAAAAAGAGAAGTTGAGTCACTGAGTAACAAGCAGTCCTAGTAGAAAAAAATAACTTCTGTTGAGATACCTCCATTAGGAGGCCATATGATCCACATTAGGAGCGGACATTGAAAAAAAATCGAATTAGTTCATAATCACAATTAAGTATGTATTTTGATCTTTTAAAAAACTATTAACTGCCATAAATCTTGCCAAATTTGCCCAGCACTGGTAATTTTGCCTGCTTTGATTTTATTTTTTTATTTGTACAAAACCCCCATTTACGCTTAAGTCGGGACAGTGTGATTCGGGGTAGTGAATCTCATACAAAATTAGGGATTAGGTTTTTTCCACAAAAAATGCAAAACTAGGAGCTCCCTTAGTTTTGCAAAAAAAAAAATGGACGAAATATTTAGTTACTAAGTGATAAAATGCAAAGCGCGCCAAAATTCCAACACATAGACAGTCGCCTGGCTATACGTGCATAGCCTTGCACGTGCTGAATACACAGACGCTAGCCAACATTTGACTGTATGCGCCGCACAGACGACCGTCTCGTAGCAACGACAATGGAATGCGACAGTGCAATTGGAGGATTTGCGGCGAATATTTCAAGCCAGTGCGTAATTAGGGGTGTGTAATTGGGGGTTCCACTGTACTTGAACAACAAAATTTTTCTTTATATTTTTGTGTTTGTATAATAAATGTTAAAAATACTTAAAATTTACGAAAAAACTTAATTTAATAAAAAATAAATAAAAAAGAATTTTGATATCAGATTATTTTTTTATTATGAATTTATGATTATATATTATGAAAAATATCGACAGAAGTTTTTGTTGCAATTTATTTATTCTCTGACAAAGTGGATAATTTAAAATTATCGGTTCAATCAAGGCCTGACTGCGATTCCTGTTTTAGCTGCAATCCAATCTATGAACATTGTGGTGCGAACGAATCCAGAAGGATAGTCGTCGTCGCATTTTCCAGTATGGATGCGTGAGACAATACCGACCAGGGTATCTTTTTCGTCACTTTCTCTCATGATCACTGGGCCACCATAATCACCCTGAAATTAAAATCTCATTCAAGAACATGGTACTAAAAATTCATAGAGAGTGATCTATATCCACTTTCAATACCATTTTTTTTAAATCTATGTCTGCTCCTAATGTGGAGCATATGGCCTCCTAGCGGAGGTATCTCAACAGAAGTTTTTCTGTAAGAAATGTGTCGGGAAAGAAGGATAAGGCTAGAACAGGATTAGTGGTTAACTAATAGCTATTGCTACACCCAGTTATTAAAGGATCATAAGGATGGAAGGAGAGGAAAATAATGTGAATTGACATCACAAACACCCATTTTTCGATCACATTTGAATTGAATAATTCTCAAATTCCGACCGGGAATCGAACCCAGACCTGCGTGATCGGTAGAGAAAGCTCTAACCAACTGGGCCACAGCAGGCGATACTTGTACTATAAAGCTTAATTTACAAAATTATCAGAGCACTTCCCCCTGATATGAAAAGGTGTGGTATTTTTGTTTATTTCGTGGGGGTATTTTTTTAATATCCGTGTCTGCTTCCAATGTTTAGAACAAGCATGGCCTTCCGCAGCCCAATTGAAGACTTTTGTGGCACTTTCTGCCCTTTGAGAAGTTTTATCAGAAATATATCCTCAGAGTAACGTTCCCTCTAAGCTGCGCGCGTACGCGGCCCCGCAGCAATATAAAAACCCCCGCGCACTCATTCCGAATGGCGCGCACTCCAAGACAACTATTCAATTAATATTTGATTGGGCCGCGCAGCCTTTGAAATTTCCGTGCAGCTAACCTCTTGTTTTATTGCCTCAAAAATAATTTTCGCATTACAGTAGCATCTGGGACTACATATTGCTGAAAACCGTTCTTTAAGACTTTTTGCTGATTTCATTGCTGCCCGAAACCATCATAATATCTTTTTATGCAACCCGTTAGAAAAAAAAGGTTGGGTATGCCTGGTCTAGAATAACCACCTGTCAATAACCAACATACTACAAAATTGGTAAAAAAATACCCTTCTCGTATTTCATGTGTCAATAAAAGTACTCACCCCACAGATTCCTTGCGATAGACTGTGGAAACCAACAGCGCAAATGGTAGAGTCAATGACGAACACGGGGTTGAAATATTCCTTGCAACGTGCGTTGGTAATAACATTCATGTTGACAAAGTTCAACGTGGGGGAGTTTGACGGACTTGCTGAAATTGAAACAGGATGCAATCAAGTTTATGAAATGTATTTTTTGTGACTAAGCATATAATGATACTGCAAAATTATCATTAATAGAGTGAATGGTTTCCTCAAATTCTTTATTGCTGTCAAGACATAAAGTACTCTAAGCGTATCATTGAAGAGATTTTATTTTTGGTATGAAGCAAAACAAAATTTATCAAATAAAAAAGAGCAGAATATCAAATTGCTATTTGAAGTTGGAATGACAAAAATAAGTAATGTATAAAATGATATTCTCATATATCGATTATTTGCCGGAAATAATTCAGTTGGTGCATTTATTGTACCAGCTGTGATATTACCGCGTGCATATACATATTTTGAACTGTCTGCGTCTGAAATACTCATCACAGCCACGTTTTGAGTATTTCAGACAATCCAAAATAAGTGTATGCACTTTGGGATAACACCGCAGTTTGACAAAAACAGCATTCCTTTAATCGGTTAATATAAATTATCAATGCTGGTTTATAGGCCAACATTTGTCCCTGTTTATGAATTTTTAACGCTATTTATGTCAGATCGGTATAACTCAAGAAAGGACTGACAGCAAAGTAACTATAACCGGTTCAAAACTAAGAAGTAAAAAAACATTAGTTATCTTCATTTGCGAGTTTACCTGACTGTGGACATATAATCTCATCCACAATCTACATTGTAACGTTTATTGCTAAACCTGAGATATTTTTGACTTCAGCAATATATAGGTTTAAATATCTTCTTGTGATGCTATGATTAAACTCTACTTAGGGAATTCAACTAGTAAAAAAGATGTTTCAGACTTACATCCACTGGTGCTACCCCATCCACTGACCGACACGGTTTTGTTAACAAACAATTCAGATGCCTGGGTTGCTGTAGGGAGACGAATGGGCTTGATGGCGTCTGCGGATGAAAGTATAATATTAATGTCACATAATAAATACAGAATAATTTGGTACGGCGACGGCAAAGTGTCATATCTGGTTTTGACACTATTTTACATGGAACAGACACATATAGTGTTTCTCCAGAGACATTCTCATCATATACGGAATAGACACATCTTAAAAGAGTTATAATGAAACATAATAACAGTAGCGCCGTTAAAAATCCACAAAAACCACACAAGTTTATCACATTGCGTCAGTACTACTACAAAATTTGTACAGTAAAGCTTTTTTTGGTGCGTTAGTATTATATATGTATCACAGTAAGCTAAATATTTAAATATTTTCCCCTAAACTACTTTCCTTTCACTCTCCAAAGAGAGATATAAAACTTACAATCACATTCCATAAAATAGTTTCAATTCAAGCCATTTTATTCTCCATCCAGAGTGAAAATATGCAAAAATATTTTGGGAACGTTGGTAACTTGTTATAGTGAAAAAAATAGCATTAAATTTGCTCAGTGAGGAAAATCTGTTATGCCCTATCATCCAAAATCTGAGCATTTAATTCTTTGATTTTAACTGCTTGAAATAGAAATTCTCCTGTGTTTACTACAAAAAGGGTTGAAAATGAACATCCTCAAAGCTACTACCAAATCCATCGAAAGTATCTCTTTTTTAAATATTTTTGACAATACTATTTTATTGAATTGAACTATAATATGCAATACCATCTTAGATAAATTCGTTCGATATTGCAATCCTTGTATGTGACCAACACTAAATGATTCATTCAGGAGAAAAATAAGTATGCTTTAAAAAGCCACTGTTATGTAAGCTTAAATATATGCCAACCTGATTGACGAACATCGGCACCAAGATCAACAAGCGCAATATCATTGTTGAGGTTGAAGTTGTTGAAATTTTCGTTGATGATGAAGTCATCTGACTCGATCTGCACTTGAGGAGATTCGTATCTGTTGGAGCCGAGTCGGACGTTCACGCTCACCATCCTAGAAAAAGGCAACATTTGACGTAACGCAAGAAAAATTGGATTTACTTAAGAAAAATCTACTAATTTGCAATCACATTAAAAAAACAACTAAGTTAAAAAAAACTCACTAGCAATGAATTCAAAGGTATATCTTAAATTTGTAGTGCAGAAAATCAGTTAACACTGTAGTAATAAAACAGAATCGAGAGTATTATTGTAGGTGGACATAGCATTATCTTATATTGACAGAGGAAAATCAAAACAAAGATATTGTTTTAATTTGGGATAGGTTAGTTACGCTTATAAATATATTTATTTTGTTCAGCGGCCGAATTGCTGTTCATTTCTATTTAGCCTTCTACAGTTTTTTTTCTACACATTTTGGGTGAAAAATGCAGGTCAGGCTAAGCCCACCTATCCCAGTACCTAGAACCGCCACTGGTGAACACCTTAAAAGTGAATAAATTGGGAGTTTTACTTGTAAACGCAACTGGCAGACGTGAGCACCCATCTGGGGCTGATGAGAGCTCCTCCGCAGCCGTACTTTTCACCGTTTGAGTCTACGGTTTGCAAATATGCCTGGTGTGGAAACTGGTTTATTGCGGCAGGAAAACCTTGGATGATGCGCGCACCTGTTGAGAAAATGTGTACATAATAAATATGATCCGACTGGTTGATTCCAGTATATCAAATAATGATGACATCTTCAATCGTTTTGCGACATTTACATTCATTTGTTTGTTCAGTGTTTCCGCGTTCATCTGCATTTGAATTCAGTCAAATATAAATATTTCACGGTTCATGGAGAGAAAAGAGGACTTCGATTTCTTATTTAATATTTTAAATACGATTTTGTTCCTCCTGCCACACAATTTACAGTATTATTATAAAAATAATTACCTCTGTTCCAGCCATCCAAAGACTTTGCTGCAACCTGAAACAAACAGAACATTGAAAAAAATGATTTAATATGTTCCTAAGGCAATTGTTACTTACAGAGTAACAATTGCTTTAGGAACATGTTAAATTTTGCATGGTAGGCAAATTTTTGCTATTAGACACATTTCATATTATATGTGGGAAAATCATTGTAAAGTAAAAATCTTTTATTATTAACCTTTAAGCGGCCAGCGGTCCATATAGTTACCGTCAGTTATACATTGAAAATATTACGATTTGTAAAAGGAAGCGATTAATACATTTACAAAACTAACCTCAAACAAACAACCTGGGGAAAAACTAATAATATAACAGTTAGAACCAGTCGGTCTTCAGAAGCAAACAACTGAACAACCATAAAACCTGCATTTAAATTAAAAATACAAATAGGTGAAATAAAAAAAAAGGAAATTTACAAACATTACCAACATCCAAAATTACCTCCAAACACTATGAGCTATTTTTCAGTGGGTTGTTTTTTGTGTTGAAATATGAATAATAGTTCCTAACACAACAATGATACGACTGGAAGGTAGTTTACTTTAATGGGTTGTAATTCTTTAGCACCATGTGAAACTAGAGTTAATTTACCATCTTAAAATCCACATCCATTGTTTTAAAGCTATTCTATAACAATTCAATCGTAACTTATATGTAAGAAAAAAACTAAATCATGATATCTGAAGAACTGTACATTCGTCAATTGCGTCGTATTTCTTCCGAAGAAGTGTTTAAAACAATTTTTAGGAACAAATGAACATCTATCGGGCGACACAAAAATTATGCTGCATTTGATTGGATCGAATCGAATTATTACAAACATAAAACAAAAATGTCTATTTCCGCAGACAACAAGACTCTTTGCTTACACTATTAATTGGGAATCCGATCCAATTTAATAAATGTAAACTATTTTTACAATTAATTAAATTAATTACATGTTGAAATTAAAATATTAAACTCACCAGCGAGATGACCGAGCACACTAATATGCCGAACAACACAAACTTAACCATTTTGATATGATGACTGACGCTACTCAAAATCAATTGTTTTTATACCCGAAAACAAGGCGCGCAGGGCAGGAGTAGGTTGGATAAATATGAATATAATCAATAATAAAAATAAATTGAAAGGGCGAAGTGTTTTTGATAATGACATATTTTGATAGAAAAGGGCAGATAATGTTTTTATGAACATTTGTGTGCTTGTTTAAAATCCAGTTCAATATGGTAATGAAATGGTGTTTAACCCTTCAGCTCGGCTGATATTCCCAGCACGCCGAAAGCATGCTCTGTTTTGATATCAATTAAGAATTGAAAAAATTCACCAATTTCATTAAAATAACTTGATGTCTTATTAAGATAATATTGAAGTTTTAGTAAAAGCATTTTTTTTTAGCTAGGAATGTCTTTTGAAAGCATAAAAATTAACGTAGATATTCTTGATAATTTTAAAGCAGTACATAGATTATGTACGGAACGGAATGCAGTTCATTGCAAAATAGTCAGAAAAATCAGTTTGTCCGGTTAGTGGCTTGGCCAACATACAGACATGGTGACATAAAGTAAGATTATGTACATGTCCTACTACAATTTCATTAATTACACCAGAAAAGAAAGCAGCTGCGCAAGTTAGTCTAACCATACATTGGAACGATAAGCATACAGCAAAATATAATACAACTATTCAAGGGAGTAATAAAAAATCACTGTATTTTTAAACCAAATTCTGAGCCAATAATATTAACAACTCCACAGCCCTGGTTTTTACCGTCCTGTAAAATCATGTAAACAGCAGTTATTGTTTAATTGTTTGCCATCACAGTATCGAAATACTCAATCGAGTCCAGCCCTGTTAATTGGGGGATCAGCGTTAATTTACATCATGAATAATTAGGATTACAGTCAATATGTTATTGACATCTGGTCATATTTCTTTTTAAATAAAGTTAATCTTTAATTATTAAGAAATTTCACTTTTGGATTAAAAAAACAATATTGTGACAGGATTATGTTTATTTTAATCTAATCACGAATTGCGTAGTACAGTGGACCCTTGAAATACTGTACTATGAAGTGTTATATTGTTTACTGGGATTATGTGGCTATTTTTTGAAATTACTCTTTGAAATATTTTTATGCATCAAGGCTAAAGTTGTCTTCTCAAAATAGCACTCACAATGCAATATCTGTAATGTAATACATACTCTATGATATAAGTCTAAAAAGACAGCTCTATAGAATAGTAAACATATTGAAAAAGTGGGCGTGTGCATTTAAGTAAATAGTTAAAATAAAGTGAGCAAATGTTATGTGTACAAGCTGAAGTTTTTATGAGGAAAGAAAATGTAACAAAACAATATATATATTTGGCATTACAGGTAATAATAGATCAAGACTATATGCGATAGACATTTTTAGATCGCTCGAGGAACCCAAGATTTCAAATGACCCCCTGAAGAGCGAAGTGAGCCAAGTGGTATTTTAGGAAAAAACGAGTTATATGTGTTATAATATTATACATGTCTCAAAGCAGTGGTTGACAAACTTTAGAACCTCACGGCCCCCCACATTCATAATTTGAAACTTGCAAACTAGGGCTTATACAAAAACCGACTTTTAAGTTAATAAATTAAAAACCGTGGTTTTCAAAGTTTTACAAAAAATAGATAATTCAATTAAAACAGCGAGAAAATAGTTCAATCTTTGTATGTTGTTTATTTATATACATAATAATGCACAACAAGAAATTATTTGGTGTTACTCTTCAGAAAATATGATTTAAGAAAACACAAAGCGTCCACTGATCGTTCTATAACAAAATTTCCTGATATCGAAAATACCCTTTCGCTGGGTAATGATGTGGGGCATATGGTCTTTAAGCCATCAAATTAAAGATCAGAATTTTCTGTCCTTCTGTTTAAAGACTCGTTTATGGAAAATTCGGCACAACCGGTTACGAAGATGAAAAACCGGTTTTCGAATGTCACAAATTTTGCCAAAAAACCAGTTTTTAAAAACCGACAAGCCCTACTGCAAACCACCTGTAATTTGTTTTCACACAAAAATCTCCTTAATAACCCAAATAATATATTTTATATTGAACACGTCTTACAAGATTGAAGTGATCTCATGCATCGTTCATTTGTGTGAGTCGTTTATTTGTTTGGTAGTTTTTCTGCACATAACCAAAATTCTCTCGCGTTAAGTATTGTATAAGTGAAGTGAGCTTAGTAATAAATAAACACTGCAAAAGTGTATTTTTCCCTAAATTAAAATATGCAATTTAGAAAAACAGTAAGTAAAAACGTGATTGTACTTAAGTAATATTTTCATTATGAGAGTGCAACACTCCATTACCTTTGGTGGCAAGCCCCGGGATGCCACCATCGTGGTTGTCTTCACCTTACCACTTAACTACTCACTGTTGTGAAAATCTTGTTGGAATCTAATTACAACCTTGTGTCAGTCGTATTCTTCATATTTTATGGAACATGATGAAGAAGAACTTAATTAGGCACACTCTGTCCAGTGTTGTTCAAAATTATACCAAATTCAGCAGGTCTTATTACAAATTTATTCTGATCTAGATACTAATCAAGGGTCTCTAATACTCAATATGATTTTACGGTTGGTGTATTTTAAATTTATTAATTACGACTATGTTCACTGTTGTTATAGTCGATCTGTCAAACGTCAACAATCAACAGAATTTTCTTTTATTTGTTACATAATAATGACCACTCTCTATTCGGATTGTACTGAGAAAAATACAATTCAAGTCTCGTTCTATGCATTCTTTTGATTGGTCAAATAAATCATAAAAGATCAATGTACTTAACAACAGTGAACGTAGCCGCAATTTTTGCATTTATATTTAAAAAATAAAACACACATTTGCACTAATTCCATTTTTGAATGAGTTAATATAATGTCTTTCCACCATGTCAGTAAAATTCATAAAATATTGCATTTTATTTATACTAACTACAAATATAAACTATATGAAAAAAAAATGTCGAGTCTAGTATCCTGATTCTAATAAATTTGAGGAAAACCTCACTGGTTCTTTTCCTCGATTAGTCATGTTTGCCAAACACGATACGTAGAGAAAAATTATGTCACAGCGATATATGAATAAACTGCACGTATAATTGACTCATCAATAATTCTGGGAATTAGTATGTCCGTCAAAAATGTCACAATTTAGTCCGATATAAGCTATACAAAGTCCTATTTTATTCGGGGTTTTCTTTAAATACCGGACTTCCCCTTCTTATCCAAACCGGTTATCTTTGAATATCTGGAAGTGACATTTTAAGATTTTTGTGGCAGATGGCGAAGTCAACAAACCTTGTTTCGTAATAATCGATAATCATGATCTTTGAACGTCTCTATTTATTGACTATATTTTTTTATTGAATTTATTTTTTTGCATATGCATTGCATTGCAAAAGATTGACTAATTTTAAATTTAAAACCTTTACTATGAAGAAATAATTATTTAAAATTGGCAATGAAGTCAAACTCTACTCCGTCAAATTCTACTTCAATACATAAAAAATAGCATTCGTCAGAACTCATCCACGTCCAAGTGGAAAAATGTTTTTATTTATTGATCCAAGCATTTCATGAGATTCGTAGTGATTTATAAATTCTATCAACATATTCAAAAGTTTTATGTTATTTAGGCCAGTGGTGGCCGCTACATACGAACGGCATGAATACCGTAAGGCCACTGAAGACCACTATATATATATCATTTTATAAGTAAACTTTCAATATTCATAAATTCAGTCCTATTTTTTAAAACTATTCAAAAATTATTAAAAACATGCGGTAGGTGTGTGAGTGAATTTTTTTTAGCTTAAAACATCGCGATACTGAAAAGGTTAAAATGCATTGTATATTCAGTATTTACATGTTGAGGATTATTTGAAATTTCTTCAGAAATTTAGTATTTGTAACTCTCCCAAGAGGGTTTTGGGTTTGAAGGTTCGCAAAACGACAGAATGATTGCGAAGATGGTTGATATTTTTAATAGTGAATCATTTCCTTCGATGTCTTTTACTGTTGATTGTCGTTTTCTAATAATCACTCCCTTATGACGATCTCTTCTTCTTAAACACGGCCATCTTATTGTAAATATTCATGTTTTTTTTTTATAAAATTTATTTGAAAAACAATTCAAAAAGTTATCATTTAAAAACGGACCAATCAGAGACCGATCGGATAAAAGCCAATCATAGGGCAATTACACATAATTTTCTTTGTTTTAGAAATAAGATTGTTATCATTTATTTCTTCATAAATGCAATGTAAATTTCTTTCAATTACTCTTACCAATGGCCACGAAACGTCACTCTCTGAGCAATTTCGTGAAGCTCGCAATTTATATGTATGTTTGCAGCTTCCAATGAATTTGCTTTAGTGTGCGACATTTTGTGATATTTTCAAATATGATAAAACACAAATACCTACATAAATACTTTTGTTCAATCATTTATCAAACCAGTTCTTAACTAATAATCCATCTGTTCTGAAGCGGCAATAATACTTACCATGTAATACCATTACCATGTAGTGACAAAATAAGTCATCCATGTTTTTTGCGATATCAGTTCCCAAAATTTTCTGTCTTTTTATTATCATTATATTTTAATTCACCTCTTACAAATGTCTAAATAGACGATGAAATAAACTGTTGCTGAAATTTGAATGGAATATGATCCATGGGTTGAAACTACAGCAGTATTTCACTATAACTTCTGAATAAACTAAAGGCGTATCCAGTCATATATATAATATATAAAACCTCAAAATGTCCGATTAATAATAATCAGAATAAAACAAACACAACTAAAAATTCGACAACATTTAATCAAAAGCAGCTCGCTCATAAACTCTTGGCATACAACTACCAGCTAAAAAAAATTGAGCATATATCTTTTATAATAATTGACAAGACCTCTCTTTCAAAAGAAGAGGCCTGCCATAATTTCGAAAATTGAGCACTGATTGTAAATCAAAGATATTTTTTATATCACTTTTTTAAGTCTCTATACTCATTTTCTGACAAGGATGAAAATATTTTATGAGCAATTACAGCACATTCAAAAAGTACTTGTTACATTATAAGACCGTGGTCAGCTATAAGTTCCACTTTTAATTTAGATAGAAAGCCACCATCGTCAAAATAATAGACTCCCCTTCAAGGTTTAGGAAGACAAGGGCGAAACTACAAATAAATATTTATCTAATATTTATATTATTTAGTATATTTTTTCAAAGCAACATTATTATAAAGGCAAACCTTACAAACAAAAATACATAGACAAAAACTGTTTCTGCATGTTTCCCAAAAACATTATTTTATAATTTTGCCCTTGTCTTGGCCAACATCCATTTAGTTGGGGTTGAAAAAAAAAATACCGGTTAATACACACACATACAAGAAATTCAAAGGTGTTTTTGAAACAGTTGGAGTCGTAAAAAACTGTCAAATTTTGTGGTTATTCATTATATGAATGTATTATTATTTAGTTTGCTTCGATCGAAAGGCTTTGGCGGAATATAAATGGCGCGGAGGACGAGCGACGACACTCGGCGGGGGCAGCGTGCACTCTCGCCATTCAGCTTCCAGCTTAACATACACTCCTCCTAAAAAATAATCAATAACACACATACATGATCAACGCGAAAAAACAATAAAATTCACCGTCACCAAACGTTTCATTAAGTATGAAAAATTATGCAGACTGGACAGTGATTGAATTATTATTTGAAATGTAACTATTTAATTTAATAATTGGATTTAAATTGAATCTAAATAAATTCTAAATCTAAAATAATAAAAGTATGGCTGACTCTTTTACCCACTGCGGCCTGTAACTATAAAATGGATAAACTGGCCCTACAAATAGGTAGGTAGGCACCACTGTTCTCCACCAATAGTGAGAAAAATTGAATTGTTTGCCAATAGTGGATTTTCCTTTTTGACTCCTATTCAAAATTGATTTCAATGACGTTTTTAACAACAAATTTAAATGATGAAAGTTTACCACAGTTACATATTTCACATATAATTACAAAGAAGATACCTAAAGGTTGCGACTGGCGAGGATGGTGGTGGGTGGCTCGGCGTGCCAACAAAGCTCGCATCTGCCGGGCCGCTCTCTCTTCAAACTGCCGCTGTTGGTCTTGGTTACTGCGAGCAGAAAGAGCGGCTGCCCACTGTCTTCCGCACCCTGCCCTTCTGAAAGTGTAATATCAATGGGTCAACATCATCAGAAGCACGCTAGCCCAGGGTAGTTACTGACTGCTTCGGCAACACTCTCCATAGCTTAGTTCCAAATTCTGCCACCGGCTAGGTTATAATGGTCGATCAATAATTGAACTAGAAATACACTGCAGGCGCACTAAATTCACTAAGAAACCGATGAAGATGACATTACGATTCTGGGCATTATCAGGGGTGGGGAACCTTTTCATTTCTGAAGGCCACGTTCATTTATCTGATTCAATATAAAGCTGCAGTAAAGAAAACATTGACACCCCCCGCCCTTTTTTTTTCAACTGTCGAACATATAATGGGCTGATTACGCTCTTTTGCCAAACGCTTGCGTATAACTTTTTGATCAAAGTGAATATTTTGATCAAGCCAAAAGACCGCAGGTTCGCCACCACTGAGCTAGATGAACGCAAGGGCACGATGCTCTGCTGTTTTGTGAAACAGGAATTTCAACGAGCAAGCTGTGTATGTTGCCGTCACACGGTCACTAATCTATTTCAAATTTTATTAGAGTCGACATCTAAGCCAGGAGAATTCGTGTACATTTCATATGTTTTTTTAATATTCATAAATCAATCAATACTGGAACCATTAGCCGTTGGATAGAGTAAGAAAGATGGTTTGAATGTATGAAAGCATCCATTTTATTATTTGAGCAAGCAGGTTGCGTAACCGACAAATCTAAATTTTATCTAATCTTCAATCAATTAATTCTCTTATTTAACCCTAATCGCTTTAAATATTTGATGCAATAATTGCACTTAACGCATTATTACGTATTATACTTATATACAAGAAGATTTGATAAGACATAATACCTAACTTTTATTATTTTTTTTCTTATCTATAGTACGGTATTCTACAAACTAGGCGACGTCATTTTTGCGAATACCCGAAATACCTTCTCGTCAGAAATCTCGGTCTGTTCCTCAGCGGCGCCCTCCGGTTGGGCGGCGATCGTGGCGGACTGCTCTCTTCGCTGTGACTGGATTCCGCACTGGACGAACTCGACTCTTCAACGTCTCCGGCATCGGACGACGAATCGTCCTTAGATTCGGTCGCAGTTGACACCAATTGCTCTTTAGCGCCAGCGGGCGATGGTATCTAAAATAGGTGCATCAGACCAAATATAACTTATCTCTTCTTTAGTTTATTATTGATTGAAATTTAATAAACGACGTGTCAAATACAGGGGAACTCCGAATGCCAGAAATAGGTTTTGAATAGTGGCTCATTCCTATCCAATGAATAACTGAGTGAGCTGCAGATGAACAAGTTAATAAAAATAAAGATAAATATTTTGATTTGAAACACATTTATGGTGACATTCTGATTCTGACAATTTGTAAACCAGCGGTAGTCAAGTTTTTTTATTCAAAATTATTACTCAAAGACTGGTGCTTAATCGACGGTTAAAAGCTACGACCAACACTTGGATATGTAGCCCAAAAAAAATAATTTCTTAGTGTGTTTAGAATGGGCAAATTTAAAAAATTTACAATTTTTCCAAACTACGTATAAAAAAATTATCATTCTACAGTTTTTTGGGATTAAAAAAAGTATGTTTATAGGCAACTAAAACATCAATATAATCTTAATAAAAATCACGATATTTGAATGAAATCATCAAACTTTTTCTAATACAAATGAACATCGTAACGGAGCATTTTTTGGTTGGGTTAGATTAGGTTAGGTTATTTGAAAGATTAGTGGGGAAAGAAGATTTTACAGAAGTATAAAACGATTACATACAATTTCAATACCATCTGTTGAGAATATTATGAACTTCTAATTGAGGCTCTCATCGCAGTTACAAATATGTAAATAAAAACATTCCTAACCTTGGACACCGTTTTGCAATCCGGATTCCCATCGCTGTCTGCGTTACTGGTTGCTTCAGTCTGACTTGAAGAAGGAGATACACAAGTGGCCGCTTGAGCCCCCGCAACTGCAGATGCACCCACTTGGGCTGGCACTCGACCGACAGAGTTCAGCGGTGCCGCCTCGCTCCCCGGCGGCTTGTTACCGACTAATCGAACAAAAAAACAAATGAGTGGAATAATGAAAACATTTTTACAAAAATAATTCTATAACTACAGTCGATTAGAATCGCTATATCAGACGAACAATCAATATTTTGACGGACACTCTCACCGCTGTTACACCATCAAATTGAAACAAATATTGCATCAATATGTATAGGAAATTGCTTACAGCAACTACCAAGGAAGCATTAAATTAAATTCATGTGATTAGGCATACATATCGACTGTGGAAAGGAAAAAAGACCCACACATATCAAATTTTACAGGAGGCGCAAAAAATGTGTTTTGATGATTTTGGGCCATATGCAAATTATGATTTATACACAACCTTGAAGTGCACAGAAACTTCTAAAGTGGTGTTTAATTGACTATTTTTCAAACTTAAAAGCTAGATTTAGGTAATAATTCGGCGTTTGCAGCTAGCATCCTTTTGATAAAACGTGCATCAAGTTTGATACATTGTGATTATCGAAAAAAGCCTGTTTTTAAAAAGCTGTGGGTTACGTCCTTTTTCCTTTCCACAGTCGACATGAGAATAATAAAATTAATTCATCAAAAAAACTAACCAATTGTTTATTTCAATTTTTGAAAGATTTAATTTTAAATGAAAAATATTTACTTTGATCTGGAAAATTGTAATTTAATTTGAAGTAAAAACCTGTACACAATATTTTTTGTTTAACCCTATTAAATTGCATTGCTCATCCCTGGACATTCCAGATGATTTGATCATCATTCGCCGTGGTCACAGAAACTATACTAAATTGAAGAGTCCATCTCTTTGTTCCAGAATTGGTCAGTTTATTCATTTGAAAACTCGTACCTTGAATTTTGGGAGTTGGTGTCCCTGAGTAGAGTTTACCCAGCAGACCGAGGGGCTGCCTAGGTGGAGCCAGCCGCAGTCCGTCCCACCAGAACACTTCACGACCGGTCAACCGACCAGTCTCGTCACCTAACTCTGCACACGGAAACATTACTAATTGTAACATGAATGACAAACTTTTTCTTCAATATTATATAATATTGCTTGGTTTGTTCATTTACTACTATTGAAAGTACAGTAAAACCCCATTTACACTAAAGTCGGGACCGTGTAATTTGAAGTAGTGTAATTGGGGAAGTGAATCTCATACAAAATTAGGGATTTTTCTGCGAAAAATGCAAAACTAAGGTTTCCCTTAGTTTTGCAAAATAAAAAAAAATGAACGAAATATTTAGTTACTAAGTGATAATATCCAACACATAGACAGTCGCCCGGCTATACAGACGCTAGCCAACATTGGACTGTATGTGTGGCACAGACGACCGTCTCATAGTAACAACAATGGAATGCGACTGTGCAATTGAGGGATTTGCGGCGAATATTTCAAACCAGCGCGTAATTCGGGGTAGTGTAATTGGGGGTTAGGCTGTATGTGATGTTGTTATTGAGGTCTAAAGAAAATGATTGCAATTCATGAACCCATCATTCTATCCAGAGAAAATCTGGACCCATGTTCAAAAGTTGTCAAAGGTTCCCGATTCTTTTCATATTTATATTACCAATTATTTGTAACACCGCTATTAGTACTTCTTGTTTTGTTGATTGATATCTATACATCAAATTCTGGGGCTGTTGGAGCCGAGCTCCAATTTCCCTTTCATCTGGTGTATTTTGATGTTGCTTAATTTATTTGGTGTATTTTGATGTCTTATATAAATAATTGTAGTAATAAGTACAAAAGGGTGTTTTATACTTTTCAATATAATGTCTTTCCACCAAGTATTGAAAGTGGTCATTCAATAATTCTTTGCTAGAGCCAAACTTCTTTTCTTTGCCACTCTGAAGAGGCAGATTGGGTGCAGTAAGCCGTTGCTCTCGTTGAAAAATAACTTCCATAAAGACACTTGTAGAAGTCCATATTATTATGCCCAACATACATGGTTGAAAAAACCCAACTACAACCGAAGCACACACAAGAAACCCAAATAAAAAAAATACACTTACCTCTAGCCATCAGTCGCGTAAGCCTTTCAGGGAATATGAGCTGGGGGGGCTCCAGCGTGATAACTTCTTTGAAATTGTTGTAAATGGCTAGCACGGCGACGTCGCAATCCGATTTCTGATCGGGGGTGTGCTCTCGAAACTGACACCCCTACACATTGAAAGAATTCAAACCAATGTTTAGTTTCATTTTTGTTTTATCCTGAATCTATCACATGATTTTTTATGAACTTGACACAGTTTATAGTGGAATGTATACACCACGTAAATCAAAAGATAAGAGCATACAATTTAAAACTTACAATCCTACTAAATGATTGATTCCGGGATCCCAGGATTGAAAAAAACACCAATTATGAACACCAACAGTCCAGGATTCGGTGCTCTACTTTTGTCATACGCTAGTCCAGATTACATATAGTTAAAAAAATCAATGCTAATGGCTTAAAGCAAAGATGGACAAAAATGGTATTTTATTTTCTCAGACAAAGAATCATTGTTTTATCGCAGAGAAATAATATGAGCTGAAGTTTTACCGTATTATTGCTGAGAACTTGAAATCGGTAGGCTCTCTCGCTGCAGCACGGATATCGGCCGATCGGAAGACACGTTGGTCTTGCTGGCTCCAGAGTAAAAAACTGAGGCACGTCCGCGTGATAGCAGCACCATTCCATCTAAAATAATGTGAACAGATCACATTCGTCACACAAAAAGTCAAGTTTATTCATTACAATGTAATACAAAAAATCTTTTTCTACATAAAAGTACCTACGTATATATTATTTCCTAAATAACCCATCAGCGCTACACGCCTTTTCATTAAAAAAATCCTCAAATCAGCTAATTAAATATTAATATTTTCAGAGGTTGATGAAAAACACAAAAATAATATATTTTTTTTAAATTGTAAAGTAATCCAAATTTTCATCTCAAAGCCTTAGTTAAAATGCAGCATTAGGAGTACATATAACAGTTGCTCAAGATGAAAGGCTACCACTGGTATATATCCATACACGGGCTTACTTGGTACACAGGGAAGAAGTTATCGCAGGCGCTGCATTTGAGGAAGTGACACTCGCCCCACAGTCTCCAATAAACCTTTCGCCACGACTTCATCTCCACGTGCAGGCCAGTTATGTATTCACTTAAATTCCAAGTGAGGTCCCTGCAAGTCACGTTTAATTTTATTTATATTGTGAATGAAAAGTGTTAACTTATCCGACACCTCTTACGTAAACTGTTGTAGCTTCAAAATCAGCACTTTACAGGAGAGCGGTTTCAAGAGACAAAAGCTTTTTATAATTTGAGTCAATTTATAAATTCTATTCTTAAATTGAAAATGAACATCCTAAATTTGATGTAAAACAATCGAAAGCTCTACACATGTCAACCGTCTATCAGTTAAAGCCAATTTAATGTAAAGCTTTGATTTTGAAATTACAATACTTAACGTAGGAGGTGTCAGAATGCAAACATACAAAAGCGGTTATCTGTACAGCCCGATTATGATCAGATATTAAAAAGGCACATATCAACATTGGATTTTGGTAGTTTTATATATAGAGCAATTGATCCGTCGACCCCTTAGTTAAGGAAAAATATAACCGTGTCTCTGCACACACCTTGTATGAGCGCTCAAGATGTTCCCCCATCTGTCAATGCTCATGCTGGAAGGTTGACAGGGAACCCTTTCCGCCGTCTGCCGTGGAAGGAGCTTGCTACATCTGTAATAATAAAAATGTCATCAAATCCAGATCAAGTGGTACAACAGACGATGCTCAGCTACTGATTGAAACTTTATGACTCAATATTCTTATTCAATGAATTCTATTCGATATGTGAATTAAGTCAATCGCCTTATACGATTCATTAATTCAATCCGTAAAGAAATAAATGATTCATGGCTCAGTGAGATTCTTTATAGAATTCAATTGTTTTCTCACTCTGTCCGCTATTGACAAAGCAGCATTAGAGTAGATCAGATTCAAATTAGATTCGGCAAACCTCATATATTTTGGAACTCTTCGTGCTATCTACAAAACAGTTAAAAAACGGCAAAATGTTTCAAGTTCAATTTAATTGGATCAACAGCGAATCATTTGTTTTCTTAATTTTCATGTTATCAACAACTGTTTTGTTGTGAGAGTAGAAAAAATACATACTTGGATATCAAATCCAATTGGATTATCCACGAATCATTTGTTTATTCACTCTATCTGTGTTAGAGTGAGAGAAAGAAAGTGACCGACGACTGACCCTTGTTTACTAAAAAAAATGAATATTTGGATTGGTTTGTTCCTGAATAATATACAGAAATAAAAGCATACTTGCTACACTTGTAAATGGTCGCCAGTGACGAGTAGTGACCTCTAAGCGTCTCCGATACAGGCTCACCGAGCGACATGATCATCTTACAGAAGAGGCGTGATTGTATCTTATCCTTACGATCCTTGATTGCTTCTAGTTCAGAGTTCGTGTACATAGCTCCCAGTCTGCAAGCACATTTAACATACAATAGCAGATTTAAAAGAGTACGATGATTTGACTATGAGTGGGCATAATGGTCTACTCGTCTTATACCCATCGACACAACCTCGTTATGCTCGGAAAAAAATATACGCTGAAAGCTTATCAGTATTAGGTTTTCATGCTAGCTTCACTTAGCTGTGTTTCATCTGTATGTCTGCTCAGTGGCGGATTACCCTATAAGCGCAAGAGGCGCGTGCTTGGGGCCTCCGCATTTTGGGGGCCTCAAAGATAGCATATATTACATAAACCCTTACATTTAAATTTCAGTTTTCAATATTCATTATTATTCTACGAAGAGGTTTGCAGTATTTTTATGTTATTCGAAAAGCAGGGCCTCCAAAATTTATTGCGCCTGAGGCCTACAAAGTGCTTAATCCGCCACTGTGTCTGCTGCTTTCAAATTAATGCTATCCCATCCTCTATTCATTTTTTGTTGTAACCATGCATGCGTATCGCCTCTCATTCCATGTTAACAGCAACAGAAAGTGGCTAAAATTTCCTTCTTGAGTCGTAATAATTACACGAGGAGCACAAAAATAACCAAGAATCGAACATAGTCTAGCGAGACAAGCAAACTTATTGTGGAAAATACATATTCAAAATTATATATAATATATACATGCATATATAAGAGACAAACTAGAAGCAATGACGTTAAAAACTTTCAACTTACTCATTTGCATGTATTGGCGGATTACCACGGAGCGCACTTGGGGCCTCAAAAATAGCATATCTTATTTAATGCTCATTTAGTTTTCAATATTTTTTTCTTATTTTAGGTAGATTTTTGAATAACTTCAAATTTTATTACCCCTGGGCCTTCCCAAGTATGTAATCCGTCACTAGTTGCATGCCTTGTTTGAGTGTTTCTTCTAGCCACGGTGTTTTCGTGTGGATGAGATACGAGTTTCGAAGAAGTTTTCCAAAAAGTGAGTCGAGTAACAATGTTATAGTTGGAGTTATTGTTAAAAAAAGAAAAACATACCTAGTCAAGATGGTATCGTTAAGGCATGCCAAGTTGGTGTTGGTCTTGACGATATCACTCATGTGGCTA
Organism: Himalopsyche anomala; assembly: GCA_031772345.1. Lineage (NCBI taxonomy): Eukaryota > Metazoa > Arthropoda > Insecta > Trichoptera > Rhyacophilidae > Himalopsyche > Himalopsyche anomala. The sequence continues at coordinate 350,126 of CM062841.1, read as the reverse complement.
TGACAGTACATCAGGCAGTCATGAAGTAAAGGATCCATCTGGAAAATTCCAATCTCCTACTATAGTTCAACTCTCCTTTGAGTCAATAACCATTCTCTGATAAATGCCTACAGTGAAGAGCTTCTGAAGCAAACCGAGATGCCTTGTAAAATAGATGAATATCAATTAATAATATTCAATGATTGGGAACATACAAATATTAGAAAACTGTATTTATTCAGATGTAACGGTACTCAATTCGTAATAAGTTACACTTTAAAACCGATGTTATTTTGAAGATATCCGATGATAATTTTACTACTTCGAAAAATTGAGTCTAGGACCGATAACTACACGAACCATAATCGACTGTGGAAAGGAAGAAGGACGTAACCCACACATAGCAAATTAAAATGGCAGGCACAAAAAAAGTGTTTTGATGATTTTGGGCCAAATGCAAATTATGATATATACACAACCTTGAAGTGCACAAAGACTTATAAACTGGTGTTTAATTTACATAATCTAATATAAATTAAATAAATTTTCTAGGAAAAACCTTGTTTTCAGTCTTTTTTCTTGGTTTCAATTTTCACAAGCTCATCTTTTTTCAAACTTAAAAGCTAAATTTAGATACTAATTCGGCATTAGCAGCTTACATCCTTTTGATAGGACATGTATCAAGTATGATATATTGGGATTATCGAAAAAATCCTGTTTTCAACGCTTCGGTACTCGAGTGTCAATAAGTGGAGCATCTCAGAAAAAAATTGACAACAAGAACTGGTTGTAAGTCAAGTGCTCAAGCTATATCTTCAGCGAGGGAAAGTGTAAATACGGATGGGGCTAGGGCTAAAAAAATAATAAGCCAATCGCTCTCTCTATGTCCAATATTCAGGAAATAGAACAAAGATTATGGTTATGTAATGGTTCACGCATACCTGAAGGAAGGACGCGGAAACCAAAATAGGAACAACGTTACTGGGATCCAAAATGGGCCAGTCCGCTACGAGGATGGTGTCCTTCTTCACCCATCTCATGAGCCAGTCGAATATCTGAATATCACAGTGCACCGATATGTCCATCTCCTCGAGCTTCTGGCCGGAGGTGACGTCGGCGAAGTAGCCCATCTTCGAAACGAGCAGCTTTTGGGGACAGCGGAAGTCTCTCTTCATGCCCTTCACTTCGTCGCAAACGTGTATCTCGACTTCGCCACTAAAAAATTATTGCAATTTCTTTCCTAGTATTTTTTTATTAATCAACATTGTATAGCCTTAAAACGAAAGCAACCACAGACAATAACAAATTGTTCTCTTTATATTTATATACACATAACGGATTTTCACCGAGTCCACAGCTTAACAACTTAAAAGTGATGAACGTAAGGAAAACAAAAACTCACTCTCCTTTCGGCACAGCCTTCTCTCCGCCAATCGAAGATTTCCTGCGTCCAAGTTTGTCGCGAGATGGGACGCCCAGCTTCTCTTTAGAGTCCCTCTCTGTCAGAAAACCTGAAACATACCCAGTGGTGGATTACCCTATAAGTGTATACCCGCTTGGGGCTTCCGAATCTTATCGTGTTAACACGCCGGTGGCAGAGAAACGGTTAAGAAAGTATGACCTTTATTTCAATATAACAGTTCCCTATACGTTATTTTGTAGGTAATGTCTAAAAAAAATAACACACTCAACTAATCTCGGAGAGATTAAGATATTATAATAATTATTAATGATATTATATTATATTATAATAATAAAATTAATTAATAATGAGTGATAATTATAATCTACCCACATAATTTATTAAAACTAATAAGTGTCAAAAATTCTCGCAAAGTCATATCAATCAAGTTAACAATAATTATACCGAGTGATTCACTTATATAAACGATACAAACTGTTTGCTGCACGTCAGTTCAAGTACATTCGTGCACCTGAAAAAACCTGAAGATGCCGAAAGGCGAAACCCGGGTCGCTATCGACAAAAATTAAGGAAGACTACAGAATCAAAATAATTCAAATTTGATACATAAAGATCATCATATATTTTAATAAAATATTTTGCGAATTGTTCCAGAAGCATTTCAGTGATTATTATTTATTGAAAATCAGCAGTTTACAATTGGGATATGTATGTTTTTTATAGGAAGATATTTATTATGAAACATCCAAAAACCGATTCGGAATTACTCCCCCGATATCGCAATCCAAATCGGGCTTATTTTTTAAATTATTTAAACTTTTTTTTGACAAAACATCATTGACATATTCCTCCGGTAATGCAATCAATGGCGGATCACCCCATTGGCGAATGTGGCGCGCGCTTGCGGCCTCCGAATCCTACGAGGCCTAAAAATATCTTCTATTGTGTAACCCACGTACAGTTTGTTCAGATTTTAATTACTTAACGTGTGAGTTTTTACGCTATCCGAGAAATGTGCTTAATCCGCCACTGATTGCAATCCTTAATGGAGTTGAAGCAGCATAATGACGTTTACCACTGAAGCTTGCAGGCTTCTTCACCTCCACGCTGGTAGAAAACGTAACCGGCTTCTTTATGATCGGCTGGTGGCTGCTGCAAGTTTTGGCGATCTTCGCGTGTCCCACCATGTACGGCAGCACCGAGTCCAGGATGCCTTCGTTGAGAACCTGCGTCGGAAATAATCCTATACCAATGACTATACAAGGTAATCATGTACATATATGTCAATTCGGTAAAACATTAGAATAGTGGGGGAACATGAACAATGACATCGACTTTGGAAAGGAAAAAGGACGTAACCATCATTTTTCCAAAACAGCTTTTTTTCGATAATCACAATGTATACAACTTGACACACATTCTATCAAAAGGATGGAAGCTAAAATTGCCGAAAAGTATCTAAATTTAGCTTTTAAGTTTGAAAAAGATGACCTTGTGAAAAATTAAAACCAAGAAAAAACACTGAAATAAAGGTTTTTCCGAGACAATTTCTAAAATTAATATTAAGTTGTGTCAATTAAACACCATTTTAGAAGTCTCCGTCCACTTCAAGGTTGTGTATAATTCATAATTTGTATATGTCACAAAATCATCAAAACACGTTTTTAGCGCCTCCTGTAAAATTTGATATGTGTGGGTTACGTCCTTTTTCCATTCCATAGTCGATATATATTATATGTATTCCATCAGATAATCTTTTACACATCCATACCATACGTTTGGTCACTAACGAATGGATTTCATCTTTTGGCATATTCATGCATACAAAAAATACATGGATGAACTCGAACGAACGCTTGTTAAATAGTGTATCGTATTTAAATATGAATACAATATATTTATATTAAGCTTATAGTTTTTATGGCGTTGTGGATATTTTTTTGCAGCGGCGCAACCGCCTCATAGCAGAGTCCTCCAATGCATGAGGGCCCAGCGAAAAGTTTTCCCAAGTGTTAAAGGGTGGTGGGGCTTGCGTGACGTTTACACGAGGGCCACAAATTACTGACTACGCCACTGTTTTAATGACGTTCAATCAACTGGGAAAGTATTCACATTAACAATTACAATTTCTATATGTTTTTGAAATTACATGTCGTTATCGTTAGAAAGCAATTTGAAAATTCATAACATGAGAATGCCAACTGATGACTTAAAAGATGAGTAATATATTACAGGCTTGCCATCAGCGGTGGGCTGCCAATACGTTAACAAGGGGGCTCGTTCAAAGCAATTCTCGATGTTCTGGGGATGGAGTGAATTAGTTATCACTCCTATGCAATATAAGTTTAAAATATTGTATTTATTTATACTAACTACTTCTCCCTGCGGTAAACTTTTTAATATCTTATCATGATGCGAAACATCAACAGGGACAAAATGTCAAACCGACCAAAACACAAGGACCCAGTGGCGGATCCAGAAATTGTCCCAGTAGGGGGCTGTTCAATTTGAAAATAAACATGATACATATATAATACATTAAAAAATAGATGATTTAAAAATAATATATCTGTATAAAAATAGTCTATACATAATTAAGTATGTACGCCCAATCCATTGTTTACGCGATTTATTTTTCCTCAATTTTCATTTTACGCGATTTTTCGAACGGCATTGTCACGTTTTTTCGTACATGTTTGATACTTTTTAACGCGAATTTGGAACCGATTTATCCAATTATATGAAAATGTATTTTTTTTACGCGCCACTTTCTGGAACCAATGAATCGCGTAAAAAAGGATTAGGTGTATTCTATAAAAAATTGTAAACTAAACAATTAATGATCTCATTTCACAACAAAGTTTTAATACATCAGAAAAATGGAAAATAAATTCTCCTTAGGGAGTGCATGGCCCCCATGCCCATTGGTGTAGTGGTAAATAAATAGGTACCAGGTCGATCAATGATTTCTTCCCATTTTTTTTTGTTTTTTTTATATAGATCCGAAGTTTAAAAAATTTTAAAAATTAAATCAATAAAAAAAACGATTTTGAATATTTTTCTCGATATAAGTAATGTACTTGAAAATTAAGTTACAGGTCAAAAAGGTGCTAGGGCGCCGACCTGGCCCCACTACACCACTGCCCATGTCCCTAATTATGCCCTGCAAAAAAATATACTAAAATTAGCTGTGAATAAGTTATCAATAAAAAAATGGCTGTCAGCTTACGTCTGACAGTTTTGTTTTAAGGATGCTGTCAATTTGGTTGTCGTCCGAGTCGACCTTGGAATCCTTTCGGTTGGCGTAGGACTTTCTAGTGAACGTGCTCAGCGAATTCCTTCTTGGTTCTCCTAAGCAGTTTGAAAGAAAAATAGTTAATACACTAAGCTTCGTATGGTACGCCATAAGGTTTCGTCTTAAAAATATATTATTGTAAAATAAAAGTGTTTGAGTGACCGGCGCGGTCGAGTGGTCAAAGTCGTTAGCTTAGAACACGGAGGTCAGTGGTCAGACTCACGGGCTCGAATCTGAGTACGGGCAGTTTTTAAAGATTGATTTTCGATTTCTCGAATTCTGATTTTTGACGATCGATTTCTGTTCGAAGGCATGTATGTATGTGATGTCTCAAGTTTCCCACCCATCTCATCATAAAAAAACGAGACGCAGCTAACCACTGGTCCTGTCCTAGCCCTATCCTTTATATCCATATTCGCTTTGAAAAACAGCAAGGGTTGAGCGACCGAGTAACAAGCAATTCTCTTAGGTATTCTTATGTTGATATAAACTCCGCTTGAAGCAGTGGTGTGCTGCCTATACGTTAACAAGGGACTCGCTTAATCTCCAAGCAATTCTCGGTGTTCTGGAGGAGTGAATTTTTTTATCACTCCTATGCAATTATATGCAATACTTGAATAAGCAATCGATTGTTCCTTAATACACTTATAATATGTAACAATATGCAATTAACCGTAAACTAATCAATGTAAATGGCTAAAAATGTACTACTCTGTATATTGAATCTGCCGTAGATAATATCTAAGTCAAAAATTGCAGTTATGTACTAATTTGATCTCAGATTGTTTTCTCTTAAATTAACAAGGGGCTCGCCAGCCCATGTAAAATTTAACAAGGGGCTCTCCCAAGCCCCTTCGAGCCCCCTCCGGTCCACCTGTGGCTAGAAGCCCATATCCTCCAAACATTTATAAAAATAAAACAAACAAAAAACTGATCGTGGGTTTGTAAAACATATTTAGACAAAAGTTGAGTCAAAGTAATACTAATAAAAACACAATATTCCTTTGTACTTCATTCCACTTTATTTAATATGTCAGGACCGGTTTCGCTCATTACGAGCATCGTAACATCAGCAACGAGTCTACTTTATCACTTTGTCAAAAATTTCCCAAATTTTAATTATGTTTGTAATTACTTTCAATCCCCATTTTTTTCCCTAAATTTATTAATCTGAGATGACTTTTTAGATGTGTTAAATGTTAGATGTGTTAAACATTTTAATTTTGTGTTATTTTAGAATCACTTATAATGTAATCGGTAATTTCTTTTCAATGCCAATTGTTGTTTACAACTTTTCATTTTTGTATAAATAGCATTGTTTAATTAATATTTTATATCAGTTGACGATGCTCGCAATGAGCGAAACCGGTCCTGACCTATTAAATAAAGTGGAATGAAGTACAAAGGAATATTGTGTTTTTATTAATATAATGCCTTTCCACCAAGTATTGACAGTGAACACTGAACACCCTTAAAGTGATCAAAGTAATTAATACCTACCTCCATTTTTGTTTATTTTATAAATAGTTTTTTTACGATACAAACACTTCTTTTGTTTTAGAATCAAATTTTTGAATGCTTTAAATAGCCGTCATGCTATCTGACAAATTTATAATCATGTAAGGTAATACAAGTTTACATCGTAATGGGAAACTATTTGTTTCATGAAAGATTATTATGCACGCGAGAAGTTTTTCGACTCTTCGAAATCGATACGCTTGGACAATTGTGTTTTATCAAAGAACAATTCTGCGACGTTGCCATGCATCGTTATCTGAAATAACAGAGCACGTGCGCAAAACCGTTATTTCTCATATTTCAACTTAACGACTTCCAATCTACCTAATATAAATCTAACAATCGGCAAACAACGTTTTATGTAGGTAGGTAGGTATGTACCTTTTTTATTTTTTGAATTGTTTTGGCTGTCCTTCGCATCGTCGCTGTAGGTAAAAAGGAAGCGACCAGGGGTGGATTCGGAACTGTCTGACGGTGCACCTCCCTCGGAGCCGCGGCGTATCGATGCAGGATCGTCCGCCCCCTGTATTGATTCACTTTTAATTCAATTACCAGAATAAATAACACGATTTTGTCAAATGTAAATTCCACCAATCACGACCCGAGTACTGCAAGGTTCTATGTGAAAAAATTTCACGACAAAATGTACAGTAAAACCCCCATTTCCACTATAGTCGGGACCGTATAATTGGGGGTGAGAATCTCATACAAAATTGGGGATTTGGTTTTTTTTCCGCGGAAAACGCAAAACTAAGATTTCCCTTAGTTTTGCAAAAAAAAAAAATATGGACGAAATATTTAGTTTTTGTAGTAGTAAATATCCCGCACAATGTCAATTCACATTATTTCCTCTCCTCCCATCCATCTGATCCTTTAATAACTGGGTGTAGCAATAGCGATTTGTTAACCACTAGTCCTGTTCTAGCCTTATCCTTCTTTCCCTACTAATCACTTTGAAAAAATAGTGAGGTTGAGCGACCGAGTAACAGTTCTCGTAGAAAACAATTATGTTGAGATACCTCCATTAGGAGGCCATATGCTCCACATTGGGAGCAGACAGCTAAAAAAACAATTCTACGGGTTTTGCTAAGCAATTTCATAAATAAAATGTACATATTTTAGCTTTACCCTATCATTTCTATCCCTGCTCTCTTCAAAAAAGAGAAAGACTTTATTATGACGTCCTATGCTCCACATTGGGAGCGGACATTGATTTCTTCAAAGAATGTGCCATAACACATTAATGACGACATTTTCAAGGAATTATTTTATAAACATGCAGGGGTTGAGTCAAGTTACCTGTAAGCTTGTGTCCATAAGCATTTTGATAACAGCATTTTTCTCCAAATCGTCCCAGTCGATTTTCATACCGTTGGGGATGTCTTCATCGTTGCCCTCGACACACTCGTAAACCTGATAGTTCCCAATCATCATAAACAGAACTTATACACATTATAAACAAACGAAAGTTTTGACCTAATTTACTGAGATTTTTCACATGACCGAAATTCTTGAAATCGGACATTAAATAGGTAAACATTTTTTTTCACGTTTTTAAGTTCTGTGCTTAAACTATCAAGCAGTTTGTTGACTTTATACCAGCGATGGGCTGCCAATACATTAACAAGGGGATCGCAATATATCATAGCAGCTCTCGGTGTTCTGGGGAAGCAGTGACTTTTTTTCATCTCTCCGATGGAATTATATGCAATACTTAAATAAGCAATCGATTGTTACTTAATACACTTATAATTTGTAACAATATCTAATTTACCGTAAAATTATCAATGTTAATGGCCTAAAATGTACCTTCTACTGTGTATACTGAAGCTGTCCTAGATAATATACAAGTTAAAAATTGCAGTTATGTACTCATTTGATCTGAGAATATTGTTTTCTCTTAAATTAACAAGGGGATCGCCGCCCTTAGTAAAATTTAACAAGGGACTCGCGCAAGCCCCTCCGATCCCCTTCCAGCCCACCCTTGCTTTATACTAATATATTAATTTATTTTTGACAATGTCAAAAATTCGAAAGTAAAATATCAATATTAAAACTTTAAAAAAATAATAAGACCAATAATCACTAAATTTATTTTAAAGATCAACTGTCACAAATAGCAAACTAGATAATATAAAAATATAAATGTGCTCAACCCTGTGTATTCAAAAGTCACGCCACTGCTTCTGCTTTTGAATGCTCTCAAGCCAATTGGCCATTGAATTGTAGGCTTCAGTACCTGCTAGTTACAACACTGTCTTTTGAATTAAATTTATTTTTAAAATGCTGGATTCATTACAACAAATTAAAAATACCTGGTATGCCGTTTTCATGAAATCGAAAAAGTCCTTAATGGTGATTTCGGAAGGTAACCCGTTTTGCGAAGGACCTTTTGAATGTCCACTCGGTGCAGGAAATTGCTGCTTTGGAAGTACTCCATCATTCTTATGCACTTGAGATTTTTGGATTCCAAACAATAACGAATTCACATTATCCTGGATATTTTGATTGGCCATTACGAAAACTTATTCTCTATTACAAATTTATATCAGTTTGTCATATTTAATACATATATCGCAAATTTAAAAAAAGAACAGAAACACACATGTTCGTAAATTTTATTGAAAATCTTCTAAACGTCATTCATACTTTTTGCATTTTAGTAAATTAAAAGTAAACTTTGGCGAAAAATAATAATTGATATGATTTAGGAGAAAGCACGTGTTCTGTATTTTTAAATTTTGACGGTTTTATGTACGATCATAACAATAATATTCCACAAACACACACCATTATAAATAATATCGCAAAGAATTTGCCGTCAAAAAACACAAGTTTCATTGAACTTGCCAAATATTTGAATGGTTATGAGGGGCGTTTGCCGGTTTTATTGGAAACTATTGATCAAACAAAATATATTGATAATCATACACGATTTACAAAATCAGCGAGCAGGCCAAATATTTCTTTTATTGTTAACATCGACATGCGATTTTCGATGCCGAGTGGCTTACACGACAACACAAACAAAATAACATTATTTTATTTCAACATTGTCTTGGTATTGAAAACATTTATTATGTTGCTTAGATACGCTTGGAAAACTAATATATTTAAGTGGAACGAGTGGAATAAATTTGATGCTAGACCACTTTTCTTTTGGCTATAAATAACCTAGGCGTATAATGAATGGTTATACTTTTATAATGACATAACTTGACTGTTTTTAAACTTGTATTAAAAAGCTCTTCGCGGTAAGGTTTATATTAATTTAAACATATTATTTATTCTATAACTATGCAGAATGAATACAACATAGTTAACACGATACCAATTGACCGCCACCTAAAAAATTAAACCCATCATAAAAATATTTAAAAAAAAATATCTGAATAGTCATTGTCGAAATTAATTATTACGATTGTAGGACAACACTGTTGTACTACATACATTCATTTTTAATAACTAAACAGCCAAATAATAAAAAAATAGCAGAGCTGTTAAAAAGTCTGTATTTTCAAACATCATAATGAAGCATTTCAAAGAAAGAAAGAAATATTTTAGATGTGGCTTGGCTATTTGATGTACCTATAGTTAGTTTCATAAATTGAAAGTGTTTCAAATGTAGTTCATTTGTTTACTTTTTTCACTACTGCATGGAATCGATATATTCCGGAGATTGGTCTCAATACTCTCAATGACTATTTTATGAAACCAAGACTTATAAAAATTCAATTAAAACACAATCTCACAGGAAAAATCAAAAATAAGCGGTGATATTTGAATATTGATCATTAACAACACACAGAGAATTACGCAATCGATGTTCATTTGTTTTTAAATTTGAATGTGTTCCAAATATATTTTATCTGTCAAATATTATAATGCGTTTTATATAGCATTTTCTCCGCCATAACATCATCGAATTAATATTCCCTTAGATAAAAGATAATGAAGATTATTTTCCATATTCAGGATTTCTAAATAATATAAGAGCTGGTGGATTTCTAAAAAAAAGGCGATGTGATAACATTTACGTTAAACAATATAAACATTAAACGCAAATTATGTAGGTTCCGTAAATACAATTCATTTCAAATTACGCTCCCTCCCCTGGGTGGTCTGCAGTTCTATCAAACAATAATTTTTGATTAGAGGCGGCGCGTGGCAAAGAAATTATATCAATATTGAAATGTTAAAATAATTTAAATTATTTTTTGGAAATATTTTTTACGATATATTTGCTGGGGTGACCGTATATATTTTGGATTCTAAGTATACTACACTTAAGTGAGCGAAATATTGTACGATTAGTGTCTCAATTAACAAAAAAAATATTTTTATTGCAACCAAAATCTTTTTACCAATTCCATACTATGATAAGGGGTGGTTACAGTCGGCGAGTCAGCATTTCCAACCGATAAAATTATCAAATTTGCCGTAGCCGAATGGATAAAAAATGGTCTTAGATTTCAGTCTAATCAATGGTTGAACAATATCGAGAGAACGAATACCTAACTATTTCTCCTTCTCTTACTCTATCCTTTTTTTTATTTCATTTTCCTTATAGAGAGATTGGGTGACTGACTAACTGCTATCTCATTAAACGAAGTTCTATTGAAATACTCCATAAGAGATTCATATGCTTGTCGTTGAGAATTAATTCCATTAGCAAAAATGAGTTAAAACCATCAAAGTGACATCATTTTTTCAATCGATTTATCGATCTGTTTTGAGGTGTGGGTGTTTGTGATATCTAAAATAATTCTTATATTTAAATCAACGGGGCGAAGCGAGAGCGATTAGTTAACCACTAGTCCTGTCTTAGCTTTATCTTTCTATCCTTTCTTTTCTAATTAAGAAAAGAGAGGTTAAGCAACTGAGTAACAGGTAGTCTCGTAAAAAAACCTCTATTGAAATACCTCATTAGGAAATCATATGCTCCACATTGGGAACGGACGTGGATTAGAAAAAAAAACTTTACAATAAGCGAGTTCAGGCACTAATTTAAAAAAAAAAACACTGTATAAGTAATGTCAGTGCTGCTTTGTAAGAAAAAAGGTTCCGTAACTCATAGGATATTATTTTATCAATTGTTTTTAGTTTCGTGCATAAATCTATTTTTTAAAATACATTACATTTGTTTGAAAAATTGATTAAATGGAACAGTTTTATGGATATGTCTTTTTGAGAAAAGAAGTGCCGGAACACCGTAATGTTATTGTACGGTGATTCTGTTAGATGTTTAATAAATAGGTTTTAAGAATCTATCTAGAAGAATTTTATTCTAGTGCTTATGAAAAAATAAAAGTTTGATGACTCAAATTGAGATGTTTTGATTATGTATAAATATGTACAAAATCCTACTGGTGAAGGAAGTAACAGAAGTTTGTGGCAGACAGAGGGAAGCTGGGACGTTTTTGAGAAGCGGTATGACCCAGAATTTACTATGGTTATAATGTTCCACAAGCCTTTTTTAAGAAGTCGATATATAATATACATACCCATTTTTTTAATTAGAGAAAGTTGTGTTATGAGAACACGTGGCTACCCTGTAATTAAGGAGGGATTATATCCCCTCCACTCTGCCGTCACTCCCTGGAGTCCTTACATTAGAATTATGTGCAGTCTTGTTAAAATCTTGGTCCTTGGTGCACGTATTGCAAATTACTTCATTAAAAATGACCATTGATAGTAAATATGTGCAACAAAACGGGCAAAGATTTTATGGACCGCCTATAGATTGGGCGGGCCCTCCTCCGGGCAGAGGATGCGAAGTCTTTTTCGGCAAGCTCCCGCGCGATTGCTTTGGCGAAGAACTTTTGCCGATCATGTCTTCGGTGGGATCGGTGTACAAAATGAGATTGATGATGGATTTCTCCGGATTCAACCGCGGATATTGTTTTGTTGTTTTTGCAACAAACGCGCAGGCCCTCAACGCCATTCGGTGTCTTGACGACTACGCTATCCGTCCTGGACAGGCTATAGGCGCGTGCCTTTCTGTGGACAACGCGAAGCTTGCCGTACAGGGAATCCCAGACATCGTGACGCCGGCAGAAGTGCTTTTTCAGTTCCAGGGAATTGTCGATGGAGTGATCAAGGTAACGCCAGTACATCGCAAGCAGGCTTGTATGATCGTTGAGTTCGCCAGCCACCATGCGGCCACTATGGCAAGGCGACGGCTCATCCCGGGACCGACAAAGATGTGGGGCAGAAATCTGGTGATCGATTGGGCAGAACCGGACGAATGTGATGTGCTTAAAAAAAGCGTAATTATTGTTTTTTTTTATTACTGGTTGATGTACATTAGTACACCCCTAATAAGCTAAATGTTGAGATACCTTTTTTTGTTATTGACTACTTTGACATGATATAAAATTAGAAAGATTTGCTGAATATCATGCGGAACGAGCAGTCCGCGATATTTCTATTTAATTATGAATGCGTTATGTAATTAATGTGATGGTAAAACCATTTTTAAATCTTTATTTGATGTACAATAAACTTACCAAATTGTCATTATAAAAAGATGTTTTGAGACTAGCTATTTCATATTAAAATTATGTTCCACGCGAAATAACAAAAATACTTCATTAATATTGGAAATATCAGAAAATAGTTTACTTTTAAAAGCTTCTAAGGCTTATGGCAGCTTCCTTTCATTTTGGGCTTGCTGACGTCAAGTAAGAAAACTATAAATATGATTTACAACATACTACCTACTCTCTTTCTACCAGAATTTTTTCTAAATGCAACAAAAAACAATGCAAAAACTAGGAATGTTTATTTCTAATGAGAAAGTACCAAAAAATCAAACGGTGGAATCGAGTAAACTGATAATTTAAACAAAATACGAAATATCTTATTACGAAAATCCGTCGCCATTTTTTTTTAATTCGCGGCATAGTTTACTCTATGTTCCATTTGACATATCTTATTAATTAATTAATGTAAATAACCGGCTTCCTTTATTTCCACGTATTATAATTAGGCATTTCATGCGGTTTGTAATTTGATATCACCCTGAACTGTCTCCTGTTTGTCTCCTGAATGTAACTCTAGGAACCGCAGACAAACACATTTGTAAAATGGTTCAAATTATGTCTCCTCTCATCAAAAACTTGAACTAGTACATTTATGTTTTGATTTGTAATATAAAGTTTCACACTGACATCACAGTTCAGGTCTTGTAGGTCAAACTCAGTTGTGAAAATTATCGGAAAACGTAACATATTAAGACAAGTTCCGAAAATCAAAAGTTTTAAAAGGAGAATAAAAATGTTTTTTTTTTGCGAATATTGATTTGAAACATTAAAAATGCCGAGAAAAGGTTGCCGGAATGCCATTCCACCGCGTTACATGTGAAAAAAAGCACTAGTGATAAGCATTTCGAATACTTTTCGGAGGATCACAAAATTCCAATTTACATGATTCAATGTAGTATTACTTTCATTACAGGAAAAGAAACACCCAAAAAAATCCAAGAAGTTTGCCCATGTCACTGATAATGCAAATGCGACCATCGCAAGTGATGTTACGTCTGGTAACCCTCAGATATCAATGATAACTAATAAATATCTTTTCACGGAGGAAATCCAACTGCAACTTACCTGTCAAAGGTGGGTCTTAAAATTATCTTCATTCCAATATACTCAAGTTTTCACATTGTGGATAAAAAAGTTTTGATGTCTCAAAACAGTCATATACCTGCATCCAACTGTTTGATTTACACATATGTATAGCTTCTTTAACTGGATGGCTGCCACAGACGAGATATCTCATCAAATTTTTCTAGCTCAACACGCCAGAGACAATCTTGTCAATAAATAATTAAATTAATAATTGCAAATTATAGACGGCGTGCTAGGTAAAGACCTATTTTGTTCCACGGTAGCCAAAAGGTTGACAAGTTTCCTCAAACTTGATGTATCACTATTTTTTGTCAGTCATTTTCATTTTATAAATTATATATATTTTCATAAAATTAAGGGTTGAGGAATGTATATTCTCTGTTATATTTTATATCTAGGGTTTCTAGCAGGGCTGTGTAGTCGTGGAAAAAAAAAGACGACTCCGACACCAAAGAATGTTTCCAATCATTTCATTTTAACTTATATATATACATATGTATTCCATCAGATCATCTTTAGTCAGCCAAGCATGCAATGTCAACACAGTGGACTATTTTGGTTTGAACACACATCATAAAATATTTATTTTTTTAAATTTTCGAGTCATTCGTTTTTCACGACTCCGACTTCACAGCCCAGGTTTCTAGACCTGGGCCTACCGGGCAATGACATCAAATCTGGATCTGGGACCCAGGTTTTAGACCTTTAGTTGCCTAAAATTGCAACATTAAATTTAATTAATTTTTGTGATAATCAAAATTCCAGATTTTATTTAAATTTTCTTACGCCGTTAGCACACTGGTGCCAAAGCGGACCGGTACGACGCACAACCTTATGATAGTACGGTCCGCTTTTGTTCCGTTTCCGTGTCTGTGTGCTAGCGCCATTAAGGTAGGTAAATTATTTTAATAAAAACACAATATTCCTTTATACTTTAATCCACTTTATTTGACAGTTGACAGTCAACTCAGTTGACAATGCTCGCAATGAGCGAAACCAGTCCTGACCTATTAAATAAAGTGGACGGTGAACCTATAAGTGGTAGGTAAATTAGTTTACTACATCCCGTAAAAAAACTACGGCTGGCTGCCTGGTTGAGTGTCAACGTCGTTGACTTAGAACACTGAAGTCACGGGCTCTAATCCCAGTATTGTCGTTTTTTATAGGCTGATTTCTTATTAGATTTCTGGATTTCTGTCCGAAGGTATGGCAGTATGCGATGTCGTGAAATTTCTCCCGAATAACGAGAGTGGTTAGCTAACCAGCTAGTCCTATATCTTCCATCTGTACTCTCTTTGAAAAAACGAGAGTAAGAAACAGTTCTCGTAGAAAAAAAATCTGTTGAGATACCTCAGGGAGTGGATATGGATTTAAAAAAATGCATAAATTGTTCCAGATTTGGATGGGGCAAACCTGTCTATGAAACATCGTTGGAAGAAATTGGTGGCCGCAAATTTTACATCAGTCGAGTTGTGTGCCCTAAAGTTGGCCTGCCTCTCTTTCTAATACCGCGGGATCACGGGCCTTTCAACGCCGAGGTGCTGTGTGAATCCCTTTCACAAGTGCGCCAGTTGGTGGCACGCTCAGCATTGCGTTCAATTAATGTAAGTATCTTTGAATATTAATTCGGATAAAAGAGATTATTGAAAAGCCTACATGATTTGCCGAAAGGTTCACTTGAGCTTCCTGGATTTATACGCAAAATATTTTTCTTGTAAATATTTCTATCTACATCTTTCAGAACATGCTCTATCAGCAGTTTCCAGAGTGGTTTAGCGTTCGCGCGGTCACTTCATCATCCAGCCCTGAAACACCGAGAAGCAATGCATCTGGAGAATCTCCCGGCATGAAGGCAATTGATAACAATAAGGAAAACATGAGTCCAGAATCCAAGCAAGCGTCGAATTATTTCGAGGAGCCAGGTTGCAGCTTTTGGAATTAGAATATAAGAAAGGGTATAATTAATTTAAAGTGGTGATTTTGTTTCATCCGCTAATTAAATGCATTTTCAGATCATCTCCGGGCGTGTCATGCCTTTTTTTTTTAATTGGATACTAGTTGTCCTCGTCTTTACCATGGATTTATTTGTCCGTCGAAGGTTTTTGCTTATGATCTGTACACTCGACAGTGGAAGAATTTCATATATTCCTGATGTAAAATTGCAGCGAAACAAAAACACTGGTATTTACAAAGTACCAAATGAAATGGTACTCCAGAAATTTTACGCAGATGTCGGGGAATGATTGCCAAACAACTTGGATGCCACACCTATTAATACTACCGGCACGGTTCTCATTGAAATGCTAAAACCATCGCTATTGAGACATAGAAAATAAATCTATAATCATGCATAAATCTAACAAATATTTTTGCAAGAACAGTGGTTTGTAACTCTTATTTGAGGGGATTTCTTAAAAAATATTTCATACTAATTGCTTGATAATTTACTTTATTTTGAAAATAGTTTCACAGTAAATACGTATGTTTCCAAAGATGAGAGATAAAATGAAGTAATTGTAATTTAAATCAAACGATATTATTGTAAAATTATACTTGAAAATTGTTTTCGTAGATGTATATATTAAAAGTGTTTGTTGACAGAATGTTACTTCAACAGGATGTATGAGTTTTTGTCTAATTTTGTTTTGCACGCTAGCAAATTTAAGAATACAAAAAAAGGCAACAACAGTTGACACGTTTTCTATAGATGTAAGTGTTGCCAGTTGTGGATGAAACTATCTCCATGTAAAAATACATTTTAAGAAATAATTTTAGAACTATATATTACATTATTATATATATTGCCAGTCCCAACAGTGGTTCTCCTAAAATTTTTACTGTAGCTGCTCTATAAACATCATTATATGAAAACACATCTTTTTTTGTACAATGTAGTAATACCAATTAACCTTTCGACTGCGGCTAAGAATATTATAGTACAAGCAGGGCCGGCGCCACCACACAGGCGAAATAGGTAATCGCCAAAGGCGCAAATCATCAGGGGGCGCATAAATTGAGTATTCAAATATTTTTTTTAAATCTAAGAACAAATAGTAGTAAGTTTTTTATGCTTGTATTTGTTCGTTATAATTATGTATCGTATTCTATATACTCCGAAAAAGAGAGGTTGAGCGACTGAGTAACAAACAGTTCTCGTAAAAAACTTATGTTGATATACCTTCATTAAGAGGCCATATGATGCACATTAAAAAACATATTCTACAGTTTGTTAAAAAGGAGGCGCGCCAATAACCGTTGCCTAGGGCGCCAAATAACCTCGCACCGGTACTGAGTACAAGCTCTGTACGTGGCACCTTTTTGGAAAAATTTGTTGATACCATTTTGGATCATAAATATAGATTGTACTATGTATGCTTAAAAGTATCCAAAAATGTTAATTGACATATATAGTATTTTTTAAAATGACGAAAAATATGATATTTTCGGTAAAATGGTCAAATCATCATTCTTCATGGAATTGGATTGCACGCGAAACCTAACACTGCGACACCATCGCGGATAAAATAATATTTCTCGGAACGTAATCATTTTCATTCGCAATCAGCACCCATTAGAAATTATTATAATTAAACGTTGTAGCCTTTTTATTCACCGTCAACTATGTATTTTGACACAATTATTATTATTTTGACATGAATAAAATTATCGACGACGGCTGCCATTTTGTTGACGTATTTGATAGGCTTCCACGAAAATGATATTTTAGCCTGTATGGTTATTTTTTCTTGTAAATTCAATAAACGGCATTGATAATATACAATATTCAGACCATATTCAAGTGATATGAGCTCTAAAAGTAGACAAAGACATTCTTTGTCCTGAATAACTCCGTTGGTGCTTTGATTATGTCCGTGTGCCAAAATAAGCATTTATTATTAATGCCGGCTTATAAACAAACAATAAAACTGTTCCAGTCTATTAATTTTAAACTCTTATTTTTGTCAAATCAGTATAAATATTGTATATTTTGATATTATAATTATATATCGACTTTGGAAAGGAAAAAGACGTAACCCACATATCAAATTTTACAGCAGGCGCTAAAAATGTGTTTTGATGATTTTGTGACATATGCAAATTATGAATTATACACAATCTTGAAGCGCGCGGAGACTTCTAAACTAGTGTTTAATTGACATAATCTAATATTAATTGAAGAATTTGTCTAGGAAAAACCTTTATTTCAGTCTTTTTTCTTGGTTTTAATTTTTTACAAGGTCATCTTTTTCAAACTTAAAAGCTAAATTTAGATACTAATTCGGCATTAGCAGCTTTTGCATCCTTTTGATAGAACGTGTATCAAGTTTGATACATTGTGATTATCGAAAAAAAACTGGGTTACGTCCTTTTTCCTTTCCACAGTCGATATGTAACATAAAGTATGGATGTTACGTGCGAAAATGATGAATTTTTTCATTTCCTGTTTACTCAGATCTATCAATCTCTCTAACGACTTCCAGAACAGTGATGAAATTTTCTATTTTATATCACTCATTTGTTTATTATTAAACGGTCGGTGGCCACACATGAGAACCACTGGTCTAAAAATATTTTGAGTGTCAGAAAAATGATTTACACTTTCTGATAGTAATATTGACAGATTTTACATATCTGATATCATCTGTATATAAACTTTATATTTTGATGCCTCATTTAATGATTTTGGAGATACATATATTAATTGGGCCCATTAGAGGTGAAGTGAACCAAGTGGTACTTTAGAAAAAAACAATGTTAGATGCGTTGTAATATTCTGCATGTTTTAAAGTATCGTAAAAGTGAAGTAACCTCATTGCAATAGTCTTGCTTATCTCCTTAAAATATGAATATGTAGTCCACTAAAACAAAAGTCCAAGAAAAAGTTTTACCATTTTACTAGTTGGCTCACTTCACCTCTCAAGGGCCCAATTGACAGAATTTGAAAAAAATATAAATTTTGAAGATGACACCATCGTTTTGATAGGCATAATAATCGAATTATGTAATTCGATATTGCTTTAGGAGGTTTAGAATATTTTTTTTTATAATACCCATTTCTATCAAAAATCAAAAAAAAAAAAAAAAGTAAATATATATTTAAGTTATACCCAAAATTTTTATTTTTAAATATTTTACATTTCTTGTATTCATGTTATTGTAGTACATAAGATAAAATATAGTTAATCAATAGTTTTTAATCCTAGATTTAATGTTTTGTGTTTTTTTACACTTTTTAAATTTAAAATAATTAGAATATAATAAAGGGGCGGGCAAAGTTGAGAATAGTCTCGCAGGGGTGGGTAATCTGAAATCAAATAAATCCAAATTCAAGACACTTATGGATGAATGAAAAGATTTGGAAACCTCAACATCAATTTTATGTTTCACTATTTTTAAATTAGGTAATGGCTTCTGTATTTTCCCCAGCGTGTATGAGTTACCTTAATTACTGCTTCAGTTACATTTTTTCCGATCTGGCTTGATTAAAATAATCGTTAATAAAAATAGAAGAATTCAGGTTCAGTCAAAAGATGGCACTTGCGGATGTAGTTGCGGCAAGTCTGCTATTACTGGCCTTGGCTGTACTAAAATCCTAAGCCCTGTGAGCCTTCAGCAGTCAAGGGGAACCAAAAAATCATCATTCCTAAATATAAAGTAAAATCAAAGTGTTTTACCCTGTGAAATTTGAAAGAAAAATGTCAGCTCCTTTTATGTGTAGGTTTAGAAATAAATTTTATGGTTTTTTTTAAATATTTAAAATTTAGATTGACTGATGAGTTGTATGTCATGTTTTTTTTAAATTTACATTTAAAAAATCTTTTACAAGCATTATTTTTTAAATTTATCAACTATATTGTAAAATTAATGAAATTATGTAATGTGCAGTTTTATATTATTAATTCTTTCAATAAATCGGTCACTTCTAAGCATTGGTTGTTTTATTTACTTACTATTTCTACATATATCACAGCACCACCAGTATAAAACAGTCGTAAGTCTGAATTTGTTAGTTCTCCGGAGAGCCATTTGAAGTTTACAAAAATGTGCTGTAAATACTGAAGAAGTTTAAATACCATCAACTATTGTTTAACAAACTTCAACCAACCTAAAATATTGTTTAGTATTTGACGATTACTTATGTATATCATCACTCTACCAGTCAGATTAAGAAAAATATGTTTTTTTTTTTTTTTGCATTTAAAATGATACAATATGTAACAATAAAGAGAATAGATGTAAAAGACAAGAAAAAAGAATACAGAAATGGATAAACAAAATAAATTATAGACAGGATTCAATCTGGACTGGAATGGTATGTCAGGGTTGGGCACGCTTGAGCCACATTCAGGATTATCACATATTATAATGAGCCACACCGTAATTACCATAATAATATAGAAATTCGAATCCTCTACTCATCCACATCTACAAATTTGTCTCTTAAGTGCTTTTATGACCCAGCTAATTTCCACTCACCTTTATTAGTTTACGCCAAAACTCCCTATCTTCGTCCAAGTAGCTAGAGTAATGAAGCTAAATACCCATATATATAGTAGAATCTCAATATAACAGACACATGCAAATGAGACAGTGTGTGTTAAATCTAATACATCATTGTTGGTTTTCAAAGTTAATTTTTGTATGATTACAACATTGTTCTTGATTCTAATTTAGATTTTGAATTTAAATTTATTGAATTACCCACTTCAAGTACATGGATACATTGCTGTGTAGCTATTGCAGGGCCATACTGAGGTCCTTTAGCACTTAAGGCAAGGAGTAGATTTTGCATTGAAATTTTGGTTTTTCTAAAAATGCCTGGTTGTTCAAATTTTTGGACTTTTAAGTAGATTTTAGATTTAACTTGGTAATTTGGTGGATTCCATATTTTATTGTACGTAGATAACACTATTGCAATGTGTATTAACTGAGGTATCTTAAATTTTACGATACTTTAAGACGTGTAGAATATTACATCTAACTTATTTATTTCTTAAATACCACATATCGGTGGTGTTTGGGGGTAACTTGATAACTGAAAAATATTGAATTAACAGGAAGGCAATTCAAACCATCTATGAAATAAGTTAACGAAAACAAAAATATCAGGATCACATTTTCCATTATTTCTATTTGTATGGAATTTACATCAGTTTTAAGGAATTGCGCAAACATTTTATTGTACAATCTATATTTGAAAGTATGTATGCATCAGGTTTTTCCCAAACACCAATATATTTTTTTTGTGTCCACTCCCAATGTCATGCAAATGGACTCACTCATAATGGTTAATCTTAAAAAAACTTGCTAGTTAATTGGTTGCTTAACCCCTCTTTTTACGAATAAAGTAAGGATAGGGCTATTCACATGACTCATGGTTGGTTAATTTCTCTTGTCACATGTTTTTGGAGAGAATATTAGACATCACAGACACCCATGCCTTAGAAAAGAAATCAATTGACTAATCAATTCATGAGGTCTGTCTAGTTAAAAGATTCCATCCATGGATATCATATCAAAATAGGAAGATCGCCCGAGAGCGACAGGAATAAATGGGAGCAACCAATGTTTAAAAAAAACATTTATATTTTGACTAGGAATAGATTTTTATTACAATAGTTCATCAAATAAATAAAAAGACAAGGTAGTTTTATAAAAATTTATTTATTCTTTAAAACATCATGAGATAAATATAACAAATAAAATTCAATAAAAACATACATGTAAGGTAAGTTGGTAACATTATTTTTTTAATTGAATAAATATTTTTTTGGGTTTAACTGTTGCCTGTTAGACGTGCACAGCACGTCAAATAATAAAATACTCTTTTGTACTACAGTCATTTCGGGAAACATTCCATTTCAATATAACATTGGATAAAACATAAGCAAGTGCATTTTTT
>CM062841.1:263794-328277 GCA_031772345.1 Himalopsyche anomala | reverse complement strand
GTAATCGGGAGTATTCTTGCAATTGGTGTGAACAGAACAAATTAAATCTTTTTCTGATCTACGCTAAGCCTAAAAATCCACATTCATCTGTCAAACTATTAAAAAAAAAAAAAAAACATTTAAAAGACAAGATTGGTGTTAGGTATTGGCTGTGACCCAGTTGGTTAGAGCTTGCTCTACTGACCCAAGACGTGGGTGTTTGTGATGTCAATTTACCTCAAGTTGATCCCGAGTGACATTTAATATTTTTTTTCTTTTTCTTGTATGATCTTTCAACTTCGTTTTATGCATTGTACGGTAATGAAAAAAAAAAAACCATTTCTATTTCAACACAATGGACATTGACAAGGCCTAATTTTTGCTTAAAAATCTCGTTGGTAATAGTCCTTTGAATACTTTTTTAACAGACTTTGACAGAAGACATAAGTCTGTAAAACATGCAGAAGGAAACCGAACGTATATAACCTTACACCCTATCTATCGACTACAAAGACACTATATTGAGCTTTGCGGTCTGAAGGAACTTCAGCATATCGCTAGTTCATTCAAGACAATTTTAGAACGCTTTTGCGTTATTAATAGTGTTATTACAGATCTGATCAGTGACTCAATCAATGTCGTTTCGACTGTGATTCATAGGGTTGTCTATTAGTGAAGCTAAATCTATGGATCTTAAACCAAGTCTTGATTGGGGGTCAAGAATAAACTCCATTTCTTCTATTGAAGATGAATTATACCATGTTGGCACAAGGTTAATTGATGATGTTTCTTCAGCTCTAGATGAGATCAAAAATAGAGATGATGGAATCAAACAAAGGAAGAAAGAGAAGTTCTGGCCAACTATTAACACCATTGGTAGATTTAGTGATGAAGATAGTCCACCTAAAGAGTAGTAAGTCACTGATCCTAAAGAAAGCAGCATTGAGGCAACTCCCTGACGTTAATACTATTGCTTGCGTACAAATGTCAATGTCAAGACGCGAGACAGAGGCTCAGATAGATGTCTTGTTTCTTTCAAAATTCCTTTTTATTTTTTATTCCTTCTTGTTGCTAACAAACTATTGAAATTTTTGACTTTTTATGTGTTTGAATTTTGTTTTGAGTATTGTTTATATTTTTAAAATATCTTTTATTTTTTGTAAAAATACAATGACTGACTAAAATATGTCTAGTGACGATGAATATGACAGTGATGTGGAGTTCAAAATGAACGATGGTATCACGGATACAGAGGATTTTGTTGAACATTCAGAAGATACGGAATCGGCTAGTGACAATCATGATGAAGGAGAAACGCTAGTGTCAAGACATGGCTTTGAATGGAGCTCGTTGCCACCATTATCTTCAAAATCCTGGCCCAACTGCCGTTTGGTAGTTAGCACAATTCTAGAAATGTTTGCTTTATTTATTAGCGCAGGCAGATATGGTAAGTGAAATTTGTGAAGAGACAAATCGTCAATTGGATAGTCTACCGAGAAATAAATTCAAGCCAATATTACAAGACGAACAATATGGTTTTATTGGTATAATGCTTGCATCTGGCAAGAATCGCACACGAAAATTAAGCTTGAACGAGTTGTGGGTAAACGAAGGCCCATTTTTTACGGCAGCTATGTCTCGTGATAGATATTTATTAATAAATTAAGAGCTCAATATTTAAAACCCTTTCGAGAGTCATGAGAATGCGGTTTCCCAGTCACTTAATTCGTTTCGAAAACCACATGGGAAGCACGTATTTAATTTTTAAAAGTAGTGACATCTAGCGGAAGCGCCACCAACAAGATGCAATAGAGATTTACTTTATCGACCCTAACATAACCATCATTTGTCAGTTTTTATGGTGGCCGGCACACACCGTGGTTTGACGGGAGAGAAAAAGTTAGTTTTATCAAGGTAAAATCTTATTTTTCAACTTAATAAGAAATTTAACGATTGATTTATGTTCTTTGCAATTTTTTTTTTAAATGGGAATTCATTTTCCCACGGATCCAAGTGAAGCATACATTTTATAATATTGGATTTTCCAATATTTTTCTTTAATTTGTTAGTAGTCACAAAATTGGAATTTAAACAACTTCAGCCTCATGGAAAAAGAATTGTTGTAAGAATTTTGAATCGATGATAGTAACAAATTTTTTGAAATCCGCCTCTCGATTTGTGAAAACAAAGAATTTAATTATTTTTCAATATAATTGGTTTTTTATATATGTTGACACCTGCCCGTTTCATAACGCTTCTGTTTTCCTGACAATTGCCATACAAATATCACTAGCGCGCATTCCATTAAAAAGATTCCAGTAATGTTGTTAATATGGCAACCGATCTGGAATGTTCGTATGGTCCGCACGAAAACAATACACAAGACTGCACAACTCGGGAATCGAGACACTTCATTTTCCTCAACCATCGAATAGACATGTACATTTGTGGGACGCTTTCTGTCAGTAA
Organism: Himalopsyche anomala; assembly: GCA_031772345.1. Classification (NCBI taxonomy): domain Eukaryota; kingdom Metazoa; phylum Arthropoda; class Insecta; order Trichoptera; family Rhyacophilidae; genus Himalopsyche; species Himalopsyche anomala. The sequence goes on along the minus strand of CM062841.1, from coordinate 325,829 downwards.
TCTTCTCCGTTGGACTTGTATTAATTTCACTGGCCGTATTCCTGTGCGCTGATTGCCGTTCCTGATATTTCAAAAATCAATTTGCAGCCAGCCTGGTTCCTGCCAATATTAATAAGCCGTTTGCCGAAGTAACACTAGCCGTACCGCAGATATCAACTCGACTGTAATTCCAGAAAGCCGAGCTCGCCTTAAAGGTTTGAGCACATAACTCGTTAATTTGTGTAAAACACAGAACTCATCTAAAACATCTTCAAACTCAAAGCTTTTCGACGGAATCAGACGTAGTCTTAACGTAACTTTGTGCATGGGAACTTTCGAAGCCCACAGTTAAATTCACGCGTTTTGTCGTGGGTTTTCAAATCCTTACGCCGAACTGAGTATTTCAACACAGCTCCCGTCTTCAAATCCTGTGTTAAATTCTCCTTCCGAGAATAAAGTTAAACTCCTGTAGTAACATCATAAAAAGTCACACCAGACATTCATGTATAGACAGCAGTACAGTGCACACCACCTTACGCCTCATTCTCAACCGATATTCGACTTTTGTTTATTCACTCCACCAACCTCGCTTCCAGACTGACTCCCCGATGACTTACTTCTCATCTTTCTCGACGCATATCTCTACAAGACCTGACCACCGCACCTATTAATAACACCAAACAACATGACGTCCAATCAACAAGAATCTAGGCGAACCGCCTCTCCCTAAGCCGCCGCTGACTCCATACCAGACTTCTCACCGGAGTTTACTAGGCGGATGAATGTACCGATTGTCCCAACCAAGGACACAAATCCCGGGTCACCGCTAATAAAAATAAAAGACCTGCTGGACGCCGGATCAGATGGACAGGGTAAAATCAGTATCCAATCCCTGATGACGCTTCTTCACATATTAGTGACAGCATTCACGCCTGACTCAAATGACAAACAAAAAGCTGCAAACTTAGCGAACATCCTGCTAGAGAGGAAGTCCTCCAAAACAAACAATACCGAGGCAGGATACGAATCAGACGTGATCACAGCGACCATCCCGATGCCAAAATCGATTACCACAATAGAAATAAAAAGCTTAAATCGAAAACCGCGCCACTGTCAAGATAGTTACGGCATGCACACGGAGGACGAGGAATATGGACAGTCTAATAATCAAATATACTCGACTTATATTGATAGGGTACGATTTATAGGCATACGCTCCCACTACCACTTTTGTGATGACAACTGGCAGACATTTAAAATTTTTAGTTAAATTGTGTTTAATTTTTTTTTCATCATGTAACCAGTAATATCGATTGTTTATGACCTTAAATGGCAACACTGTTTTTTTTCGATATCCAAAGCGAGCTTCCTAACAAAACATATCCGTAACAATTGAGCGGTGTTTTTATTTATTCCTACCTACTTGTTGTACCTCGAAAATCGTTCAAACTGCTGTTGGTCGAAATGACTTTTATTAGTGTCCAAAGGTGTCACAATATTGTGATTGAAAATTACGGACTACGCAATGAAGCTTTGAATGCAGACACTATATGTGAAATGTTTAAGTTATTCGTTAGTGTCGAAATAATTACTAAAATATGTGTACAAACAGATAACTATTGACGAAAAATGGAAGAAAATTGACCAAATAAGACAAATTTTCCCATTTTGACTGACAAATGTACGCATTTATTGCGATTCTATTGACATCTGGTAGAAGTCGTGGTCGTAAATTGCAGTTGAATGAATTGTAGAACAATGAAACTCTTTTTAAGCAACCATTTTTCATGGCAGCTATGTGAGATTTGATGACAAAGAAACAAGATCACAAAGATTTATAGAATCTAGAAGAAAGCTGGAGCCAATAAAATATATATTTGAACAATTTGTCAATATGTGGAATAAAATGTATTCTCCAAGGTCCAACATTACTGTGGAAGAAAGATTGGCTGGGTTTAGAGGCAATTGCCCATTTCGTGTGTTTATGAAGGATAAGCCTGCAATGTATGGGATGAACATATGGACAGCTGCAGATTCTAAAACTGCATATGTTTTAAATATGCAAATTTATATTGGCATGGTCAATAATTTAAGAGAGGTTAATCAAGGGTACAGAGTGGTAACGGATACGGTGAACCAATATTACGGTTCAAAAAGGAGTCACAATGGACAACTTTTTCACCTCCATTCATTTAGCGGAACATTTGCTTTCGCAACAAACGTTACGAAAAAATAAGTGAGAAATTCCATCTGAATTTAATCAAAATAATATCCGAGACGGATTGAGCAGTTCATTCTCAACTCTCGTATCATACATTAAATTGATGATAAAACCTGAAATCATCATCCATTACAAAACAAAAGGCGCAGTTTTGATACAAATGACAAATTGGTATTCTTGAGTCCAATCTACCAGAAGATGGCCGTTTCGGCACTGAATACCTATTTCTTGTGGACCATCAAATATCAAGATTGGAAGAAAAATGACGGGAGCAAAAAAAAGCTTTTTATTAGACAACTGTGCGCCGCATTGGCCAGACCCAATTCTTTTGCAGACGTTCCACGTATGCAAGCAACAGAATCGTATTGAAAAAAATTCCTAACTGCGGTTCATTTTTCCATCAATTATTTTATACCGATGTATATTATTATTGCAAGCAACGCAGTTGTCGGTTGATTCTACGTCCACTGATGCCGTGATGAACAGGAGTGAATTGAAACAATTCCTATATCCGATGTATAAATATTATTATTGACCTGCTAAATGGTACATGTTCAACTCATTACCAATCGTAATGAAAAACCATCTCACATGGTTTGCATTCTGAATGGGTGACTAAATAAACATGAAACAATTAGCTCAATACATGAAGTCTTCCTTGGTTTCGCACAATCGTTTCAAGAGATAGATTTCAGCTTATATTGAAATTTTGTTTCACCGTGGCTACCAAAAACAATCTGAAACTTGGTATATCCGGATACAATCCGTGTGCCAACATTCAACCTGTGATTGAACATGTTAACAATATTTCTGGAGTGGTATAGATGAACACTTAAACATTGGAAAAAAAAAATAACTGGACTCGTGCAATATCTTCCAATGAAGCTTAATGTTCTGGATGTGTGATTTGATATTTAATTACCGTTTGGTTTTTTAAACCTCTGATTAAATATTTATTTAACTATCTGACGAAATCAAAAAAAATTCCAATCAAATAAGTCAACTGACAGACGAAGGTAGCCAATGCAGCTTAATCTTCAGGATGTGTGATTTGGTATTTAATTACCGTTTGCTTTTCTTAAACCTCTGATTAAATATTTATTTAATCTGGAACTATCTGACAGAATCAAAAAAAAGATCTGAAAAATTCCAATCAAATAAGTCGACGGACAGACGAAAGGTAGCCAATGCAGCTTAATCTTCAGGATGTGTGATTTGGTATTTAATTACCGTTTGCTTTTCTTAAACCTCTGATTCAATATTTATTTAATCTGGAACTATCTGACGAAATCAAAAACAAATCTTAAATATTCCAATCAAATAGGCCGACTGACAGAAGAAGGTAGCAGCGCCTTGCTTGGGCCCACCAAATTTAAATTCAAGATTTAGTAAGAGCAATTCAGAATTTAAAAAATCACCAATGTAAATAATTGTTTGTTTGAGCTTTTATAATAATTAAATACATCAAAAATACAACCCTTGTTGTATTTTTGGAGCACAAGCAAACCATGTCATGACTTCCCCATAACACTACCATAAATAGAATGAAATATGGGGAAGAGGAGAAAAGAACAACGTTTGGAAAGGAACGTTAGTTTGTAATGAAAACTACTGTACATAACGTAAATACAATACACCCGTACTATCATCGTTGACGATTAAATGAAGACATCCAAATGTCGATATATCAAGCTACAATAAAAACAATTGAAAGTTACAATGATGATCTAAACTCTCTTACTACTGAAACAAAATTCTCAGCCAAGTCATCATCGTATACAAGAGATATCATTCAAAGAAAAATGGAGGATAGATCAAAGAAAACAATCATATAGACATTCCGCGAGATGGAAAAATCATTAATATACAGAATTACGTATTTGCAAGAAGATTTATGATTTGGTTTCATCAAGTGCGTTGTATGTGCCACGAAATGCAATGAAAGTTCAGCGAGCAAAGAATGGCTTACAAAATTGCTCAAAAAAAGAGGTGAATTTTCACCTGCTAATAAGTCTGCTGAAGAACTTCCTCCAAAGCTAGCTAAATTTATTGAAGGTGAGGTTATTTCTGAACAAGGCTGAGTTAGTTAGAACGTTATCGAAAGTTAATAAATGTAAGGATAATAGTGATTCAAGGCTCGGATAAACTTGGACACATTCATATCAAAGAAAGAACAGTCATACACATATAAAACTAGTGAATAGGGTAATATAGCAAGGTAGTTCAGTTGTACAGTTTTTAAAAAGTTAAAGGTTGATAGCTATTTCGGCTTACGCCATCGTCAGAACTAATAGTTCTGACGATGGCGTAAGCCGAAATAGCTATCAACCTTTAACTTTTTAAAAACTGTAGAACTGAAATACCTTGATATTTTACCCTATTAAAATGGAGTTCTACCAAGTAAATGCCAAATCAATAAATAAAACTAGTGAAGGCCATTACACGACTCGTCGCTGCCAAAACATGAAAGGGGGCTTAACTAAATTGAGTTCCTCTGTTTTTCTCTCCAGACCAGAAGAAAATGGCCTCACGACGCCCAAGAGAACTTCGAGACCGTCTGGGACACCAGTGGCCCGATAAGCCTACGAGGAGACTAAAATGAGGATGGACGTGGGGGTGTGCGACTCTCGCACATACCCATCATAATATCCCACTCAAAAAAAAGAGGATGGATGCAGGAACAATCTCGTGCACACCAGCACCATCACATACACGATGTCAAAGAAGTACATTTAGCAATGTAAATTTCGACAAGCACACCATAAGAATTAATTCTACCATTTATATGGAAACAAATCTACACAGTCAAATATGCTGTTAGTTTTGTGCCGCCTGCTTTTAATTTCTGCAATTAAAAATGTATGCATTGCTTTATTATTTATATTCATTCTCTGTATTAGATATTTCGAGTAGCTCAAAACAGATACTCGGCAATCTCTGTCGACCAAGAGAGCCGGAAACATTAAGGCACGCATGCTATAACCAGACATGTGGAAAAATGCCAGCTGTGAAGCTCATACAAATGAAGAGACTCATTGAGCCATGTAAGAAAGAGACGGTGTCGTGTATTCTTAACAAGCAGGCTTCTAAAAAAATAAATGCAATACAATTATCAAATAATACTGTTTCACGACGCATTAAAGATCTTTCTACTAGCATAGAGAGAAAGACTAGGACTTTGCAGTGAATATGCATTGCAAACGGATCGAACCGATCTTAACCCGGTGACTGTAAGAAGTCTTTCACATACTGAACTAATTGTTTAATTAGTTTAACTTAATAAACCCTAGCACACTCTGCATAGGAATAAATAGCATGCACCAAAAATCTGAGAAAATAATCGTTACGGTGCCAAAGGAAAAAGATGTGGGAAAAGTTAATGAGAAACATCAACCGAAAAAAAGAATATAATGCCACAATTATTAACAAAAAAACACCTCTGCTGTTACTAAAAGGCGTCAGCAACGATACACCAGAACGAAGAAGTTCAACAAGCCGTTGGATCTGCAGAAGAACTCAAAAATCATCTCAAAATCATAAAAATTAACAAGAACAAGCACGAGGGCCTAAGAAATGTTACTATTCAAACTTCCCAAGGGATGCATTACTCAAAAAAGAACGAATCAATATTGACTTTTTAAGGGTGCACGTGGAAGATCACACCCCACTCTTCCAGTGCTTCAAATGCTTAAATTTTGGACACACAACACTCAGATGCACCAACACCGATTACAGGTGCAAGAACTGTGCAAAAGCACATAAATATGCAGAATGCCCGACAAAAAGCGAGGAAAATACAAGAAAGTGCTTCAACTGCACAAAAACACAAACAAATTGTCCTACAGACCACCGCGCGGACTAAAAGACTGCCCATTCCTTAAAAAAAATGGGAGATCCGAGCAATACAAAACAGATTATGGAGAATAGCCCGAAAAACACAACTAGAAACACGAACTTTACAACAATCAAATTTTTACAACAAAACCTTCAAAGAAGTCTGACTGCAACAGAACACATACTAGCAAACACAGGAGACGCCGACATCCTTCTACTACAGGAGCCATACATTGGCAACTCCGGACTAGTAATTGGAGCAAAAAACTTTACCGTCTATCAAGGCAAGAGAAATAACGTTTTCCCTTGCAAAAGTGCCATAATCGTAACAAATCCCACACTTAAAACACTTTTACAGAAGCGACATCTCAGGCAACAGACACACAATTATAAACATCCACCTAACAAAAACTGCCACACTCACTGTTGGATCAATCAATATACATACTTTCCACAACAGCAGTCATAGAAACAACTACAAAAATAACCCAGCTACACAACAACACACAAGAACTTATAATCGGAGACGATTTCAATGCCAAAAGCAACTGATAGGGCAGCTCGCGGACAGATGCGAGAGGAACTGAAATTCTTAACTGCATAGCCAGCTGCGGCATGGAAATCAATAACACTGGGAACACACCAACATACAACACCTGGCGCGGCGACATGCACATCACACATTGACTTAACCATACCATCTGCAAAAACGGCTACAAAAATAAAACACTGGAGTCAAACCTCAACAAAATCCCTTCTCAGACCGTGAATCAATAACTTTCACCTGGTCTGACATCACACAAATCTACACAGAAAATCACTCAACTCGTAAATATAACACAAACAACTATGCCAATTGGGAAGAGACAGAGAAATCTATGCTTCTACACATGGAACGACTCAACATAACCACCCAAGCTATACAATCCATCACACTACCCCAAGAACTCGATACCCTCATTGACAACATAACCGATGCTATTACAGAAGCATGCAATCAAACACTGCCACACAACACACTGCACGCAAAAAACCAATTTGGTGGACAAAGAAACTCACTGAAATCAAACGCACAACATTGACAGCCAAAAGAAAATTGCAAATATTTACAAAACAACACAGGAATCAGCAGAAGCTCTTGCAAATAAATTCTTTAAACTCGACAACCCATCAATTGTCACTACTGACCAAGCCAAAATCTGCAAACAAGCAGAAACCAAACTCTTTACGGTTGTCAAAACAATTAGGTATAAATATCATTAACATTGATTTTTCAAACCCTTTCAATCAACCGTGTTCGCCGTTTTATTATGTAACCGTTTGAAAGATGGCGGGCACATCTTGCGAATGCGCAGTTCCCACTTTATCACCAATCAAGAAAGACTCAAATTGCCGGATATCTTTAACACTCTGATTGATAAATGTCGTAGACGGTTTTGTGTTGGCCTTTCAACTAAAACGTCCATAAATTTCTAGATATTAAACAATTTATGTTTCCTAAATGTAAAAGCAAGTGATTAATGATATGCAATTTGAATTAACAATATAGTACTGGGATACCTATGGAGCAGAGTTCCAATTTGTCAAACAATGGCAGCCAATGTTACAAAGTGCCATCATCACATATTTGTATGAGATGTTTTTATTTAAGATTACATCAAAAATAATTTCTTTATTGTTTTTTTAGAGTGTTGACATGTTTATTACGCATTTGGAGTAAACATAAACCAAATTAATTATTTTTAAGTGCTCTATTTATTACAGTACAATGAAAGAAAACATTTCGAAAAATGTTGCCAAATTCTGAGCTTCATTTACCCCATGTGTATGTGATATATTTTGAAAACAGAATTAATTAATAAAAAAAATACTATTATGAATTACACACCGTTAAAATTTCCAGACTTGCGAAGAGTTCCATCCAAGAAAATGTTTAGCAAACCCTGGTTTACAGTTAGGGACGTAGGGAAAATTTGATACGTGTTAAGAGTCACCTTCAATAGGATGGTGGATGATCAATAGTTTTTTTCTGACTGGGTAAATTTGAAAGATCGTAGAGAAAAACTGTGAACACGAGAACTGGCATAGGTACGCTAATTCTGTTATTTAAATGTCACTCGTAGCTCGGTGGAGATTGTCTTAAATTTATAATTTGTCAATCTTATGCAATGTTAAATAAAATAACATAATCGTTAGAATATTTAGACAAATGGATAAATTTTGGAGTGGTTACAAGAGAAAAGTTGATAATAATGATACTGAAGCAGATACAAGGGAATAAAGGAGGTCCCAATGAAAGAAAATACAATTCATAGTTATTATAGATGGCATGGAAAAACCAAAGTGCTTGTTGTGTTTTGGCTTCAGATAGTACGAGACCAGTCGAATCAAAACATCACCTTGAAACTACATTCTGAATAGAATTATTTCAAAGAAAATTGGACAAGATAAACATTCAGAGGCAAACATTCAAAAAAATACTTTCAGTTTCACCAAACGGTTTATTGGCTTCACACCCCATGCCTCTTACCAAATCGCTAAATGTAAGAAACCACATACAATAGGAGAAACCCTCATTTTACAGCAACTATTGATATGGTTCAAATAAAGTCCAGCGAATCGTATGAAAAACAGTTATGACATACGACAGTTGCGACATACAATTCCGCTTGCTGATAATACAGCCGGAAGAAGAATCAATGATATATCTGAAGATATTTGCATCGAACATCAAACGATTAGTTTCTCAGTTGCGTACTTTGAAATTCGCCATACAAGTACATGAGAACGCTAAAGATGCCCATTTGATTGCACATGTTCGATGTTGCGGAAAAAATATTTTAGAAGATATATTATTTTGCAAACCCATTCCATTCCTGGAAAGTGCAAATCCAATGAAATTTTTAATATAATAGACAGTTTCTTTTGAAGAAAATGGCATAACGTGGAATAATTGCATCGGACTGTGTACCGACAGAGCTCGGTAAAGCAAGTCTTCAAGCATTGGTCAAAAATAAAGCACCAAATGCTATCTGGACGCACTGTATGCTTCTCAAAGCAGCTCTAGTGTCAAAAAATATGAACGAGGAACAGAACAACATTTTTAATAAAAGTTATAAAAATTATAAACTACATTAAGAACAGTCCTTCGAGAGCTAGGCATTTGCAAAGCTGTGTGTTGATATGGAAGCTAACTATACCTCACTTCTTTATTATTGTAAAGTTCGCTGGCTATCTCATGCAAAAGTAATTCAAAGGGTGATTGAATTCAAATACGAAATAGCAACCTTTGCTTTCTAATCACCGTGTCAAAGAAAAATCTTTTTGCTGCCGTAGAAAAAATTACGTGTGTACCACCACCTAACACGCCAGCTATAATTTGCAATTAATTTAATTATTTATTGACGAGATAACACGTCCCTGACGTGTTGAGCACGAAAAACTCAATGAGACATCTTGTCTGTGGCAGACATTTAATTTAGTTAAAAGATAAAATGTGTTTGAAAATGCACATACTTTGTCTACCTTTACAATTCTAATGTGCAAAAAAAACATTTGAAAACATTTTAGACTTGCAGTTTGATCGGTTCAAAACATTGATCAGTTGACCTATTCTAGAAATGTGCCATATATTTTTTTGTTAAAAGATCATACGAGAACAACTCGATTGTTTTGTAAATCACTCGAGATCAACTCAAAATTTACATCACAAACACCCACATCTTGACATTGACCTTACCGGAAATCGAACCCAAACCCGCCGGATCGGTAGAGCAAGACCTAACCAACTATACTACAGCGGGCGACTAGTAAAAAAAAAAAATCTTACTTCTTTCGCGTGAAGGGAATGGAAAATGCAATGTCAAATAACGTAGATTTTGGGATGATTACATTGAATATCCTGAGTTTCGCTTAGAGCTATGTTTCAAACAATATTATGGTATTCGTAATTACCTTACAAATGTATACTTTTGGTGTAAAATAAATCAGCTTATAAATTATTAAACATATTTACACAAAGGTCAAGAATTTTATAAATCTGCAGTATTTTCTACATCCACTAGTATGGCAACAAATAGAAGATGATGGAAATTATATTATTACTTGATAAAATATCATTTTTGGAAAAAACCCCGACTTTTCTTTTACATTTCAGTACACTTAATATAAGCGATTAAAACCTCGTAACGAACTGAAGATATCAACTGTCATTTTCGTCTTCTTCGTCATCTTCCGGCACAAGTGGAATAATGTAGTATTCCACGAACATCTTACACAGCTCTTCCCGCTCGACCTTCTCTTGGATGACTAAAACCCCTCGCGAATCAAACGTCACTGCAACCTGAAATTACACGCAATTAGTGACTTTCATTAAAACTGCAAAGATTTTATTTTTAAGTCATTTACCAGATGAAAAGTGAAATGGCAAACCTGCGATGCGAATCCGAGAGCTCTCATGATGAGTCTTAGATGAGAGAACTTATAGCGGAGGTTGACTTCTTTCTCGCAGTAGAAGCTGAGGAACATGTCTGACGATTTGGAAATCTCTACTCGTGACTCGTCCTGACAAAAAAATATAATTTAAGTTGTGATACTTGAAAAGATTGAAAAGTGGCTGTATTGATTGTTGTCGGGTCGGTAGTCGAGTGGACAACGTTGTAGGCTACAGTTATAGTACTCACGGGTTCAAAAACTTTTTTTAAATCACGAAGTACGAAATTCAAGTAACTTGAATATGTGTAAGTCAAAGACTTACTGCAGTGGTTCACAACAGTTAGTGAATCATAAATTTAACAAAAAAAATTAGCTTTACCAATATAATAGATACATTTTAGAAAAGTACGACTTCTAACCTGAGGTCCCACCGTGGTGATGGTGAAATGCGGATGATGGGGCGATATCTGAAGTTGGACGACTTCAGATGACTTCTCCAAATCACTGAGAACAGCCAGTAGCTGTGCTCCTTTCACCAGAAGATTGGCTTGTTCCGAAACATCCTCATCCCTCAGGAAATACATGAGTTCATCCGTCTCTTGGGTTTTTATCTCGCAGTCGGTCACTACGTCTTCCGCATTCAGAGGTTCCAATCTATGAAAAAAAAAAAAGAGGAAATAAGATTAATTTATTTTATTAATTATCATCTTTTTTAAAAAATAGCAGTAGTTCTTATTTTTGCATTATACACATCTAAAATTGGGATTGCAATAGCGGAAGGATTTTCATGAATTATTTAAGGTTTCCACCATTGAAATGATCATCAATTCTAGAACCTGTAAATATTGATACAACTCTTAGCAGATTTAAAATGTTTCAATTCATTGTGAACAAATTTTATCGAATATGTGATGGCTTTTTTACATTCAAAATTCAATTATGGTTAATTTGCAATACTGATTTGTATTTTTACCACATTCGCTCCCAAAGTGTAGCATATCGACTCCAAATGGAGTTTATCTCAACAGAACTGCTTGTTTCACAGTAACTCGAACCTCTTTTGGGGAGTATGAATAGAAGGATAGGGCTAAGGACTAGTGGTTGGCTAATGGCTCTCACTATGCTCCATTTTGTTTTTGGTACAAGATGGGTGGGAGGGAGGAATACAAGAAATCACATACATACAAATGCCTTTGAACAGAAATCTATAAATCGATTGAAAAATAAATCTATAAAAACTGTCCGTATTGGGATTCAAACCTGTGACCTCTGTGTTCTAAGCCAACGTAGTCTTAGTACCAGTATTAAAAAAAAAGCACCAGCCGGTATTTCAAACTGGTAGTTGTACTGACCCTGTGTAATGTGCTGTTGTTTTTGTAAATGTCCAACAGCACGCGTTTATTTTGAATATGTCCGAAATATATACAGCGAGTGCATTACACTACGCGGGTATAATGGTCGAACTAAGCATTCAACGTGTTGCATAACAAAAAAAACTTTTTTGAAATTGTTAATGGTGACCTTTATATGCAGGCGCTGTGAAGCGCGTTCGGAATCTCACGAAATCGTGTCGACATACAGGATCAATATAAATCCTTTTTTTTTATACGGACCAAATCTGGGAAGAATATTAGTTATTATTTCAAGAAATAAATATTTTTGTTTTATTATAAAACTCATAATTAACCTTCGAGTACCTATATCTTGAAAAATCACACGGGTTCCGGAGCGGGGTACAATTGTACCCCCTAGGATTTTTCTCATTTAACGAAGTAAAAATTAAAATAATAAATGTCAGCAGTTCGAATGTTGATTTTGAGCATGCCCTGTCAAAATTAAGAGACAATTTGTCTTTTTGAATCATCCATATCATATTGCGTTGACGATACGTCAGGCGTATAGAAGCGGTAGAAATCCATCATGTCAATAGAAGCGGCGAGAGCGCAGTGAGCCAGTGCGCTCTCGCCGGCCGCCGGGCATGCGCACCGATAAGGTTACGATTCACGCATGCGTCGTTCTCCCGGCGCGGGCGCAGGGTACGCTGACATCAGGTGTGTGGAGTTTGCGCTCAGCACACGCACACACTCAAACGCAACGTGTATATGTGACCCAAATACCATTTGTTAACGAAAAACGTGAATATCTATTTTATTTTCTACAATTTTTCAGATATTTTTTTTTGCATTGTATTCAGTAGGATATGTTTGTAGATTACAATAAATATCAGCTAGATATTACCGATATTTAACAAATGGTTGGTAAAATAAGAATTTAGGGGAACAATTGCACCCCGCTCCGGAACGCGAAGGTTAAAAATGTAAAGTAAACTAGTTCTTTATTACTTTTGAAATATTTTTCTAGAAGCTATTATTTCGCTTTTGCGTCAAGATCTTTTTTGCTCTCATCTGTCTACATGTGCCGCTCTACAGACGTCGATTCCAGGAAGGAATCGATAACAAATAGAATTTTACACTCAATATTATATGGCTACCGATTTGTTTACAAATGTTACAAGTAGGTTGTGTCTAGAAACCAACCATATCTGAAAAAATAACAAAAATTCAATAAAAACTATGAGATTGGCAATAGACAATAGATGACAAGCTACTCCGCCGTACGGGTACGGCGATACTCATCAAAGGATTAAGATGGTATTATGAAAGAATATGGTTCATTACTTACACCAGCAAAAGCGGCGACCCTTCACACTTGTAGTATATTTTCAAACTGCAGTCCTCGCTGGATCCGAAGATGTTCAGACACTCTGTGAGGACGTTGAGGTTAATTTTGAACTCGATGGGATCTTCAGTGGCTATGCGGTAGGTGCTGAAGTTGCTGCAGGAGATGTAGGCAGAAGCCTGGATGCATTTGTTTTGCTCTACTGTTACTTTGAGGCCGTGACCTGAAGCCCGAAATGTAGCCCACTGGGAAAAATGAATTAATTTGTGACAATAATTATTAATGTGCTGGAAATAGTTGGTTTTGAAGATACTTCTTTGGCTAAAGCAAGTAGTTTTATTGTATATGCAGGCCTCAATAATTTTGAATTGTGACAATGAAACAAGACAATTTTCTATATCGTACACGTGTATTGCAATCGTTTGTTTTCAGGTATGAATAAACAAAAGAGTTTATTTTGCAGCCAAATAACGGATAAGAAATAAGTTTAAAAATTGAAAACTTTACAAAGTAAGTAATTAAAAAGTTGACAATGAACAACTATAACATTTAATTTTTACCAACCGTAAAAAAAGAAATACATAAGTCATGTTAAATTTGAGAATATAAAAGGTAATGTTATTTTAAACATTAAATCTTCTAGAATTAATCAATAGCTTAAATTGACACACAATCAGAAAAAATAAATTACTATAATAGACGAAAGTCATTTAAAGATTTCAAAAAAATTCTGTAAATACGGAAGAAATTAAGATACATAAACTATTATCTGTTTATATAAGAAAACATTTTCTCGTTTTAACTGGAGTTTTAGTTAAATTTAAATACAGTGGAACCCCCAATTACACTACACCGAATTACACACTGGCTTGAAATATTCGCCGCAAATCCCCCTATAGAATGGTCGCATTCCATTGTAGTTGCTACGAGACGGTCGTATGTGCGGTGCAAACAGTCAAATGTTGACTAGCATCTATGTATTAAACACGTGCCAGGTTATAAACGCATAGCCGGGCGACTGTCTGTGTTGGATTTTGGCGCGCTTTGCATTTTATCACTTAGTAGGTAAATATTAGTTCCATATTTTTTTTTTGCATTTTTTGCGTAAAAAACCAAATCCCCAATTTTGTATGAGATTCACTCCCCCAATTACACTACTTCCAATAACACGGTGCCGACATTAGTATAAATGGGGGTTTTACTGTATAAAAAAAATCCAAGATATCTTTACATCCAACATTAAAATTTAATAAAACGAATTAAGCGCTTTTTCTCTGAAACAATTCGAGTAATACGAGATAGAATTCACACTTCCAAGCATATGCAGAAGTCTATGATGATTTCAGATTTATGACACTATTTTACCGAGAGTGATATAGTAGTAAAACTCACCTCTTGAAAATTTATCGATTTTAAAATGGCGCAGACCATCTTCACATTATCGAGGAATGCCGTCAGCATATATTCTCCGTCCCCCACCAGCTCATCCTGGGTGTTGGAAACCATCCTGTTGTTCTTAATTTATTTTCTACAGGTAGGTAGAATGTAGATATTTTTATCTCGATTCTGAGAAGACTTTCTTCGGCTGAAACATGATAAGAGTAAAGTGGTTAAATTTCAATTATAATTTTGACACGTCTATGCAATCACATGTATGTTTGTTAGCTTCAATGATTTACTAGAAGGTAGTACAACAGTCATGCAAATAACACACTCTAACCAACGTCAACAAGAAATATAAGTGAGTTATAATAAAATGTAATATAATTGAAATGAGGTGTCTAGTATCTGACACATGTACTCTTTTTTATTAGCTTGGTAGGGAATTTTAATACAGTAAAACCACCATTTACACTAAAGATGGGACAGTGTAATTCGGGGTAGTGTAATTGGTGGTTCCACTGTACAATAGATATTATGGATGAGGATATTATTTTATTCTTACTTTATCATGTTATCAATCCTTCTTTAGCTCCTCAGGTTTGTTGACCTCCTGTGGTAATTCGATTGAATATATTGAATACACTATCGAACAGTACTGTTCATGCGTCACAATTTGCTCGGTGTACTTTCCAAATATGAGCGCCAGATACAGCGCAAGGACGTGCTTACACGTGACACTCGATGAGAATTTCAACACTTGTAGCTGGAAGGCAGGACAGGGGCAGAAATTGATGTCAGGGATGAGCCTGTAGGTGCTGGTGGGACTGCCTTTCACCTCGGCTGCAGTGCGCGGACTGTCTTCCAAGAAGTAGAGAGTGATTGAGTTGTCTCTGTCGACGACTTCGCAGGCGCGTTGAAATACGCTGCCGAATGTTGAATGGAGGAGCAGGATGTCTTCGTCAGATACTGGAAATAATTGAAAATAATTTCTATTAGTAAGGACAATTTGTATTTTTTCTTCACAATTTTCATGAACAATAATGTTGGTCCTAAACATTCTGAAGCTTTTCACTGTTTAGATGTCACCATCGAGTGGTTTGAGAGCCAAAAAGAATGTAATTCAAAGCAAGTGTCTAAAAGTATTCGCGATTTGGCAGCTTCAAAAAAGAACAGCTAGCATTTAATGAAAATCCATTATTGAACTTCTTTCCAAAATGTGACCGGACACATAAATATTGTACAAAGATGTTTGAAAAACCAAAAAGTGTTTTGTTGTCAAAACAAATAAATATTAGTGGTGTGTTTTTAAGAAATATGCAAATAATGGGTTGACTGCCTGGACTCTAATGGAATAAAGCACCGAGCTATCGGGTTAAAATATTATACAAAATGACTAATTGATTTATCAAGGTCAGTGACTACCTACCTCCATATTTTTTGTTTTGCTGGAAATTAACTGCACAAAGAATTGATGGTTCGCACACAATAGAAAAATTAGAGGGAATGTTGGTCCTGTCCTAATCATAACCTTCTTTATTCAATTTAAAACACAGCTTGAGAAACTGAACAAGCAGTTCTTGCAGAAAAATTTCTGTTCAGATAAACTCCATTATGAATCTATGTTACACGTTGGGAGTGGATCTGATTTAAAAACAATATAATTTTTAACACTTGTTCCATAGAAGAAATACATTTAAAGAAATATTTAATAGCAGTGTAGGGGTTAACTTGGTAGTAATATTATTTGCCAGAACGACAATAATTATCGCGTCTTAGGCAGTGAATATATTGATCTACCCTGTCAAAAATATTTATTTTACAATGGTTAGGTGGAATTATTTGAATTATGATAATAAATCGTTATACGTACATAAAAACACTTTATAAGTTTGGAATTTTCAAGGTTAACAGAAGACAACAATTAATTGCAAACATGTCGACTGTGGAAAGGAAAAAGGAAGTAAGGCAGTTTTCTCAATACAGGTTATTTTCGATAATCACAATGCATCAAACTTGATACAGGTTCTATCAAAAGGATGCAAGCTGCAAGTGCGAAATTAGTATTTAAGTTAGAAAAAGATGACCTTGTAAAAAATTTAAGCCAAGAAAAAAAAGACTGAAATAAAGGTTTTGGTAAAACTATAGTACAGCGTGTCATGGATTATTACGGTGAAAAACTTCACAAACTAAGCTAAAAACAACGCCACGATTTAAAATTATTTTTGAGCTTGATAATCGCGTTAAGCCCACACATTATTAACTGACACTGAAGAACACTGACGGCCATAATCCATAACAGAGGCGAAGTACTCAAAAATATTTCGTATTTCGCATAATTGATCAGTGTTCTTCGTAATAATGTGTGGTTTTAACGCGATTATCAAGCTCTCAAAAAATAATTTTATATCGTGGCGTTGTTTTTAGCTTGGTTTGTGAAGTTTTTCACCGTAATAATCTATGACACGCTATACTATAGTTTTACCAAGGTTTTTTCTAGACAATTTCTTAAATTATATTATGTCAATTAAATACCAGTTTAGAAGTCTCCGTGCAGTTCAAGGTTGTGTATAATTCATAATTTGCATATGGCCCAAAATCAAAACACGTTTTTTGCGCCTCCTGTAAAATTTGATGTGTGTGTTCCACAGTCGATGTGCATCTAACAACATTGCACAAATAAAGGTGCGTTAGAAACGAACCACAAGGTTTAACCTCAATATTGAAAACGTGCCATTTAACATTTGCGAGAAAAACGAGGGATGTGAAATCGGGAGGTCGCGGGTTGTCGAAATAATCTTAAAACTCGACAGATTTAAAAAAATATATTTGGTATACCCGCCGCAATAGTCCGTATGGTGAAGTAAGACAAATTTACCGTCTTTTTTCACCCGATTCTACAGCCCTGATAAAATCACTAGATGCAATAATTATACAAATTATAACGTAACGGAATGAACGTATTAACTTACTTTGGGAACTGTCGGCCGACCGGCGCTCCACCGAGTGTAAAACTCCAGCAATGAGTTGTTGTGTATTGAGGTGAGACGACACTGCCATAAATTACTTCCCAGTTCCTCAATTTATTTATTTCGGCCGCAATAGTTAATATTATCACAAGGGAAAAACGGGAACAATACTGCACTATGCGCAGAGATAACTACTATGCGTTATCAAGATAAGTTCCAACGGATAACGGCGGCAACCGTACTTTTTAGCATTACATTTTTATTGTTGGCTAAACTGGTTATTAATATACTAGTCTATGGGTTAGGTCTACCAACAACACGGAACTACGGATGGGCAAAAAGCGATTTATAAAAAAATGGTAAAAATATTTATTTATTTAAAAATAAAAATAATGTTATTTTAACATTTCTATTTACCGAAAATATTTAACCCATAGTCGGTCATTTTTACAAACCAAAAAATAAGTCTTAAATAACCAATATTTTATAACCAATTTTACCAAATATTTTTTTATGAAATTTAGAGCTAAATCAAATGATTTTATTATAAGTAACTTTTAAAAATAAGAAATGCAAGCACCTTATAAGTAAAAATGTTTATGTACCACTGTAAAAAAAAAAAGTATTGCGTATACCAGGCGTGAGAAACCTGCGGCCTTTTGGCTACTCTGGTGCGGCCTTCTGGCCAATTCTGTAATTCTGTAAATTGATGTATATTCGCAAATTCCTGACATATTCTGACCGTAAATTCCTGTTTCCGGACAAAGATTCCCTAGTCAATTTTTACTGCGGCCTTATGTCGAATCAAAAAAATGAATGCGGTCTTTAGAAAAGAAAAGGTTCCCCACCCCTGACGTATAAGTAGGCTGAGCGGACCAACTAAAAACTACCTTCACGTTTCAAAAGTTCTTTACTCCAAGAAAAGCAGTAGCATTACCAGTGGCGGATTAAGCACATGGGAGGTCTTAGGCGCAATAAAATTTGGAGGCCCTATTTTTTGGATAACTTAAAAACGTCAGAAAATTCCAAGTAAAATGTTTAAAAATCTGAACAAAAAGTGTGAGATATATTATATAAGCTATTTTTGAGGCCCCTTAGATTCGGAGGCCCCAAGCGCTCGCCTCATTTGCTTATAGGATAATCCGCCACTGAGCATTACCATTCATTTATAAAGCCTGTTAGCAACAACTCTACGCAACCAACCTCTGGTTTGGGTTACTTTCAATGTCCATTAACGATTTGTATGAAGACTGAATAGTAACTGGACATCTCCGCTTTAAAAGTTTGTTTTTGTTGAATTAACTTTTCCAGTTCTAAGCTCAAGAAATGCGACCCCAATACCCAGATTTTCTTAAATATCTATTTTAATATGGGTGTTACAATGTTTATAATTAAGGTATTCTTATATCATAGTTTTTTGGACCTTTTGTAGTTTATAAAAATACGATAAGATAAGAGATAAGCGCCCGCTTATCAGCAATCGTTCGTAAGATAACTAGGCTGAACGCCGCTGAACGCGTCAGTAGCAAATTAATATTTGCACTGAAATGCATCTTTTTTACGCGCAACTTAAAATATGATTATTTATATACTTATAAAAAAAAATGTATGAGGAATGATGTAGAGATATTTTAAAGCCCTTAGACTATTTTTTTTTTGAAATTCATAACAATAAGGTCAAAAATGAGGAAACCACTGGGGTCCCTAAACGACCCCCATCGGCAGAGAAGTATGTAGAGAAGAGTCGCGAGAGTTAAATGTATTTTGGTTGAAAATTTCTTGGGAATGTATTTTGTGATTATTAAACATTTTTACAGTTTGCATTATATTTAAAAAAAAAAAATTGGGATGAATTAAAAGAGTTGTATCCAATAATGATAGCTTCCAGAATCAATGAGCTTTTCACTAATGTAAAATTATTATAAAGAAGCCATAAGTTATTTGTGAAAATCACTTGTTTACGATATATTTTTTTATGGCAGTATTTTATATCAAATATTGAAATTTGTTACGATTTTTATTTACTCGCTTGGTATAGCAATCCCAGTTAGGCTTTTTTTGCTTTATTTTAACTTTTGTAATCCCAATAGGTACCGAAATTTTATTTGAAAAAAAGGTATATGATTTCATTTTAATTGTAAAAGAATTTCAAATGTTTTGAAATGTGAAGCAAACATGAATTTGTAATTTGTTTCCTTAAAGATACCTGTTGAGTCTTCTTACCTGTTATGTTTGCAACAACAGCTTATCCGCTTGATCGGTATATGGCTAAGTTTGTTTTCATCCATTTAAAAATTAGCAATTTTCAAAAACACACTTTGTCTTGGTCTCAAATTTAAGTTGAAAATTAATTCTTAATTTGACATTGCCTTACTGGGGATCGAACCCAGACCCACCTGGTCGGTAGAGCAGCTCTAACCAACTAGACCACAGCAGGCGACATTAAAACCATCTACAGAATGTATTGTCATTGATTTGATCCGACAAATTTTTAATTCAACAAGGAGCTTAGCTTGCTGGCAGATTTAATAAAGGAATCGCATCACAAATAATTATAATTTGGGTGCGGCGTTGTTGGACTAGAGGGAAGGTAAAATAAATAAGTCAGTATTCCTTATTCAGTTATTGAAATATCTTTTATTATCTGTTTCAAAATGTCATTCTCTGTACAAGAGTTATCAAGTAAACAACATTTTTAAATATACATAATATTTAATAATTCATGTTTTTATTTTCAATATTATGATCGATCAGACTGAGAAACCTCCCGATTCCGAAAAAAATTCTCAATAATAATCATAATGAAATATACACGTATAGCTATAAATCTTACATCCAATTTTGATTTTTAATAACATATCTTCAACGATGATTTACAAAAGACAGTTTGCGGATTTGTATTGTAAAATCCGATTAATTGATTAATAATATAAATATAGTTCATTACAATGTGGTGAAAAAATAATGAAAGTATTAACAATGAAATGAAAATGTGATGTTATATTTTATTATCCGAAAAGCAGGTCTAATGATTTCATGTCTTATCATTAATTTATATTATTGATGAAAAACATAAAAACAAAATGTCCATTAGTATAAGAAATGAAGAAAATCCATGCAAGCTGTTCAAAACAAATTATTATCACAGGAGTGAAGTGAATATTCCAATTTTAAAATTATGAATAAAACACCATTTTGTGTTGGCAATTCAAAATGGCGTCATTATCAATGACATATAAGTCTATTCATAGTTTGTGACACATCCACTATTCAATTCTAATATATCTTTTGATGATTTGATTGAGATAAATAATTACAAATAATCCAAAGACAATGTATATATTTAGTTTAGATTCTATATGTACACATTCATGCAGCATTAAATTGTAAAAATGTTATTTCCATTGTGTTCATTAAATGGTATATGTCACAATCTAAGAATGGGTAAATAGTTTAACTGATGGTGTCACCATTATCTCAGTAAATTTTGTTTTTCAGAGATCTTGACTTATAAGAGTCCATTTGATTGTTTCAAGACAAACTTGTTTACTCACTCTTTTATGTGGGTAGAATCAATTTTTAAGATTGACATTAGAACAACTGTAGTTAAAATTTACGTAGACGAAATTCTTTATTTTAATGCAATGGCAACATTATCAAGTTTTCTTGATATGACAAAAGAAAAGATTTTCTTTTTAAGAGAAATGAATAGCGGTATAATAAAAAATTGTCAAATTGTGACATTTGCTAGCTATTAAATGTTTTGTTTTTAAATTGTACAAAGCGTCTCAAGTTTCCTTCTAGCTAGCATCAATACCACAATTTCATTTTATAAATTGTAATTTAGAAAATAATAAATATTGGTTTACGAAGAATGACAAATAAAAAATTAAAAACAGGTGCATAGCTACGATAATTAATCAAATACATAATAAAATTCCAACTATAATACCGCTTTAGAAAGGACACATAAATGTTACATAATAATTACACATCCAAACTTTAAATTGATAATTGAAATTTAAAAAAAATACACAAAGATTGATTTTTTTAAATCTAAAAACGTATAAATAACATTATTAATAATATTTATAACAAACATCTTTCAGGGATCAAATTTTATATCAAACAGCGTTATTATTACATATTGTATAGTGAATTTGGTTTGCTTGGCGATTCTTTATTACGCTACATGTAAAAAAAACAAGAAACATCTCAAAACATTCATTCAATCAAGGTTTGATTTATTTTATCAATTATTAAAAAAAAATCACAATTTCAATATTTATAGTACATTACTCTCGAAAGCACCTCCACATTTCAACGAATAAATACATGTTGCATTTATAAAAATCCAATATATATATATCTCATCCATGTTAAAAAATGAAACGCAAAACTTATACGTGTTTTTATCTTTATAGAATCGTTCTTCTAGTAATTAATATTATATTAGTTTCTACCTATTCCAAAAGACAATCAACTAAATGTGTTAAATGTTGAAATAATGCCGAAAAAATTGAATAACATTTTAAATAAATTTCCGCTGTATTGCTTTTGAAGAGACCAAACTGTTGAATTGTAAATCGAAGAACTGATCTGGGATCGAATTTTATTGATTCTCCCAGCGTCACATTTCTTATCTATATGAGGTAATTTTTTAAAATTCCCAGCACAATTTTTTAAAGGAGTATGCCATAACACGATTTTTTTAAGATATCGATCGACTGAGAATGCTTGATGAAATTTCAATATCAAATTTAACTCATTGATATTGTACATGTATTATATTACACTATTATTTAGAGAGAAAATCAACGCCCTGCTAGATATCTAGCTGATCCGAGTCGAAATTAATAGGACTGTGATATGTGGCAAACGTTTGAAGCTCATTCATTACTTGCCAGAAAGTACAAGTGTATTTAAAAAAAACTTATTTTATATAATTTATAAATCATCGCAGATAATAGTTTTGATGATGTCAATAGAAATTCTCACTAGTTAGATCCTTAATTATTAATTTTCCATTTGGTTCACTTCGCGAGCAATACGGCGACAATATTCCAGTTGAAAATAATGCAACATTACAATAACAATCGAAAAGAATAGTAACAACTTACGTTTGAAATTTTTTTGAAATATAATATACGTTATGAAACTCACGACGATCCTGGATAAGTGAGCTAGTTAATATTATGCATTTATACTCTTTAAAATCTCTGTACAATAATATATATTTATGTCAGTTACAGTGAAACATAACCTGCAATACCAAATGCCATTTTTATTTTGTATATTGAAATGTTGTACTTATAGTTGAGGCAACTACTCAAATTGTAAAACATGTATATGGGATTGACACGAGATTACTGATTGTGTGATGGCGATATACAAGCACTGAAGATTTTTATAACTGTATTAGTTAGTACCAATGGATTTGGAGATTAATTTATATCACTTGAACAGCTTGTCGGATTTTTTCTACAAAATTCGATAGCTTAGCAGCTAAGCTAATGTTATATGAATTACGGCATTTAATAAAACAGTCCATGTTACCCTGCCGGCGACATATTGTTAAATACTCCGCTTAACACATTTATTCGATGATACAGAATCACAATATATTATTTTTCCAACGCCACAACTGTAAGGTACACGTTACTTTTTAAAGAAATTCACAAACTTGAATGTAAAATATAATAGTGTTATAAATTGTCAAAACTTCAAACGTCATCCGTAATGGTTATTAATTATTAATCTAGCGCTCAATATGAGCATTTAATATGATACAAATCAAAATCATTTGACATACACTTGCGTCTCACTTCACCATCGAGTTTATTATAGCAGGAATGATGGCCGCTTACGCAAATAAAACCGAGAGAAATATTTCGACTCAATAATAAAACACCTTATAGATAAATAAATATATTCATTCAGCGATCGTATTTTACTAAATCGTTAATTAAATAATTCTTTATTTGATAATGTCCACAATTCATAAAATGCACCCCGCACAACTGAAGGGGGTTACTTTGAGAGTATTTCGTATCCCACGACTAGTATAATTAGTCGTATACTTCGCAGATGGTATACGGAAATACACTTTTTGTCTTATTGTAAAATATCTATTTTGATTTAACCAGAAGGTATAGGTTATCATACAGGGTTATACAACACTGCCCCAAACTACATCATCAACTAAAGAAAATCGGTAGTTAAATATATATAGCGCAATAAATTGTAACGTTAATGTACGATGTGGTTTGAGAAAATAAAGGCATTTTTTTCTACTTCAACCATATACATGTCTTGGAAAAACAGAGTCCTCTTTTAATTAGTGGTTTTAAATGGAATTATAAATACTTCCATTAACATACCTAGAACGCTTTTCCTCAAACATTATTATGAATATCGCTTTACTTCTAGTTAAATATCTAAGTTCAATATAATCGTAATTTTTCAAACAAATCGATAGAAAATGAGTATTGATTTCGTTCAAAGATTCAATATAAGAACATCAATATTTTTTTCTCTCATTTAAATCTAAAATAAATGACCTATAAAGTATATAAATTGAATCGAAATGTTTCTCATTGCTATCGTGGCAAGCCTGCCCCATTCCTTTGTCAAGTCATAAAAAAGTTGCGTAACTGATTGTAAATTAACATACCGTTCGAAGTTCACACCGGAGTAAACCAAAAATTGAAAAAAAAGCAATATGTATTGATTTCATATTGTTTATACCGATGCGCGACACGAACAGTACTCGGCACGATTTCTCATTTATTGATTGTTTATCAGTCTTGAAATAAGTTTTATCATCCGCCGGCACACGATTCCCCGAGACACACATTCATCCGGGACGTGCGACTCCCCGGATTCACCGTCGACTATTGATTCACTATTACCTTAATTGGTCATTACATCGTAATAGCAAAATGGAGTCTCCCTCCAGTTTTATTTTTTTGTTTCTAATTAAATGACGATACAAGCACTTTAAAATCACATTCCAAATTAGTTGTATACGTTACGATTTTTCTTAATGTCATTTTATTGTAAATACATTGTGTTTGATGTCAGAATGGTGTATCTACAAAAATACACAGTTAATAATTTTCTCTTGGTGCTCGGATCAATGAAATGTTGCCAGCTAGCATTATCCATTTATAGTCCTGCTTATTTTATCAAGGGATCAAATTCCCCCAATCATAATTTCTTACTAGAGCTTATTTCATCGTTCTCAATCGCTCAAAGTCTTCAGAGTATGGAGCAAAGACAGTACTAATGATTAAATTGTTCTCACCATACCTATGATATCACAGACATGTATGCTTTCGAACACCAATCCATAAATCAATATAAGAAAATGTCAGTATTGATATTTGCCGCAACTTGATGTGCCGCTTGAAATCCTCCATAGGTAGTCTATGTGCTATTGAATGCAAACAATTTAAGCTCTGGATAGCAGCATGTGAGCATAGGAATGCAACTATCAAACCAAGTAAGTTAAAAAAATACCAATTCATTTAAAATTAAGCCGTGGTTTCGTAGATACAAATTCTCAACACCAAACACCCGTCTTATGAATAAGCATTGTTTAAGATGTACAAAAATACTTTCTAATATTATCATGTAGCAGATTTTGATGGGACATATTTAATACAGAACGTATTCGTCAAGCGAGTCAATAATTTCGTATAAACTTACAGTTACGCGACACACGGTAACAGTCGTCCGACACAGAGTCGCAATCGTGCGACAAACATTTACGGTTATGCGACACAAAGTAACGGCAACAGTTACGCCAAAGTCAAAGTTTAATATATTTTTTTCTACATTGCCATAAGCTATTCACTAAACAAAGCCTTACTTACGAGTTGTTGAACAAAGGCAAAACAACAGGGAGAGGACACGGTAGTATAATTTAACATTTCGAAATCAATAAATCACAGATAACAATGTAAAATTACCACAATATTACGCCTATATTCGGTTAGTAAGGAACAAGTTTGCGGAGCCTTCGCTATTTTTACAATATTTACTAGCGATAGAAAATCTATCCGTACAAAAATTTCAGACAGAACACGTTGAGTAGATATGAAATTATTTGACAGACTGTATTTTTGTTTTCATCGTAAAGAGTTCGAAATAGAACAAAAAAATCATTATTTAATCTCAGCTATGTTTTGAGACAAGTCAAATTTTTTTAATTTGAATCAACCGATTCGATTTATTCTGTAGCATTTAAAATAAACAGTCTTTCAAATGGCAACTAGATTACAACGAATTCGTTTAAAGGCTGCCATTTTGAAGAACGGAGTAAAAGTTCATTCGACACAAAAATTATCAACAAGCGACAATATTGACAATATAAATTGATTGCTTTGAAAGCATTTTTTGTTAGCTTTTAAAATGGAATCAATTTCGAACCTCCATATTTGAAAACAATCGGATGTCATTATTTGAAAACATTTGAATGTTGTTGCTTGAAAAATTGTGAAGACATCTCATAAAATTGGATTTATTTAATAATAATAATCTCAAACTAAGCTTCATTTTGTCACTCATAAACACCGAAAAGTTGCAACAGATAAAATACAGAATAAGTCGAATCGATTGTAAAATGGTAAAGTTTTGCACCCTGTCATTATGAATACAGACTCTCGTTGGATCCGTGGTATCAGCGTAATGGGTCGTTAGCTTAGTTTAACAATAAGTAGTGGACGAGTGATGGTAATTGTGAGAGCGGTACGGCGACGCCCGACGCGGACTCAGTTGGAGGCGGCTGTCACCTGCGAAGAGTTTGTCAACTTCTGGTCACCCGTTACCTGCTTGCAGTATTCACTCAGATGCCTCACCTATAATGAGAGAATGCAACAAATGAATCCGTGTACAAGTGTCATTTGACATGGACACTGAAATCAAATAGAAATGCAACTTTACGTTCAACGGCTAGAATTTGTTTTACGAATGATGATGTCTTTTGTTATTCATTTAAAATAACTAATACAAATGAGGTAGGTGTCCAGTATCAAACAGTCAGTTTCACTTGATTTTGCAAGAAAGCTGAAAGTTTGTTTGACCGTTTCTTAATGTTGATTAAATGCGTGCACTCACTTCTTTAAAATATCTGTATCTTTGTCGATGCACAACTTTTCTTAACTTCATGACAACTTGAAAAGGAATTTATAATGAATTAAACATGTTAAATAATTCACGTTTGCTAAAACATCCCTGCGATTTATGAACTTCTACATAATATTTTCGATGAATTAGACCACAGGTTCCCAACCTATAGGTCGCGACGGGGTTTTCTGGGGGTCGCTGACTTTTTTTGAATTTGGATTTGAAACTAAAACTACAGTCAACTAAAATTATCTTATTGAAAAAAAATGCCTTTTTCAATTGCAATGGGGCCGCTGGTCACATGGCTTTTGTAAAAAGGTTTCACTACCCGAAAAAGGTTGGGAACCTATGAATTAGATGGTAACAAAAATTCAGTTTGATAACATTGTTTTTACACAACTGTGGAACAAATTTTGGCAAGTGTTTCTCATCTTTGAGAAGCATCTTCAAACAAACTATCTTAACCTTTAGAGGAGTATGGACGTATGTCGGCGCCATTTTTATCTAAAAGAGTATGGACGTACTTTTAACTCAACAAAGTAGTGTCTGTCTGTGGGGATATACAATACGCTTTAAGTATAAATTACATATATTCATTCGAAAAAAGTCACACAATTGTCATGTTAAAAAGTCAGTAATGTAAAGTAAGGTCAGTATAGATATCTATCTATTCACTCCTCTAAAGATTAAGATTATTTAAATAAATCCGTCAATATTTCTAATTCGTAAATAGCCTTACGATAGTTTGTCTGAAGATGTTTCTCAAAGAAGCCAATTTATATTTGAACACCACATATTTAACAAACAACAACTGCAATTTTTACCAAGTTTCATACATCCAATGGCTACTCCTTCCGATCACCAACTATACTAACCTCGGGCGGGTTGGCATGGTTGTTTGGGTTAGCAGGTAATGAGGAATGTCTGCTTCGAGCCCCGCTTTGGGACTTCACACTTGTGGACTGTTCCATTCGGGACATCCTGAAAATAAAAACATCCAATAAAAATATTGCCACAGTAAACGAGAGCATCAGACGTTAGACAGACATTCGAGGAAATTAAATTTACCTAGCATTACAGCCAATACACCATTTTTTTAAAAAATAATACGAGATCAACAATAATTTACCTAGTGAAAATAAAAGGCTGGTTTAACACTTTTAGAGAGCTGTTTTCTAATTTTCAAACTAGTGGTAAATTCTACGCCAAAACCTAACATCAATATCCAATAATTATAATCTACCCACTCATACCTTAACTCATTAACATCAAAAAATTCTCACTATTCGTATCGATTACGTTAACAACAATTACTGAGCGATCCAATTTTATGTTTGTATATAAACGATGAAAACTGCTTTCTGTACAAGTACACTTGTGTACTTGAAAGGCCTGAAGATGCCGAATGGCGAACCCGGGTCATTAGCGACAAGATTAATTAATGGAAGAGTACAGCATTCAGACAATTCAAATTTGAAATTGAAATTCCATCAAGCACTTTCAGTCGAAATTCTAAATCATCTTTGAAACATTGAAAGTTGATAATAATTCGCCTGACACTTCTCAAATTATACTTGTGGACGAGGTAACAATAAATGAATTCCACGAGGCAAAGGTACTTGGAGCAGCTTCCTAAAGAAAAGGCACACAATTGACGGAAATAGATTTAATTGAAATACTACGATATTTGGATAGTAATGATAAGAGTGCATAGTAAGTGTAAAGAGGTTGATAAAAGGAGTTGACGTAACGAACCTTTCTTCGGCTGAAAGGGGCGGAGCTAAGGAAGCAAAGCACTCAGCGCAGACTCGAACCGGACTGTACAACTGTTCATTGGGCAGAGGTGTCGTGTTTTCAGAACATTCTGCGCAAAAAATGCGTCCGCAACTTCTGGAATAATGGAATAAAATCATTTAAAAAAAATCTTAATTATTTAGGAGATCGTTAACAAGAAGATAAAAAATGGACCACGCCGCAACACAACAGTGCTGAGAGCGTTCAAATGATGGAAAGAAGTGTCCAAGGAGAATTACCAAAGACTCTGTATCAATGAGAACACATTATGTATTTGAAGGCAACGTATACTCGTTTCGACAACTGATATTTCTAAGCGGGCAGGGTATTTTTACTGTTTGTAAATTATTAATGCACACTATATGTTTTGTTGAATATTTTTCTTTTAGAATCTTACAAGAATCGATTTACATTATTATCACAAAAAAGCAGTTACTGAAGGCAGATAGTAAGAATTAGTAAATAGTGGTTTGAATATATTGATAAGTCAAGATACACCAATTCATTCGATGATTTGAACAAAATTGAATGGACAATGAATATAAGTCATGGAGCATACTATTTCTCAATATATCGTTGCCATACGCAGATATTACATAAGACAATATCGATGAATACTTAATTTTTCCACAGCTTTGCAACCAGTACTGTTGGGAAACAGTAAAAACACCTTAGCAGATAATTTCTTGCCTATTAACATCACCATAAATTAAATTTCAATATATAATATATATTGGTGGTGATAATTATACAGTTATTAAGATATATAAAAGTAATTTGGTTAAATAATCGGAATTAAGATCGCCTATACCCATATATTGTTGCAAAGTTATTGAATAGAATTCGATTTACACTCACGGCGAACCTTTGATTATTTCCCCGGGGAATATATTAAGCATTCTGTGATGAACTGTCATATTGACAATCGGGATATAAATTAAATAATAGTTTAAGATGGCTGAGTTTAATTGTTAACATCTGCCACGTGTACCCAAAAAAAAAGTATATTGAAATTCATCTTCTCAACCATAAGCTTTGTGGTGTGTACAAAAAAATTACTACATATTGACGAGTTTATAAAAATAGCTTGATACTCCCAATTGTCAACATGTCAGTTGAGGTTATAAAAATTCGATTGATAAAAAGCATGCAACATAAAAAAAGGTCTAATGTATAAAGGTGCTTTGAATATATTTAAAAGAAACAGTGAATAATTTAACAATAAAATGATGGTCATCTTATTAAACCTGTGAATGTACGAAACCTATAAAAAAATATGTGAATCAATTCAACATTGATTCATTACTGATTGATAATTTTTTTGTTGAGAGTTGTGTGCCATTAAGTAATTATATTATATGTAGATATATTTGGACACTTTGGAACCTAATAAATCATTCCTCTTAGTCTATCGGTAAAACACCAATTGAGTTTGGAATACTCCGGTTTAAGTCCTGGATTGTTATTGTCATATTTGTTTCTCGAATCAATCGCAAGTGATATTATGAAAAGTTCTAGAATATACTATCTCAACTAATTTAAAAGCATCTCGCACATTGGCTGCATTTCAAACTGTTATTGTTTTATTTTTAAGTAAAAAGAAAAATACGGAAATAATTCATTTTGGTCTGAAATTCGGCGAACTGATTCTAAAACTAACACAAAACATTTAATTCAAAAATAAATTCAATTCACAAAATTATTCTAATTTAAATGAGTGTAATAAAAAGGAATCGATTGCAAGCCAATATGTAGAAGGGTTGCACAAACTTTGCGCACCTGCAATGGTGCTTCCGTTTTCCGAGCCAGAAGTGAGTTGCGCAACGGGTGCACCGAGACACGGCGTGATCGGGTACCCAGAGGACTCCGTTGCGGTTAATTCCCTCCACCCACGCTCCTCCTCCGCCGCCTCCGTCTCCGGCCACTGACGAAGACGTCTCTGAAGGCGGGTAATAGTCCTGGAACACGAGGATGTCATTATGCACCATGTTTATGGTTCAAATAGTAAAAGATGAAAATGGTGGAGCCAACAATGGTAATGCAAACGTTAAGTAGACAAAGAAAGTACAATAGATCCTTGATTATCCAGAGTGTATTATAAAATGATAAAACACATGTATCGAAATTCATTTCATTGGCGGTTTTTATTAACAAATGAGGCTACTATTTGCAAGCCCGGCTTGTTCCAAAATTGATGAAAGATGAACCATGAATGTAATTTAGTAAATGAAAAAATATTTTCAAAGAACAGTCTCAAACATAGCTTGATAACAAACCAAATATCATTTCAAAGTAATGTAAAACTAAAAATATTTTTAAAATGTATATTGTAATGAAATTCGAGATTTAGTTTTCTACCATTTTGGAACAAGCCAGGTTTGCAAATAGTATCCTCATATATCAGTTTAAAAGACAACTCATTTAGAGGACTGTCAGACGTTGGAATTCTCTTAATCGGTGGACTCTAAAGACCATAGGCAAGCGAGTTAGTACATGAGGATACGCCAAGGAAGGAAGTATTCTGAAATACTGAAAAAGTGCCGGAATCACACCACTTCAGTATTTGCAATACCAGATCAAAACCAAGTGTCAAGATAAATGATGTTTGGAAGTAAACTTTTGTTATGTAGAATCAAAGTTCTTCAAATTTAGTTAATCAATTGCCTAAAATAGTATGTAACAATAAATTTCTTTGGTAAATAATA
Source organism: Himalopsyche anomala (assembly GCA_031772345.1). Lineage (NCBI taxonomy): Eukaryota > Metazoa > Arthropoda > Insecta > Trichoptera > Rhyacophilidae > Himalopsyche > Himalopsyche anomala. The sequence goes on along the minus strand of CM062841.1, from coordinate 294,705 downwards.
TATCCATTACATTAACGCGTATTATTTAATTTTTAAATACATTTCACTCAAGACTACTTGTTTTATCATTCCACCGTATTTCCTTGATTATTTGACGCCCTAGTATCCACCAACTCTTGGGATTCAGTGGTAGATTATTCCGAATCATGTATCAACTTGTTTTACGAGTCTTTCTATAAAATATCAACTACTGCGCCATCAAGGACATAAGTAAGTATTTCTTGAACGAGTGAGTATTCCACTATTTTCTTCCGAAAAGCTGACACTTTTTTTGCCATTTTCTACATCCGGGGAATGTCACAATTGTTGTTACATTTTTGAGAACGATTTGTAAGACACCATTTGATTAAAAGATACACCCTGAATTCAGAGACACTAAAATAGTAGGAGAAAGCATGCGTCTTATAATAGAGGAAATACGGTATATTTTCATTTAGGAAATAGCTCGATTATTATTATAAACATATGATTAAATAAGTCAGAATATTTGATATCATATGGGTGTTATTAATCTCATGCATAAATAAAACCAACCAAAAGGCAGTTAGAACAACAAATGCCCAAAACGGCGGGGACATTGTAAAAAAAAAAAACTTATTCAAGGCAGGCAATTTTATCGTTCAATATCCCCCCATAGACAACATCGGTTCGTTTGCCAAATGTAACAAACCTTCAAACCATCATGACAATTATAATGTAACTTCAGAAGGGTGCGGAAAAGGTTTACCAAAAACATAGACAAACAGATACCACATTACAAGAAAACAACACAACAAAAAGTAAATTATTCTAGTCGTGAAGAGGTAAAGTAGATTTCTTTTAATTGTGAATTATTATGTTTACCAATGGCGTATGCCAAAAATTTAAACATCATAATATTGACAGTTGCATGGTATTATGAAACAGATTTTTCCAAATACTCACGGAGGCAAGAAGAAACACTGATTCTTTTAAATCTTAAACATGAAAAGTTGGAAAAAAACTCAATAGTGATTTGATCTCTTCTCGAGATATTGACCAAGGAAGGTAAATATTGTGTCTAAGTTCTGTATAAAGCTAATATATTAATACATAAAATCTCTAAAATTTGACACGATTTGTCCAAATTTGAAATAAAGAAATACTATCGGGCACTCATAGGTTGAGCAAGAAACGCTCTTGTAATAAAAATGAATTAAATGAACATTCAGACAGTGCCTAGAAATTTAAAAAAAGCCACAAACAATAAAATCCTATTTGATACGTGAAAATGTTTTCAGTGTGACACTAGAAATTCTTTTATTTATTTTAGAACACTATTTCGATGAGAGAAAGAAAACCAATAAAACAAAACAAAAACAAGACAAAAAAAAACAAACAAAAGAATGATATAATTATATGACAAGATGTTAAGTGTACTTATTACTGGCAACACCAAATGGCTTCAAATGCGTGTTATTATTAATCACCGAAAGCGAATATTACGGCAGCCAATGACTGGCAGATCTCGACTGAACATTTTTTTTATCTGCCCCCCTTTCTACACTGTGTTTTTGTTAATTTTCGATGATTGCGCAGTATATTATATTTTTTTTGTCAATGATGATCTGATGTGACCCATTCCATTTTGCAAACTAACCCAGTAGTTGTCTAAGGAGGCCTGTCGCCTAAAATTTTCCACGTCATCGAAGTAAGCCATCGAGCCGTGCGCCACCGTGGCCGGATTGTTCCAATCGAAGGGCGACTCATTCGACTCGGGGGAATTATCTTGATTAGACGTACCCTCCTGCAAATAATCTTTCAAATTTTATATCACGGATTGAATGTTTCAATCCATTTAAGGCGTCGGCATTTTTGACACCTTTTTTTTGTACGGTTTTAAATCTACAGCGGATTCTCCCTCCACATACTGTTTTTCTTAATAAACCCGTGAAATAAAAGAAGTAGGAAAACAAGGAATGCAACCAGGACATAAGGGATGCCATCGTTACAAAATAACTAATAATGAGAAGAGTTTTGTTTCTACGAGACGTGGTCATGTTGATAATTATGGATGTACGATGCTTCGAAGACATATGGACGACCACAGAAATTAAATGATCAAGTATAATAATTTTGACAGAAGATATTTCGGTAGCAATTGCTTTTCAGTTAACACGTTCGTCGTTGGAAACGTATTATTACGCATGTTGTTTTTTTTACATTTTGAAGTAGAACGTGTGACATGTAAAAATGCACTATTTTATAACGACTGTATAAGCATTCACTTGGTAGAACTCCACATGAATTGCGTTGTTTATTTGATAGTTTTTTCCGCATCATTTCGCCGTCATAATTTAATTAAGCTATATTTAGGTTTATTTCATAAAAGTAATATAATTTTGCACAAATCGATGAAAATCGTCAAAAGTAAAAATGTATCGAGGATATTGTATTGGCTCTTTTTAATATCTTCACATGAACAATGACAGTCAGTGATGTAAGTATTTGTGCACTTTTGCAATTGCGTTAAAAATGCGTGAATCAAGTCATGTAATATGTGTTGCTGCTAAATTAGACAATAGCGGAAGTGAATTTTTGAAACAGTTTAATTCAGAATTTGAAAAAGAGACGCGAGATTCAGAAATTAAAATAACAATATTTTAACATATTGAAGAGTTGTTTAAATTCACATTTATTATGCCTAAAATTTGACATTGTTCAATCAGCTATTGAAGAAGAACTGTCCAAAATCAATTTCATTTCGGAAACTGAAACAAATGAAGCAGTGACTGATTTCAATCTAAGCTTTTATTAATTTGTAAGAAGCGATTTCTAATATATCTGTCCTATAAAATTACCAACAGGGAGGGACTGTTTAATTCATTTGGGATGTCAACTTGTACTATTACAAATGAAACTGTCGACTTTTGACTGAATGCAAATTTTTCATTGCATTTATTTATTTACAAAACCATAATAGATTGCAGATTAATGAATCTGCTTTCGGTTATGAAAAGGTTACCGACTCTTGTACTATAAATGAAATATATGTCACAGTGGGACAACTCCTTCTCGGAGAAACAATGAATTTCCACTGTATTCATCAGCATTGATTGAAAATATGTACCGAATGTTGGCCATTCCCGTGTGCAGCTAAATAACGTAAAAGGAAAGAGGAAGATTAATTAGGACTGGCAGTAAAGTTGTCTTCATCTGCGTCATTGCTTCACTCGAAGGTGTTCATGTCAATTATGCTCAAATCAAAAACACTTTCCAAATTTATATCATTATAATATCAAACGAAATATCAAACAACAAAGGTAAAATTACGACTATGGTCAAATAAAAGATATAATATTGTTCACATATTGCATTCATTTTAACACTAGAAATTTCAATTACCATAACAGACGGACAGAGATATTGTTGATTGACCATTATATCTTGGCCGATGGCGGAATTCGGAACTAAAGTCATCAATATAGAGGAAATGGGTAAATAAAATGATTCAATTGACTGTCACAAAGTTTATTGAATGGTATTTTATCCAGTCTTGCTTTAAGATAATAAAAGTAATAAAAATTAAACATTTTGATGACAAAACAACATCAGGTATGTTATTATATATTATGTTTAACTGTTCACACTGAATTTACAATGAAGCAAAAGCATCCATCAATATGGAACTACAAGCCCAGAATGACTGTCTTGCGAAAAAAACAGTTTTAGATGTAGTATTTTTATAGTATGCAGGAAATTTTCTGTCTGTCACAGCAATTTAAATCTCTAGAATAAATAATTAATTAGTTGAAGGGTAAGGAGATGGATAATAATAAGAAGTAGAAAATGAAAACAAAATGGTAGCATGAGATGCAACATTCAATTAACAATTAAATAATCCTGATCAATTTTGTCAGGTACATAATATAATACTATTTCCTTATCATGATGTTTAAGAAAGGAAAAACCTAGGGCCATTAATAGCTAATTGACCCACTGAGCCCGGAATTTATATTCTTTTTTTTCGTGCTTTCCTGTTTTTAAATTATGGGAAATGCAATATTCGAACGGTCAACGTAAATCAAGTATTATTCTGTGGCCGAGATGTATACAATATATATCAACAAGCATTTACATATTAGGTACATAGGTCGAGTTCAGTAGTACGATATTAAGAAATATTTGTGTAATGACCCAGAATGTACCAATATTTTATTAACTCTCAATATTATTGAGCAGAAACATATTAAAAACAATGTGTTTTTCAAGTATGTATAAAAGAAAATTTTGAAGCACGAATAATGTTGCGGAATATACTGTGAGGGTGACATGCCATAGCTGGCGGTGATGGGTACAACGCTGAGTACCCTAGGATATGAATAGATATGATAAAATAGAACCAGGGTGATGACAAACTTAACACATTCCTCAACTGAGTCTCGTTTTAAATAAAACATATTTTTAATGTAAAATATAAAAAATAATCAATATTGCCGTATTTTTTCAACATTGTCATAACAGCCCTATTTGCTCTTCTTTATTCCCCTGAAAAGGGGTATCCGAGCATGTTAAAAATCACATAAAATGTATTTGAATTACGAGTATTAATAATTTAACTAACGGTGTGATCCGGGGTGAGCCGCGCTGTCCGGCACGCCCTTTGTAAAAGTTCTACTCTGGCCGAGTGCAAGTCTCGCATTAATTTTTCTTCTCTCATCTGCGAACAAAAATAAACATTTTTAGTATTTATGCATGTTGTTAAGAGAAGAAAACAATACTTTTAGTTCAGACATATAAAACATACGGCTCACAAACAAACATTGCCACTGCATACTAAGCTGACTAAAGGATCTGATGGTATACATTTATGTAAGTTGAACGGAATTGATTGGAAAAATAATTGCGGAGCCGGTTTTTAATTTAAAGCCTAAGTCGAAGTGCTTTTTTTTAAATCAGCATTTCACAACCGGGATCCACATGGAAAAAGCGATAAAAATTCAAAATACTTAAACGCACAGGCCCTTAAAAAAGATCAGGCGAATGAGATAATGTTCTGAAATTTTTGTCACTAACGCCTTAAGCGATATTGAACAATTATTGGCTCAAAATTTACAGAATTGTGTCGCTTAAGTTCTTTTAATTTACCAACCATCAGTTGAAGTCCATCCATGCGCTTAAATGCATGTCGATGCCAAAAGTCAAAACTCGAGTCGTTAGTGACGAAAACATATGGAAATGTACAAAATTTGAATGATTTAAATTTGATATTAAAATTCCATCAAGCATCTTCAGTCGAAATCCTAAACTACATCTTAGAACAACTTTCGTTGAGATAAGTTGGGATAAGAAAGGGCCTGTATGATCCACATTAGGAGCAGTTATGGTTGCAAAAATAAACAATTTCAATTTTGTATACTAAGATAGAAAAATGTACATCCAAGACAAACCTTGTGGTCTAAAATGATCTGGTGCAATCTGTGCTGTATGGGACTTTGAGGGCAGACGAGTCCGTCCACGGGGTCAAGGTTTCCGCCTGCACTCTCCGCTAAGCTGCTATTGCCGCACTGTCTGCTATAACAAACACAATAAATTAGCAAACGTACAAGAAGGTGTGAAAAAATACAGAAGATAATGTTGATATTACACATTTGGTATTTTGCAGTACTGATCGTAAAGCAAGTAAATGATATTAAATCTGCTGCCTAGATTTTTTTCTCGATATCGCAACCACGCTATAGAAACCTGCCCTATAAGAGACTACTAGGCAATATAGAATTTGGGGTTAAGTTTTTTTTAGTGAATTTTGTAAATACATATTTTAAATGACTCACTTTGTTCTATGTATATATTTTCAATTGGATTCTGCAGGTAGTTTATTTTACGATATTTTGCTGACCAAATTGAGTTATAATTTATCAATAATATTACATATTCACGAAATATGTAATTAGTCGTTGAAAATGGCACTCTAGGAGGGTGGGCTGTATGAGGGACAGCCACGCTCGCTATAGAAAACTGCTCTATAGCAGGAGGGCTATCGGAGGGTTCGCGGTATATTTTTTTCATACACTAAATAAAAAATTTTCAGACCAATTTTTTTTTTTTTTTAATTAAAAATTAAAATCTGAAAATTAACACTAGTAAGACCAATGTGATGTGTAACCAAACCTGTCATGACTCTGATAGGACCCTTACTAGCGCGGGACAGATCATCGAGAGGGTTGACAGCTTCAGATATCTCGGCGTACTTATCCCCGAAGACGGTAGTACAAAAAAGGAGCTCGCCATTCGTTTAGGAATGGCTGGAGCAACATTCAATTCAATGCGGACTGTCTGGGACACACAGCTGTACTCGATTAAAACCAAATGCCACTTGTTCAACGCTTGCATTCTGCCGGTACTGCTTTACGGTTGCGAATCATGGCACCTGACGAAGACTCAGAAAAACCGTATACTGAGCTTCGAGAATAGATGCTTGCGTCGGATAATGGGGGTGAGGTGGTTTGATTTTGTGAGGAATTCAGAGATAAGGGAGCGTACAAGACAGCGTCCTGTCACGTCAGTGGTTATGGAGAGACGTTGGAACTGGCTGGGTCACGTGCTGCGGATGCCTCCGGAAAGCCTCAATCCTGCCTGCCTTTTCTTTCGACCGGTGGGATTCCGGCGTCTCGGACGTCCGTCGGGTACTATCCATAGGATGTACTCGGCGGAACTGAGGGATGCTGGCATGTCATGGGAGGATGCAAAGCAATTGGCAGGAGACAGGGAAACATGGAGGTGCCGCGTGGCGGCCATATGCTCCACATAGGGAGCGAACATGGCCAAAGAAGAAGAAGAAATAAAAAAATGTCATTATTAAAGACGAGATAAAGTGTTCAAAATGCCATTTTACACCAACATGAGACATGCACAATTAAATCTTAAATTAGAATTTACGGTTGAAAAAAAGATGCAAAAATATGTTCTTTAACTGTTTATGATACATGAATAATGAATGAATGACCTGTGAACGCAATCAGACACCCTCCTGCAGTGCTGCGAGTTGTGCGGCCAGCCCAATCTCTCGTGATGGTGTTGCAAATCGCACGCGCACCCTCGCCAACTCTCATCTCCGTCTCTCTGCGCATTGGAAACGATGAAAGATAACCTGTCGATCGGTTTGTCTGGAAGTCCGTCAGCGGGAGCCGAACAGGAAGCCGGGGCCGAGCGGCCGTGCCAACGGCCCATACCATTTGAAGCTGGAACGAATAAATTGATTAGTAAATTCAAGCAGTTGAATAATTTATTTTACATGAACACAAATATAAATGTCTTAACAAATTCAACATTGCAATAGTATAATCTGTCGCCTGCTATGGCCCAGTTGGTTAGAGCTAGCTCTGCCGATCACGCAGGTCTGTGTTCGATTCCCGGTAAGGTCACAGTGAATTTTGAGAATTATTCAATACAAACTTGTGATCAAAGACTGGGTGTTTTGTGATGTAAATCCACATTATTTTCTCTCCTCCCATCCTTTTGATCCTTTAATAACTATGTGTAATAATAGCGATTAGTCAATCACTAATCCTGTTCTAGCCTTATCCTTCTTTCCATACCTCACTTTAAAAAAAAGTGAGGTTGAGCGACCGAGTAACACAGTTCTCGTAGAAAAAAAAACCTTTTGTCGAGATACCTCCATTAGGAGGCCATATGCTCCACATTGAGAGCGGACATGGATTAAAAAAATAGTAGTTAATAGCATATAATAGCATAGTTTCATGGAGAATAACAGTATATCAACCGAGACGTGCAGGCATTCTGAAATTCCACATAATAAATTCTATTGTTGGTTATCGTTTGGTGGTTGACAGAAAAGACAGACAAAGTACAGTTTTAAAAGCTCGATAACTTAGACATTCTTGTTATGTCACAATAATAACGAATTAATCAAAATTTTATTTACAATAAAAAATAATTTCCACAATTTTAGAACCGAAAATCCAACCACAATAAGAAATATATAAAATGTAAACGATAAAAAATAAATATTGATGGGTTCTACATAGCATACCTCCGGCTGATTGCGTCCGATGGCAAGCCCGTAGCGGTGAATTAGGACACAGGGTCATATCAGAGCACGTCAGCAAGTCTTCGGTCATGTTGCTGCAGGCCGGCAGCGGGGGAAAGTGTTCAAAGTGACCGCCTCCGTCGGAACGCTGCCGTCGGTGAACTGGGACAAATGATCCACTCGGTGGCAGTCCACTTCGTTTCTCCGCCGCGTTCTGCTGCTGCTGCTCTAATCGGTTGGCGGCTGACTCTTCTGATATTAAATTACCTGGAAATTAAATAATAATAATAGATGACAAATACTAGCACTTGAGAATGTAAAACTCATTTTTTTGGTTCTTTAAGTTACTGATTCAGACCATTAAAAAAAACCAAGTAATTGAGTCTTTTTTAAAAACACTGGATAAACAAAAGTGTACTTTAAATTTGTTTTATAATAATAAACAGAAAACTCACCGATTTCCGTTTCTAGTAAAATTGCTGCCGTATCATTGAGCCCTCCGTTTTGAACTGAATCGAACCGCTGGCGCCGCGTAGTCCTCACCGCATTCCCACCATCGCCCCCGGAATTATTCAACTCCGCTCCGAGGTCCACACACCCGCTGCTGGAATCCGTTTGCTGGCTGCACTCGGATATGCTCCTCCACGTTAGACTTTCGTTCCTGACGCGGCCGACACTCACTGAATCTCCCGATTCAGAAAAATTTCCATCAAGGAACACGGCAGTGTCCTCGGTGGGAGTCAAACCTAGCACTGTTACACCGCCTGATTTGAAAGCGACGGCCCCGGTTACGATTCTAGCGGGTCGCTCTTCAAGATAATCGGCGGGAGACGAAGGACTGTCGTCCGGTATCGTCTCAATAGCTTGCTCTGCGTATTCAGTGTTGGGTCCGTCGATTTGATCGGGCGAATCCAGCAAAGATCTATCCTCGTTTATCATAGGAGTGTTACCGTTCTCGTAAATACCATTACTGTCCAGTTTGTTAATCAAATCGGCTTCGTAATCTTCGTCCGCTTTGGTGTTAGAGTTTGAATCGATAGACGACACGTTAGCGCCGTTATGCGTAGGAACTATATTACCGTTCGCTTTGGGCGAATACCCGTTCAAGACTTGCTTCGGAATCATCGTGTTGATCAACGAATCGGTGTTTAATAAATTTTGCATCTGGATGTAGTTGCTTTGTCCGTTTGTCGCAGTGGTGCACTTTGCGTTGGTCCCGGGCTGCGGTTGACCGAGAATGCTGTCGGAGTCCACGCTGTCATCCGAGTACTCGTCGATGAGCTGCTGATGGGGGTCGGATGAATTGTTGTTCGCCTGCTGGTCGATGGCGCCCGGCGTGCTCAGAGTTCCGAGTTTCCTGCAAGAATTAAACTGAACTAAACAAATTTTTAAAATGCGCACTCAATAATGTGATGGTATCTAGTTGCGCGCTCGTAATAGGAGTCACCGCAAAATAGTGTCGGCACACACCTTCAATTCAGAATAGTTATAGCTCAACACATATGAGAATCAACTTTCACAGTTCTTGAGTAATATTATACTGTCTTGAAAGAATGTTAACGCTAGAAGTCGAAGAAAAATGTATTTACACTTAACAAGCTGGTAGCTTTTTAAAAATTTTGAATTGTGATCCTTTTCATAAATAACAAGTCCATGGTCGATATTCGCTGCTTGACGATTTATACCCAATAATAGTTTCCACGGTAACATCAGTATTTTGACAAATTTTAGTTGAGCAATAATAAAAATTTCTTTAATCGACTGGTGTGAATCATCTGATGTTTTAAAACCGCTACATATTTCATATTCAGGGGTCTGAACGATGGAATAAATAACGGTGAATGAATGTATGATATCAAGCACTACTTTTAGGGATGCGAATATGGAAATGTGAGACTACAACAGTCTTCCCATGACAGTGAAAGCCTCAGAACCTGCATTTAGTTAATTGGGATATATTTTGTAGCCAACATCTTGATGTGATAATTCCAACGAACGAATATTTGACTGAGACGATAATCTGCTGTTAAATTTACTGCAGTAATACTTTTGTTTAATTAAATCTTAAAATATACTTGAATTTTAACATTTGACTGTCCAGACAAACCTTGACATACTGTATTGTCAAAAGTGAAATAAAAACAGCCAACTTACAGAGGATCAACTGATATGCTTGGGTCACTCGATCTCCTGCCGTAGTTGGTGAAGTCTGGTTCGGAATGAGACAGGAGGTCTCCGTACGATCTGGTTTTCGTCATGCCACCTGAAAAAGACAACCCAAAGTTATAAAAGCGTACGGAAAGAATTACCGCATCATTATTAATTATACATACTGAATTTTTAGAGAAAAAAAAAAAAAAACTGGGATGACTTACACTGAAATGGAGATTGATAGTCGTGGTCATAATCGGCAAACACGTGCTTATTTATTTAGTTTTTGTATTACAGTGGAACCCCGATTTATCGTTTCCGAATGTATTGTTAATTTTATAGTTCCAGCCGCCAAATATCTACAAGAACAATGTTTAATAGACCCATCATCCATCTAGTAATTTTTTACCCTTTGAGTATTTTGATTTTTTTTTACTATTGCTACACACAAAAATACAAAAAAAAAAGGTAATGGGTCAGTAAAACCCTAGGAAGAAAATAATTAAATAATAAAACGCATAGTTTAAAATGTAAATGAACACGAATTCATTATTACAAATAAATAATTATCTAGAAGCCATGACTTCCAATTCGGGTCTGTTTATTTTTTGTTTTCATTTGTGGGCATGTAGCACACTACCGTTGACGTTTATTCTATAAAGGGAATCGGACCAAAATGAAATTTTACACTCAATATTAAATGGCTACCGATTTGTTTACAAATATTAACATTTTTTAAAAATTTGTTTGTTCATTTGCAAGAAAAAAAACACTAATAAATGTGTACAGTATCCATATCCAAAGAAACAACAATTCAATAAAATATAAGAGAATAGCAACAGATAATACATGTCAAAATACTTCAAAGGGTTAAATATTATGGTCCCTTCACAGATATTACCTTGATTGATTGGTTTTGTCGATTTTTTCATCACAACTCCGTTTGGCCACTATTGTTGTCTTGTATTTTTTGTTTTCAAATGTTTTTGTTGAACATTTGTCGTCTCGCTCATAAGTATGTGCCAACCGCACTCAACCACTATCGTAAAAAAAGATACTGTAAGTCTGCACGCGTCGTCTCGTTGTTATGATGGCATCTCAGAATGTTTTTAGTGTCGCCGAGTCGATCAGTGTTCGTCGTAAATTATTCTGACTTGCAACTTAATTACCCCCTACGAAGAAAGTTAGAAATCTAGTAAGACTGACAATATTTCAAGACTCTCTCCCTCATCCATCGTTTGCCTATATATATCATTTTTTAAAAGGTCCCTTGAAAAACGAAATCGGGATTCCACTGTGTTTACAATTAAATGGTAAATGCTTTTAGCCGAGTGGTCAACATCGTTGGCTTCAGTTAAGGTGCCCACAGGTTCGAATCCCAGTACAGAATCAGGATTTTACGTTGAGATAAGCTCTATTAGGACTATATGCACGACATGGTTTAAAAAATTCTACTTTTACTAACACAGCCCCAGTTGGGTGACAATTTAAAATAGGGGTTATAACTTCCTAATTAATAAAATTAACGTTGATTCTGCACAGTTTTCAACTGCAGTACTGTTCAAAAATCTTCGCCAATTGGCAATGACGAATATGTACTTTGCAGTGTGCGCGCGTAATAGTCGACTTGCTCTCACCATAGGACTGCTGCGAGTGAAGAGTCGGTGTGTGGCTTGAAGTGGTGGCGGATGGAGCGGGGGGCTGCAAGGGTGCAGGAGTGTCCGGTGCGGCTCCTAAGTAAACGGCCGCCCATACGACCAACGCACGGGCGGAATGAGCCGGATACAAGACCTGCAATATAAAACAAATAAAAATATTATCCATTAGAATTGTCAGCGGCTGACTACTTCAGCAGAACAACTTCCTGTACTATATATATTTATTCTACTTTTGCCGAGTAAAAATTTTGTCAAAAAAATGCGTTTATATGTTGACTCGTTGATCGCCAAAAAATTTTATAAAAAATTGATAGAAAATAATTCTTTGTTTGTTTAGTTTTTATCATGTTCACTCCACTCATACTGGGAGTCTATCAGTAGTGACTTTTAATAAATACTACCGGCCAACACACCAAAAGGCTGTGCTGGTTATCAAGCAACTCAAAGCTAGGTCTTCTTTGCCGGCCACGATCTGGTAGCGATCAAAGCATGTGCAGTTGGACCCAATAAATATGGAATATAATACACACCTCTTCCTTGTTAGGCTCATACAGGTGATTGAGGTAAGCGGGCCCCCGTACGAATTGCCAAACGCTGAATGTCCTCTCGGCCACACGCTGCACTGTCCTCTCTCTCCGACTGTTGCACAAAAAGGTGCCAAACAGGCAAGAGTACGCGTGCTGCGCCAGTTTTATCTGTAACCATTACAAAGTAAATACCAAAGTCAATATGCATTCAGGGAAAATTTTGTATTACATTACATAGACTTTATTTTTATACAAGAAATGTTTTGTTTGGATTTTACTGTCGTTTTATGGAATTTCTTTTTCAATGTCAAATCAGAATTCCGAGACTGGCTAATTTGGTTTAATTTTTTTTGTCCCCGGCCGTAACTAAGGTTAACAAGGGCTAAAATAGGAAAGCCGGTCGCAGGTGGTTTAAATTTCAGATTTGAATATATTTTGGGCCACTTTGAAATGCTTTCAGTCGGGAAATTGTATTCATTTGATTACTTGAGGTGCCTTTGATTTTGGCGAATTATAAAATTGTATTGTGTGGCATGAAATAAATCCGGTCTGGAATGAAATCCAAGCGGAGTCCAGTCTTAAGCTCTTAAAATCTAGGTCAAATTGCTAAACTGTAATTTTTTACATGCAAAAACACTACTACAGAAATATTTATTTTTGATAAAAATTCTGTAAAACAATTCCTTATAACATTGACAATAACACCTCATTACTTAGTAAGTTAACCAATGGCTTGAGGCTCTGGGCCCAAGGAGTTAATTTAATATAACAGATGTACATATGTTTCGATTTGACGATATAAGCGGAAGAATCTACCAACCAAATATGCTTGAGAGAATTCAAAGCTGCACGGGTACTGCACCAGGATCTGGTGGACGCAATCCAGCCATTGTAAGAATACAGGACATCTAAAAATAAATTAAGAAATAATGAAACAAGTGTCGGTACATCCTTGCAATAAAAAGTTCACTTCATACTTCAGAACGATTGGAGACATGTATGTTTAGCATTTCGCGATATATGCTGAAATTCAGAATCAATGCCAATAAATCTGAAATTCGTAAAAAATTCAAAGTGAAGAGTTTGTTTGTGCCACTTAAAGATCAATTTGGTGTTCAGTTAATAGTGTGGATGCTGAAAGATATTCGTCGATTACTTAGTATTAGTGAAACGATCCTTGGCAGATATGATGAAAGTCTATGACATAATGTAATAGGTTTCCACGAGGTAGTTCCGTTGGCAAATAAAAGCAATATGCTCCATTCATAAATTGGAGCGACTCGTACAGTAATTGTGGGGTTATAATGCAAAACGTACTATTTCCAAAATTAGAGATATTGTGTTAGGTTAGGTTAGGGTAATTCAAGCCTTGGGAATCGACTGAATCTATTAGTTTTAATATAAAATGTCTACAAGACTGTCGTTTTCAAATTGGAAATAATATTTTTATGCAAATATTATTTTGTTTGTGTACTCGATATAGTATTTGACTCTACTGAAAAGTTCGAGTTTTGGAAATAGTACATTTTGCATTTTAACCCCACAATTGTAATGTGATTTATCGTACCTTTCATTGAGATTGTCAGCACCGACAGTATGTCCACACCTGTCAGAAAACTTGTGGCCAAAGTCCAGCCACTCTCGTTCAACTAGTACTCGAAAACCCTGAAAAAAAATAATGATACTGAGTATATGTCTTAACCCCGGAAAGTAACGATATTGAGAGACATGAGAATAAGCATTTCAAATCTGCGGTAAAGATAGATAAACAAACCTCGCAGGTCCTGTAATACGGATCTAGCAGCAATTGAGCTGTAGCCACGATCTGCGGAGTTCTGTCCCACCCGTCTGAGCAGTGAACCAGCGTGGGACGAGCGGCAACGTGCACAGCTCGCGCTACGAGACACGCCGCCCTCAGTAGACCTCCGATGGCTTGCAGCCATAGGGAGCGTTCCAGAACAGAATGCCAGCTGGAATGAAGAAAAACTCATTATATTACGTAGTTTGTAAATTTTTGGAATTCTAAAAATTCTTACTTCAGCTATTTCTCCATTAACAATTTTCAAAGACTCAAAATATTGTTTCAGCTTACTTTGCATGATCTGGAGGTTCCCCAGCGAGCGCCCTCAAAGCCTGAAAGCTCTTCCTGACGCTGTGAATATTGGGCAAGCACATGAACTGGATCTCGGCGCAGGGATAATACTGTGGACACTCGCACCCGCCGCCTCTGGCCCTGTTGGTCACCGCCGACGTGTAAGACCTGGCGTCGACAATGAGGACTTTCGGACCGGCCCTTGCGCCTGGAGCTGATGTAGTTACAGTGCTAGCGGATGCCGTAGGCCCCCGGTCAAAGTTACAAGCGGCCCACACGGAGGCGATAAGTTGTTCATCTTCGTTAGAACGCCAACCAAGCCAGCCCACCTCAGGTTGAGAGCACCGAGCGATTACTGCTCCGTTACCTCTGTGCCTGGAAAGAACAACGATTATAAGAGAGGATATTTCACACTACACAAAGTATTCTAAAATCTAGATATCTTTTTTTCCAAGAGTGCTTTGAAGAGAATCAATTGTAAAATTTGGACATGACAAACAAATTCACTCCGAGAAAGTTTGGCTATCACCCTCCCTCACAATTAATTCTCTTTGATTCATTTCGAGTGATGTTAGCATACCAAACCCCAGCTGAGCAAATCCTATGAAGAGGCATCAGTAATATTCCAGGGCATTCAGATGGTGGCTTCATATCCAAAGCCAAATGAAAAGTATCGACAGAAAGCTGTAATATTTACTATTATTTTAATTGATTTATTATGCTTTAGTGCAGTGCTTATATTCAAACTCCCTCTAGATATAGCGGCAGACAACCTGGACGTTACTTAACTAAAGGTGCATCGATATATTCAAAACAAAAAATGAGTATTCAATTTAAAGCTGATATTTTTTTTCAACAAATTTTCATCTCATTTTTGAAATCTTACCTCCATACAATAGCTGGAATCCTTCTAGAGCTCCGGAACTTGGCAACGGTCTCCAATTCATCGTCGGAGACGCACGCCGGAACTAACAGCAGAGGCGGATAAGAAGGACACAGACGGAATTCAGAATTTGCTGACGACACCCTCCACGCACCGTGAAGGTCGAACTGGAGCCGGGACACCTGAATGGAAACATTTGTAATTGTGAATAAAACAATTATGATTCAAAATGGGTATATGGGTTTCAGGCAACTATCTACTAGAGCTAGGATCTTCCAGGAGTGGCTGACATAATATATTTTGAAAATGAGGTTGTCATGACATGTTTGACTGTGTGTAAAGTAATAATATCAAAAAGGAAACTAACTTATTCACTAAATTATCTATGAGGAAATGGGCCTCTATTGACTAGCAGTAAAAGCTTCGCTGTGAGATGAGAAAATGCCTATTAATATCGGGGCTTTGGAGTCATTAAAAAAATAAGACGACTCTGACTCCTGTTTTAAGTTGTAACTTGAATTTATTTTTTTTAGACTTAGTAGCATGCCATTTTTGACCTAAGCGATTTTAATACACAATTTTTCAGGAGGAGAATACACAGGACACAAAGTTGTTAGTTTTTTTTCAAGTCTGACTCCAATTAATAGAATCATTCACCACTTAAAATTTATTAACCTTTGATGATTTTTTAATTATATGTGAGAGGTGTCAAACATTTTAATTGTGTATAATTATAGAGTCACTTATACTGTAATTTGTAATTTATTTTCAATGTCAATTGTTGTTTACACCTTTTCATTTCAATTTATTTTTGTATAAATAGCACTGATAAATTATATTCCTTATCAGTTGACAATCCTCGCAACAAGCGAAACCGGTCCTCACCTATTAAATAAAGTACAAATAAATATTGTGTTTTCATTAAAATAATATCATTGAATGTAGATTTTTCAATTCTACATTTGGGAGTATATAATCATTATGAAGAGCATTAAAAATATCTAAGCGACTAAAATAATAAATTGTGTAAAAAATATCACCTCTCTTTTGAAGTCGGCATGCGAATCTATGTTAAGTTGGGTGGAGAGTCTCCTGACTACCTCGCCGCCTCCAGGCTCGGCAGCCCAGGCGTGATAAGGGAAAGCGAATAGCTCTTCAAGCTGTGTTGGTGGTTGTATTGCCGTTTCAATGCGTCGCAGCCATTCAGCGCAGCGCTCTCCAGTTGCAAACGTGCATCTGAAAGAAAAACATTAATAATATCAAAATTAATATTTTGGCAACATTCCCTCACCGGAACGGGAGGTGATCTGCTAAATCGACAACTGAAAGTGAAGTATCAATATCATTAAATACTTTATTCTGAAGAATTATTCCATAATAATGATCCGGCCAGTAAAAAAAATCAGTAATCAAAAAGCAAACCAATTTACCAAGTGCACCAAAAACTTTTTTTGTACTATTTTCGATCCCACTGTTGGGTGTACGGAATGGAGGTGCCAAGACTGTTTTCATATGAAAACAAACAGCGAGTGCAATCATGATTCACATTTGACTGAACGGATGCGGTAAAATCAGTTTATCAATAACACAAAAACGTATCTACATATCGGCAAGTTGTCAGCATTAAGGAAAGTTTAATATATTTCGTTTCTAACCAGTCGGAAGGTGTTGTAAGTAAGGTGTGTGAAAGAAATTTTACTAGAGGTTTCTTCGCTATACAACAAATAGAGCAGGGGTCCTCAAACATACTGAATTCGTTTATGCATTCAAGATTGAAAAAAGTAGTGGCAGGTGAATGACGGTTTTCCAAAAAAGTATTTTGCGTTACATATTACAGTAAAACGTTACCCATTTACACTAAAGTCGGGACAGTGTAATTCGGGGTAGTGTAATTGGGGGAGTGAATCTCATACAAAATTAGGGATTTGGTTTTTTCCGCAAAAAATGCAAAACTAAGATTTCCCTTAGTATTGCAAATAAAAAAAATATGGACAAAATATTTAGTTACTAAGTAATAAAATGCAAAGCGCACCAAAATCCAACACATAGACAGTCGCCCGGCTATATGTGTATAGCCTGGCACGTGTTGAATACACAGACGCTAACCAACATTTGACTGTATGCGTCGCACAGACGACCGTCTCGTAGCAACGACAATGGAATGCGACAGTGCAATTGGGGGATTTGCGGCGAATATTTCAGGCCAGTGCGTAATTCGGGGTAGTGTAATTGGGGCTTCCACTGTATATGTAAATCATTACAACTTATTCGCTTGTGAGGGATGGCATTTAGGAGCAAATACTTTTTGGATTCAATTTATTTGTCGCTATTGGATACTTTGCAATGCAATTAAATAATTACATTCCTTATTATTAAACTACGAAACATTTTACTGCGTAACCAGTTCGATAAAAGTCGAAGAGCGTTCACCACTCGACATAAATATTTGATATTATTTACCAGATTGATTAATAAAAAAAATAGATAAATTAAAAAGAAAACATCACATGATTTTATTATAGTCATAATAGCAATTTTCTTGACACAACCGTCGATAGAAATAAAGAAAAAAAAAACATTGATAACCCATTCCTAATGAGGGCAGCAACAAAGTAAAATAATTTATTTATTGGCTAATATATAAAACAATAACAGCTGATTCAAATCGTTTGTTATGCATTCCCGAAGGGAAAATAAAAAAATACTCTGTTCGTTGACTTATAAATATTTTTCTACTGGCTAATTGGCAAATACTAAACTAACAGTAAACAATAATATTATGGACCATGTTGTTATTCTTTATGAACGGAATAAAATTATTACAAAATATATTTGTCTAGATTTATCTATCTGTAAAGTAAATGAAACCTGTGAAAACAGCAGTATTTTTCAAAACTTAAAGATGGCCATACATCCAGTAACAAATTGTTCCAGAACATGTCCCGGAACACAAAATTCACGCATGGAACATTTCACGTGATATTATATTCACGGTCTGGAAGCAAGCCCACACGCGGAACCTGGGGGCTGTAGACGAACTGTCAAAGTATATTTCGTCATGACTTCATACCGAAGCTGTAACGTATAGTGGTATACATATATAATTATAAAACCGAATACTACTTGCAGCACTCGTCGACATCAACTCATCGGGCGTCATTTTAGAGATCTATTTTTGTCTTTGAAATGTGTCTCTATGGTGACAGAATAAACCATATATAATAATAAGTTATATTACTATATGGAATTATCTATGGTATAAGCTGTTATCGTGGATGATAAAATAATTGTATTTTCATTGTAGAAAGTTTATAAACGCAACACTGACATTACGTAGATGTTCAGGATCATGTCCCGGGACATTTGCTCCTATGTGTATGTGCCCTTTAACTATACTTACAATGTAGATGTTGGCTGTTGTACACGAATCAAATGGTCAAGCTTTTAAAACAGGATGTCACATAAAAATTAACGTAAAGCAAAGATCGAAGACCTACCTGAGACTCCTGGCGTCTTTGCACATGATGTGAAGGTAGAATATGTCTCTGATGTCGGCGCTCTCCACCAGCATCAGGGGTATAATTGTGGCCGCACCCTGCCCTCCTCGGTGGTACACTCTGTAGTTTGACAGGGCTAAGACGCCATCCTGGGTGCGACCCAGATACTGTAAGCAAATAATATTTTTATTTAATAACTGGTACAATATCTCAAGCGCCTTATAAGAAAATTAGGAGCAAAAAACTGAAACGTTAAATAAGGGAGAAAAGGGGTTTATGGTGAGAACTGGTAGGAAGTCAGGTGCGCAAATTCCCACTAATAATAACATAAGCTTTGGTTAGATTAGTTGCTCTTTGTACATCGCGGTTTACAGGATTGACTTCTCTAGGATTGACTGTACTAAGAAATCATAAAAATATTGATGACAATCATGGTTTTGATTTTATTTTATTTTTCGATCCATGTCCGCATCCAATGTTGAACATATGGCCTCATAATGGAGGTATCTCAACGAAAGTTTTTCTACAAGAACTGATTGCTACTCAGTTGCACAAACTCTCTTTTTGGAAAAGAGTAGTAGGGATAAAAGAATAGGGCTAGGATAGGGTTAGGACAGGACTAGGACAAGTTAACTAATCGCTCTCGCTACATATCACATTAAGATTGGAATGGTGGGATGGAATTTTTAGACATCACATACATTCATGCCGTCTTACAGAAATCAATAAATCAATTGAAAAAATGCTGTTCATACTGGGACTCAAACCCGTGAGATCTGCCATGCAAGCCAACGACGTTGACCGCTGCGCCACAGACCCGGCTTATAATACAAATTCGTGAACTGATTAGAAAATCAATGTAAAAAAAAATATTTGAAATCAGAAGTCTTGGAGAAAGCTTGAGGAATCTGCAGCTTTATATTCTTATTGTTAAGTAAGTTGATTAAAAGTTTATTGTTGTAGTTGGTTGAAAGTAGTTTTAATTTATTACAGAAAAATAAATCTGGCCTTCCAACATGTAAAGGTTCCCCGTACCCTTTCAAGGGGACAACCCCTTGGTCACGGGTATATCATAACATAATCCTGATTTAATGCTTTTCCACAATAATCATTATTGAAAAAAAAGATCAAATGAAATCTTCCGTTGTTTATCAAGACTATACGTCTAGCCGATGATTATAATCTATTTCTGATTACAAATATAAAATCAAGGAATAGTGAACAAACCTGAACCGCTTCCCCGCAGATGGGCACAAAGGGAACTGCCAAACATGGCTCTTCGGACTCAAGTTCTTTCTTTGGGAAGAGCTCAGCGGCTCTGAGGTGACACAAGGAGTTGTGGTCGTGAGATGGGGACGCGGTCCGCGGCTGTGCCTCCTGGGGTTGAGAAACTATGGAAGGCGGGCCGCCGCATTCACTCATGAGCAGCGAGGAGGTAAGAGATATGGCTGATGCTGAGGGGGGCAGCCCCACGTTGGGCGCCAAGCTGGGCGCAGTCGGGGCCACGTTCGCCGACGATGATGCTCTGGACGGTGCTGACATGGCTGCTATCTGTGAACGAATGAAAAAAAAAATCGTTAGATTTGACAATATATTTTTCAAATAATAATGGAACCATAAAAGGTTAATGATGATGACTACTCATATAAAATTTGAAAAAGAGTACAATTTGTTAAGCCTTTTGGGTGCTGTAGAGAAAAGTACGTTTGTACCTAGCACGCCGGCTATAATTTGCAATTATTAATTCAATGTGTTCAACACGAAAAATTTGACGAGATATCTCGTCTGTGGCAGCCAGTCCAGTTAACAAGGGTACCTAATCATTTATCAATACATAAAAGTTTATTGTTTTTATTATAAATAGATAGAGCATCATCCTGGCCGAAATACACAATGTGATTGTAATGAGTATTTCAGATAGTCTAAAATAAGTGCTATCCACGCGGAAAAATATTAAATTAATTGATTTCAGCAACCAATAATCAAATGCTATTCACTCTATTCCACTAAAAGCCACTCATTACTATGCAGAGACAATTTTACTTCAGTCAGATTTAAATTCGAAGACAAACAATAAGCAAAACTTTTAAAACTATGTAAATCAGTGGTCGGCAACCTTTTGAGACTGGGTAAAAAAAAAATGTTTTGAAAAAAAAAAATGGTTATTGGGTAAAAGTCAAAAATATTTTTCTACCATTTATTCTTTTAAAAAATCATTTTTAGAAAATAATACATATATATTTATATATAATACATAATATATTTGCATGATATATATATGTGTAAATACAAAACACACATGTACTATTGTTATTGGTGGCTTCCTTGGTCTTCTTAAAATAGTAATTTCGTAAAAAAGTAAACTCAAAATGCGAAGTGGGTAATTCAATTACCCGCGGGTAGTAGGTTGCCAACCACTGATGTACACTATCGAAAATTAAACTTTATTTGTTAACCCAATTGTTATGTAACAAATTGTGACACGTGTTTCACCTATTTTTAAGAAACTTGTTTATTCGTACACCTTTTGATGTTATCTGATGATGCTTCTTAGAGGAGCGAAATACGTGTCACAATTTGCAACACAAGTGGAGCAACAACGTTATCAAGTTTAAAGTAAAAACGATTTTCCACAAAATTACCGCCGAATCCATCGAAAATACATTTTTTTATAAATAAGACAGATCCTAACAGATTTCCTTCGAAATGCGCATAACACTTTGATCACCAATAGAATTAAGAAACTATTCGACCGGGTGTTCTTTGTAAGCCTTCAATGGAAGAGAGATGTCTTCGACAAAGTCACTCGTCAATCTCTTCGCTACCTCCCACGCAGCGGTGGGCTGCCAGTACGTTAACAAAGGGCTCGCTTAATCTCAAATCAATTATCGGCGTTTTGTGAAAGGAGAAAAAAAATTTACACTCCTATGCAATAAATACTTGGGTAAATAAGCAATCGACTGTTAATACACTTATAATATGAAAAAATATGAAATTTACCGTAAACCTATCAATCTTAACCCTTTTAATACCCTCGAGCCGATATATCGGCTTTTCTAAATGGTACATATATTTTTATGTACGTAACATAATTTAAGTTAAATTGAGAAATGTCATAACATAGGAAACTTAACATTTGACATCCGAGCCACTTACAGGTCCGAAGATATATATTACAGCTCCACAAAGCGTTGTTTTTTTTCCATAAAAAAAGTTGAAATCTAATGTATTTTTTTAATGTAATTTTTGTTCCAAGATGTAATGATGCAGATAAAAAAAATACTAAATAAACACTTGTAACCCCTCTCCTCAGTAAAACAGTAATTATAGAATAATAATATATGTAATGCAAAAGTTATTACGGATTTTTTTTGTTCCTTTGATGGAGTATCCCTTCCCAAACTCACTGTATGTTGACTCACTCACTCACGTCGGGGATGTAAATAAGTCTGTAATGTTATTTCTCCATAAAGTATAAAATATTTTACCAAAATATCTTTATTTTTAATACATTTTCATGAATTTACAAAAACACTTAAAAACAGATATTTCTCAGGGTATTTTTGACAAACCTGTGCAAAATTATAGGGTATTAAAAGGGTTAATGGCTAAACATGTACTACTGTGTATACTGAAGCTGTCGTAGATAATATATACGTCAGAAATTGCAGCTATAAACTAATTAGACCTGAGAATATTGTTTTATCTTAAATTAACAAGGGGCTCGCCGGCCTTAGTAAAATTTAACAAGGGGCTCGTGCGAGTCCCTCCGAGACTCCTCCAGCCCACCCCTGCTACCATGATACGCCAGAACCCTTAATTCCCACCGCGTCAATTATAAAATAACATATTACATAATTGACTCTCAGCAAGGCGATACTGCCGCAAGGAAAAAACCGATGGGCGCGTGTTCTTTCGCTACACACCGCCCCGGGCAGACGATCGCCTCAGGGAATAAATTAAATAACTCATTACCGAGAAAATTGATTAGTTGCAAACGAAAGGACGAGCTTCATTATTACCTGTTTTGCAGGGTGGGATGAGGCGATAAGTAAAAATTGCCGCCGGTGCAATCAGAGCGGAAAGTCTGAGCCCGTTTGCACGAAGACATCGCACACAGTGACAGAGGTTTTTTCACCCCCTTCTTCGCGAGAGAATCGTTTGCTTCGAGGCGCTGGTTTAAGTCACAGGCCAACATTCGAAATAGGTCAACTCCAATGTGAATGCAGCGGCAGAGTATTGTCGGGAATGAATGCACAGCTTGTATACCTACGCCCATCATCCTTTGTGAGTTACCGAGGCTAAGCCTCTCGTCCTTTTCTCCTCGGCGGCATTGATGTTTGTGTGAGTTCCGTGTGTTGTGGTGAATTTAATGATTATGATGATTCAAGAAACGAGATCAGGGCGATTTTTTTAACGATGTTTAAAATCTCATTATTTGTACATTTTGTGTAACAACGAAATTCCAATAAACAAACGATCATCATAATTATTTAAGATTTCGACTGAAGGTGCTTGGTAGAATTATATTTATAATTTGAATCGTTCAAATTACGGCGTGGCTTTCGGCGTCTTTGTCTTGCATGTTATCAAATTGTATGCAACCTCACCAATCCACCCATGCATACAATACTTACATTCACATATAACTTATATTGCACTGCGTGCAAGCAAACTTCTTGGGTTTATTGTTAGACAAAGCAAACCATTTGAAAACCCAACTGTGTTTCGCACGGTTTATGTTTCTTTGGTCTTTAGTACGCTTGAATATGGATCCATCATTTGTAGGCCATATGAAAGTTCATACAAGCTGCAATTGAATCTGTACATAAGAAAATTCTAAGATATTATTTAAAAAAAAAAAATTCTTCCCCTTTGATAATTCCTTCAAGGAATACTACCCCACCAAATTTCTTTTATGAATGTTATCATTTCACTCTCTTGAAGCTCGAAGATAGCTTTCAAGTTTAAAGCATTTTTCTCTTCTCCTTCGGGGCCGAGTTATTAATCCTGAAATTCTCATGACTATTAATTTACATGCCCCCAATTTATTCTTACGTGGGTGAAACTATGAGCAAAAACTTTTGTTTCTAAAAACTTATACATACCTCGGATAGGAGGTATGAGTCACCAGTTCCAAGGGCCGTTCGATTGATCAACTCATTACCTAGAGAAGTGGACATTTTTAGTGACAGTATTTGTGAACTGTTCGTTAAATTTTACTATTTTATTACTTGATTTTGATGTATTATGTAGTTTTATTTTATTTTATATTTTGTCTCATTATATTTGTCAAATACACGGCGAATTGGCGTCAGCTGTTATGTCATGTACTGTACTTTTAATTTTTTAACAATAAATAAATACATCCATGCATCGAACAGAAATTCATAAATCGATTGCAAAATCAAATTATAAAAACGACTGCGTGGTCGAATGGTCAAAACGTTGTTCGCTTCGGTCACGGGTTCGAATCACTATTTAAGAGATTAAAAAAATTGTGGCGGCAACCTGAGTCGAAGGAAACCGGAAGTTCCATCGCTAATTTAAATCGTAGGGAATGGAATTACGCATTTCTCAGCCGATCAGTGAGACATGTGGCGCCAGTCGAAGCGGATTATTGCCAGACTAACCAGATTACGCGCCACGGCGAAGGCCCTCTTTCTTATTGTCTTACGCGCGCCTTTCTTTGGCCCAAAATGTCAAGGCCGGCGGAAAGTAGGCTTTCGCGGAAGAAACAATCCGATCAGTCCGTCAATCCCAAATATTTATTACGCACTAGAACTTATATGTCGGGTCCTATGGCGCAGCGGTTAGCGTTGTGGGCTTCCGTGCCGGATCTCACGGGTTCGAATCCCAGTACGAACAGCATTTTTTCGATCGATTTCTGTTCGAAGGTATGGGTGTTTGCGATGTCGAAAAAATCCTTCCCGCCTTTTCCGATCCTTTAATGACTGTGCGTAGTGAGAGCGATTAGTTAACCACTAATTAAGTAGTCGCCAGCTGTGGCCCAGTTGGTTAGAGCTTGCTCTACCGATCACGCAGGTCTGGGTTCGATTCCCGGTCAGATCACAGTGAATTTGAGAACTATTCAAGTTGTGATAGAAACTGGGTGTCTGTGATGTCAATTCACATTATTTCCTCTCCTCCCATCCTTCTGACCGTTTAATAGCTGGTTGTAGAAATAGCGATTACTTAACCACTAGTCCTGTTCTAGCCTTATTTTCCTTTCCCTTCAACTCACATTGAAAAAAAAAGTGAGGTTGAGTGACTGAGAACAGTTATCGTAGAAAAAACTTTAGTTGAGATACCTCCATTAGGTCATATGCTTTACATTGGGAGCGGACATGGATTTAAAAAAAAGTAATAAAGTAATTAGGTAACTTCCATCACTATTACTCTCTTTGAAGAAGAGAGGTTGAGCGACTGAGTAACAAACAGTTCTCGTAGAAAAAGCTCTGTTGAGATACCTCCATTCGTGAGCCGTATGCTCCAAATTGGGAGCGGACATAAAAATAACAATAAAGAACTTATATTGTAGATTAGACACGGCACAGTGACATAAATAATTAATCTATGATAGAGGACATAGAGAAGTCCAGTTTGGTAATTTTACGATATGTTCGTGAAAATGTTATAGTAAAAGTATTAAGCAATAAGATAAATATTCTGTAGACAAGAATACGAAATTTCATAGACAAAAACACGCTATTCCAATCAAACAAATGTACAATTGCCGAAGCACAAAAGAGTTGAACGAAAAAAAATGTAAGATTTTTTTATTTATTTTATACATGAACGTCAGGAAAATAATTTAAACTGCCTACAATTTTTATTTGCGAACAAATTCTACGAAATTGAAAAATTATTCGATTTTCAAATAAAAAATGCGATTTCAGAAAATAATAAAAACAAATAATGCGGCTATTGCATATTTTAATTATACATACGTCAGCAAAAATAAATGGATACCTGATCATACAATAATAACTAGTAAGACAGCTTTAAAAATAGATAATAATTATTGTAATTTGAATTAAAATTATATTTTGATTACGAAATTCGACGAATTTTAAATATGCACACATAAGTAAAAAAAAAACCTTATATGTATTTGAATAATATATATTTTTAATACGTTCGAAAATACAACGAAATAAAAAAAAATATATCGACGTCATGTTGGATGGGAAAATCACTTTATAGCCATAAATGTGTATTTGAAAGATAATTAAAAAGCTTATTATGGAAATAGTATTCCACGTTTGAAATCTCTAGATTGCCATTTCACAAGCTTCGTCGGAGTCTGAAATAAATTATGGCTATTGAACACATTGAAAACACCTATTTCCTTTCGAACCTCTATAATAAAGCTATTAAAACAAATGTGTATAAAATAGAGTAAAACTATGTATTCTATGACCTATATACACAAACATGCATTATTCAATGGCTTATGCAATAGTCGTTTCTGGATACTTTATGGAAAATATATTTTTGATAGAAAAATACATAAATTGAAAACAAAATGGTATTTAAATACGCTACTATGTATATGTAAAGGTTACATAGAAAACACAAACCATTTTATTACTTTCAACGAGAGTTCTTTATTAACAATAATTGAACAGAACCGGTTGTGAAACAGCTCAGTTTTTTTATAATAAATCAAGGTGGATGGGCAAAGATGACAGGGTTTGATTGTCATACATAAATGTGTCGATTTCGACGCAGAATGAAGAATTTTGATACAAATTTAACATGTAGTAAAGTATCGTTTTCTCCACTAAAAAACGACTTACAAACGCGAGTAAGAAAGAGAACGAATCGAAGCGACCAATAGAAAAACATCTCAACCTCATCTCTGAATGCGAATGTTCAATATGTATTGCAAACAGTATTTTTTTGGCATTGTGATTTTGAGATTGAAGAGTTTGTTGATTGAATTGGCATTTACTTGGTAGAACTCCATAATAATAGGGTAAAAATAACATCGTATTTAGTTATACAGTTTTTTTAATAATATTAG
Organism: Himalopsyche anomala; assembly: GCA_031772345.1. Classification (NCBI taxonomy): domain Eukaryota; kingdom Metazoa; phylum Arthropoda; class Insecta; order Trichoptera; family Rhyacophilidae; genus Himalopsyche; species Himalopsyche anomala. The sequence goes on along the minus strand of CM062841.1, from coordinate 267,860 downwards.
TTAATAGCTATTTCGTCTTTCGCCGTCGTCAGAACTACGTTTAAACTTACATTTTGCTCCTATATATACTGGCTCCGAAATGATACGCAATACATCTTTCTATCCACTCTAACATCCTAATTCATATTCCAATTATAGTACATATAACATTTATTAAATATGACTTAGTGTTTCGAAGAACGATAAGCAATATGGGATTTTTCAAGGTAAATTATGATAAATTCAACTGATGTATTAATTACATTAGGGGTTTTAGCAACGACGATTTAAGATCAGCGGTGGGCTGCCAATACGTTAGCAAGGGGCTCGCTTAATCCAAAGCAATTCTCGGTGTTCTGTGGAAGGAGTGATTTTTTTAGCACTCACATTCAATTATATGCAATACTTAAATTATCAATCGACTGTTACTTAATACACTTTTAATATGTAACATTATGCAATTTACCTTAAACTTATATATATATATATAAGTAAGATATTGCAGTTATATAATAATTTAATCTTGAGGATATTGTTTTCTCTCAAATTAACAAGGAGGTCGCCGGCCTCGGTAAAATTTAACACGGGGCTCGCGCGAACCCCCTTCAGCACACCCCTGTTTTAAGATGTTTTGTTTATGCCTATTATTAATTTCAGTTTGTTCCGATTATATTATCCGATATGAAACGGTTGGCGTTGAACACAAATCCATGTCATGAGACTCGGTGGTTTGCAAATCTAATCACTGTTGTACGGACACGGTGTAGTGACAGATAAAATAAAAATACAATATTATTCATGTTATGATATTGTATTATATCACAGTAATGTATGCACACATCAATACCATTTGTCATCAGATCACCGGTGTGCCGATTTGTTTACAATTTACATGACATCCGCGAGGCTGTCAAAACGACACGTCGAGTGGGTGGGCGGTCGAAGTGACAGACAGAGCCGGCGTCACGTGGCGAACACGACGCAGCGATTCGACAGCTTCTAGGGCCGGCGCGACACGTGACAGGTGGATTTACAATCAAGGCGTAATTTGATGAAGGAATTTTCCAAATGTGTCTTACAATTGATTCCAGCTTGGTCAGTTCGCAATGAGAACTCACGCTTAACATCTCCTTTTCGGACCTGGATAGGACTAATGATTACAATCGCTCTCGCTGTTAAAGATCAGCAGTGTTATTACCTTCCGTATACGTTTAGTCTGTATACTCACATCAATATTGCGTTTAGTATTTCAGGCAAGGTAGAGTACTGTACACTGGAACCTCTCATAACGAGTTTAATTCGTTCCAGAATCTTACTCGCTATGTGAAAGACTCGTTATGCGAAACAATTTTCCCCATATAAAACAATGTTAAATACAATAATGCGTTCCATGTCGGAAAAAAACATTTTTTTATATTTTTAACGTGTATTAAAGTAAAATTACATACTTAAATTGTTAAGGAGCGTAACAATCTGGAATGCGATTTCGATTTGCAAAAAAACGATAAAAAATCGACTAGCTTATTATTTATGACAAATAATTAAATATTTTTTACTTGTAGACATTTATTTTTGCCGACGCTTCAAAATTTTGTGAAAATGTGACAGCATTATCATTGAGTAAATTTGTAAAACGCATAGCCACCTCCTTATTAGGGTGATGCTTCTCAATATACGATGCTCAGCTTTTCTCTTATTGCGCCAGAAGATTGTTGCTCGGCTACTTCCTCCTCCTCCACGAACAAAATCTCCTCCATAACTTCTTGCTGTGAAAAACAATGCAACTCCATGACCTGTTCGGTGGTCAGCTCTTGACTATACTCTTTCACAAGCTCATCAATATTGTTGCTATTCACATTCAGTCCCATGTTTATTGGCCAAAGATATAATCTCGTCGTCTGTAGACTTCACAAATACTGTTTCAAGCCCCTCAAAATCACATTCGAAAAGGCAGAAACTTGGCAAAGCTTCTTCCAAGCTGAAGTGAGGGTTCTCATGGTGACTCCTTCCCACGCCTTGTCAATCATCTTGCGGCGAGCAACGATGTGAAAGTGATCTTTCCAAAACTCTGCGTTACTCGTTATATGAAATATCGCTCGTTGAGGGAGCATTTTTTTACAATCTGTTTTGCTCGTTATGAGAGGTTCCACTGTATTTGCTTTTGAGCCGTTCAAATACTTTACAAGGCAAGTCATGTAAGAAAGCAAGCAGAGCGATTAGCGGGAAGAAAAACGGAAATTGATCAACCCATTGACTGAATACATATAATAATAATAAACACATTGTTCATTGGTACTTTCGCACAATCTTCCACAATCCCGAGATTGAAAGATTGTGCGTCCCGAAATCCCGGGATCGCAAAAAGGGTCCGGGATTGGATGCCCTAATGCAGCGATTTCCAGCCTGGGAGGCGCGAATAATCCAAACAATATATTTATCCTTTAAAACGTGTGTTTATTACTATATGAAATAAAGGATGGAGAGGCGTACTAACATAAAGGTTGGAAGCCACTGCCCTAATGGGTACAGTTAATACCGGTTGATTTTTGAACCAATCAAATCTACGATCTCTACTACCCTACTGGTCCCGACCACTCCTCGAAAACGGAGCACAAATGGATTGATTTTTAACGAGACGCCGTTCTATCTTTACTTCGCCGAGATTGCTAGACTGAACGTTTCAATCAATGCCAAAGAACGAGGACTCGAGCAAAATTTTACATTACAAAAACAAAAAATAAACAACTTAATCAGTAGTTTTACTGCAAGCTAAAAAAATATGTGAAACCTAAACGACGAACAGTGTGCGCATCGTTATTTATGGCTGATTAATATTGATTTAAAATACATCATTATTTGATCAATAAAGCACTGCTAACTAAGCAAGCAAATAAAAAAAAATACAATGGTTTGTATGTACATTCTTATTCGAAAATTTGCACTCAATATTTCAACAGCTGTTCCAAATTGAAATATTAATTTATCAGGTGCGTTAACCTACGTTTCATTCTGTAAATTTCATTGAAATAAATTTCTTCAAAATATGTATGTACATGACAAATGAATTTGATACTAAACGTTTCAGTTAAACGTCTAGTTTATACATAATAAGTTAAACTGTGAGGCAATAATTTTGTATGTATTAACTTTTCCGGTTTTAAGCTCAAGAAATGCGACCCCAATACCCACATTTTCTTATATATCTATTTTAATATGGGTGATACAATGTTTATAATTAAGGTATTCTTATATCATAGTTTTTTTGACCTTTCGTAGTTTATATAAATACGATAATACGATAACGAGATAAGCGCCCGCTTATCAGCGATCGTTCGTAAGATAACTGGGCTGAACGCGTCAGCTGCAAATTAATATTTGTACTGGAATGATGTCTTTTTTACGCGCAACTTAAAATATGATTATTTATTAAAAAAACACGGATTTTTATAAAAAAAAAATGTATGAGGAATGATGCAGAGAGATATTTTAAAGCCTTTGGACTATTTTTTTTTTTGAAATTCATAAGAATAAGGCCAATAATGAGGAAACCACCCACTGCGTGTTTCTTCGTCGGCTAAATAATAGTCGCAAACGAAGATTGTATAGTTTTGACGTTAGCTATCAGTTTCAGTGTCGAGGATATATATGAGCTTGGGATAAAAAAAAATACCAGATTCACTTTTCTATAGAGATGCACAGAGACGGTTTTGATTGCATGTTAATATTTTGATTCTCAATATCATGGAAACTACGAGGTTTTCACTGATATAACAAATCTTTTGTAGTGAATCAGTATTCGAATATTACAGCGACATCTCATTTTTTCTCTCCAAAACTGGATTTAGGCGTGTTTGATCCCAAGCTTCTCAGTTCTCATATAATTGTATTAATAAAAACACAATATTCCTTTGTACTTCATTCCACTTTATGTAATAGGTCAGGACCGGTTTCGCTCATTGCGAGCGTTGTCAACTGATATGAAATATAATTTAACAATGATATTTATACAAAAATGAAAAGTTGTAAACAGCAATTGGCATTGAAAAGAAATTACCAATTACATTCAAAGTGATTCTAAAATAGCACA